>OZ026614.1:32066076-32112076 GCA_964020975.1 Hermodice carunculata | reverse complement strand
TTAACATGGAAAAAAGAAAGTTGAATAATGACAATCCTTCCAGATATAAGTAGACTCTTCCAGGTAAAAAGTGGGGCGTGGTTGTGTTCAAAACTACCATGAATTGTATACTTGTCACAAAATTCGGTGTAAATTGCTTAATCTGCATAGATGTGTGATGCTCCAAGTTACAAGCCAAAGTTGCAGTTTTATAATCTGCAGTCTTCACAAAGATCTATATTATAGTGAGATTCCAGCATATCTGCACATACACATTTCCCAGTGTACTTATCTCACCCAACTAAGCAGCTGGGACTATTGTAATTGGCCAATTTTCATGCAAGCAGTGAATGATGCTATTTATTGTGTCTGCAAATGTGCATTTAAACTTAAACAAAACATTCAGAAAACACGGCTAGGTTATTACCAGCATTGTTAAAAAGGAATCATGCAAGTAAATTGAAATTTGCTTGATCTTTGAGTAAGCACTCATAATCTACTGTTTCAGTATCCGATCTAGAGAAGGTCCCTTTTGTAAACAGTCATATGCTGGCATGGCCTTGACCGTATGAAACTGCACATTTAAAATAATTACCTGACAGCAATATTTACTTGTTACATGTCTGTTTTCCTTGGGAAAGAAGTTACTTCCCATAAACCTAAAGATTTGTTACGGAAATTTATCGTCTTTCAAATTCAACTTTCATCGAGAAAGGTTGTGGTTAAGATTTTTATGAGCGCTTCTTTCGGAAAATATTTTATTTTTGCAGAATGGCAAGATTTTATTATTTTTAGCTAGAAAAAACTTCAATTGCAAATTTAATGAACATTTCAGGGAAAAATAACTGCAAGAAAAGTATATTTTACAAGTAATTTTTTCATGTAAGATAGTTAATGTGACTGTGTGACTCAGGTCATGCAGTTTTGGTTTATTACCATCACACCGGTACATATACCATAATTGCACAGGGCTTTAGGAAAGTTACTGCTGCTGCAGGTACATTGTATGTGCAAAGTGCAGCAATAATTCATTTGCAGACAACAGCAATGATTGAATCTCTTGGATGCGGCCTCTAACTCATTCCATACTATGGTGACAGACATTGGTCAGTGGTTCTGGCACTGCTTGGCAAGCCATGCTGCAGCTGCCCTTGCGGCCTGTAACTCATTCCATACTATGGTGACAGGCATTGGTCAGTGGTTCTGGCATTGTCAGTCATGTTGAATTAACTTGCAGTGTTTTAGCAAATTAGTCAATACATACAAGTAAGTACCACAATTAGTGCTGGTTTACTTGAAGTATTGTAGCAGAGCCAATGCATTGATACCCACAGCAATCCAAAGACTGGGCATGTTGTATGTGCAGTATTTTTATTTAGTGAAAGCAAAGAGACAATACTTGTTTCTTTTCCTATGTTTAAGTAATGTGTGTCTTTAATAAATTATGATCAGGTTAGGGAATGATTGTTAATTGAAACTAAGTTTACAAATTATCAAATTATATATAATGAAATTTTTCTTTGAAGAATGGTTGATTTAGATTTTGGGATTTCACTTGTTTCATACTTGGTATCCATGATTAGACGTCCGTTAAAAAATAAAGACATTTGAATATCACTGGCACCAAACTGGATGAAACTTTTGAATTAACTCTTTCATTGCTCATTTCAACAAAAGTTAATGTGCTCTTGCAGCGCTCAATTGATGTAATGATACAACGTTCCTAGTCTTTGTAAATGGGTGGTTCATTCAAGTATCAGTATGTCTCCTGTTTCCAACAATTAAAAAAAAACAAAACAAAACAAAAATAAAACAAACAAACACCCCCCCCCCCCGATATTTTCATGCCCAAGCCACACCAATACAGGGAAAGCTGTTGACTCACTCAAAACTTTCCACTGACAGAGTTAACTCATTCCATACTATGGTCACAAGCCTTGGTCAGTGGTTCTGGCGCTGCCTGGCAAGTCATACTGCAGCTGCCCTTGTGGCAGCTGCAGCATGACTTGCCAGGCAGTACCAGCACCACTGACTTAAGACTATAGGCATGTTGGTACTTGAACGATAGCTTTTCATGAAGAATTTAAATATGCAATTGTCGTCTTAAATCTAGGTAAATATACAGAAAAATCAGGGACTGGTATGAAATGAGTTAATCTAATGTCCAATGAGTGCCAAAGAAAGTGGTTGATCTGAGATGTCCTGTTCTGATGGGACTTCTCTTCGCATTCTCATTCAAAATGTGTTCTGTTTGTGAATGATTTTTGGGGAAAAACACTGCAAAGGATGATGTTTTACATGCTGGCTGCTTTAGGGTAGAAAGAGTTAGAATGGATGTGGACAAGTTGGTATAAGCAACACACATATTGATGTCAGTCTCATGTCCATTTCTACAATGAGAGACATATCTTGACAACATAATACTAGCATACAAGCTCACAAATAAAGAATGGATTTAGAAGACAGACAGAATGTAATTCTCTTCTGAGCTTTAAATACGTATTAAGTTTTCAGACATTTTTAGGCCATGGACAGAAGGATTGTAAAATCGTACTTCTAAACTTGCTGTGTTTGGCACCAAATTTGGAGGCTTAGTGATCATATTCACAAATGATGTTAATTGAATAAATGAATTGTTGTATTGATACATATTGCAATTACATGCAAATCCTGAATGTAATCCAGAAATCAGATTATCTCTGTTTATCCTTTCCCTTTGAAACTGGCCAAAACCAGCTGCTGGGCAAATGTCGTCTTCACCAATGGGTTTGACTCATTTGCACAGTAATGAAAAACGATTTGACTGAGACTCCTAGATGATGTAGATGGTATATATCCATAATTTTGACACTGTATAGGGACAAAAAATAAAAACAAAAGTAAAATAAAAATGAAGAAAGCAAAAAAGAATGAATGAATGAATGATCAAAATAAATAAATAAATAAATTAGTTAATAATTAAATAAATAAATTGGTTGATTAATTAATCAAGTAATTAATAATTAAAAAAAATAGAAAATAAAATAAAATATGAAGGGTTAAGTTTCCAAGTTGAAATTACAACAAATTCAATTTCTTGTCCTCTGTGAAGTTGTAGAAAATCTACATCAGTGGGATATGATCATGATGCTACCATACTTAAGAGGAAAATAGACAAGGTCTACCTTGAAAGTTATAATGTCATGGGTCATAGTGAAATATCTTGTACATGTGCAGCAAAACTACTGCATGCATTTACTTGAATCGTGACATTCATCACAACAGAGGCAATTTGAACAAATAAAGACTTCGAAATCAAGTTTCTGTTTTTGGCCACCAGGGTTGTACAACAATACTTCATGGTACATTGCGAGACAAAGGATGGCAAGCAAGTTGGGTTATAACACAGACAAAGATAGGGAATACAAATGTGACATCATAGTGATTTTTGTTTGAAAGCACTTTATTCTAACAATGCTAAGAGGCCTGCACTCTTGTATACAGTATAGTGCTTGTGTGATCTGACTTGGCAATAAAGACACACTGTAACTATGAAATCATTAATGCACACGATTTTCATGCTATGGTGGCCAGAGTTGGTAACTGTATTTTGAAAGGTCCATACTGTCTTTCAACTTCACATCTCTCTTGCATGTCTCAGCAGTATTTGACATATTATTAGCATTCCAGAACATCAAGTCACATACTAAAAGACCATGGATGGCTGAACAAAAAAAAAAAAAAAAAAAAAAAAAAAAATAATAATAAAAATAAAAACCAAAAAAAACCTTTGTGCTTCAATGTTACCCAGGTTGAAATATGTTTTGGGGGAACATCAATCCAAAAGGCAATATGTTTACACTTGAAGATGCATGAATAGATCGTTGTATCTTGTTTGGCGTTGACATGGGAGATCTTTTCCTTGGCCTAGGTGGAGCACTCAGCATTATGTGTATGATGGTTTCCCTTAAGTTATTGGTTAAATACACAGGAAGGACATTTGAAAGTAAGCCTCCTGTGGCTATATGCGGATTGATTATGCCCACTCCTACTGGAAGTGGGGCAAATAGTAATCGCTTTTTCCGTCTGCATATCTTTTCCACGATAACTTCAGAAGGTTTTGAGCTAAGGCTTACATATTGCACAAGGTTTTACTCCTCTATAAAGGCTACCTTCAGTTTTAGGATGGGTGACCTTGACACAATTCCCAAGGTCAAAGAGCCACATTAGTGAATTTGGTGTCCGCAAGATAACTTGAGAAGTTTTTTAGCTAGGGCTTTCATATTGCACAGGGTTATTGTGCTCTGTAAAAGCTAGGTCAAGTTCAAAGATGGTTGACCTTGACCCAATTCCCAAGGTCACAAAGCCATATTTGTGAATTTTACATTTGAAAATGCATGAATAGATCATTGTATCTTGTTTGGCTTTGACTTCGGAGATCTTTTCCTTGGCTGAGGTGGAGCTCTCAGCATTCTGTGTATAATGGTTTCTCGTAAGTTATTAGGTTACCTGCATAGGAAGGACATTTGAAGGTTAGCTTCCTGTGACTTCATGAGGATTGATTATGCCCCCTTTTACTGGAAGTGGGGCATGTAGTAATCGCTTTTTCTGTCTGTGCATATCGTTTCTGCATGATAACTTCAGAAGATTTTGAGCTAGGGCTTTCATATTGCACAATGATTGTAGTCCTCTATAACAGAATGCTGGGAGACCTTGACCTAATTCCCAAGGTCAAAGAGCCACATTAGTGAATTTGGTGTTCGCAAGACAACTTGAGAAGTTTTTGAGCTATGGCTTTCATATTGCACAGAGTTATGGTGCTTTTTAAAAGCTAGGTCATGTCCAAAGATGGGTGACCTTAAACCAATTCTTAAGGTCACAGAGCCTCATAAATTAATTTGGTGTCGTTTCCCCATGATAAATTGAGAAGTTTTTGAGCTAGGGCTTTCATACTGCACAGGATTTAAGTCCTATAAGGGCTGCCTTAAGGTCTAAGATGGGTGACCTTGACCCAATTCCCAAGGTAACATGGGCATTCTAGTGAATTTGGTGTTTCCACGTGATAGCTTGAGAAAGTTTTGAACTAGGGCTTTCATATTGCACAGGATATTTGTCCTCCATAAGGGCTACCTTTAGTGCTAAGATGGGTGACCGTGATCCAATCCCCAAGGTGACAGAGCCACATTAATGAATTTGGTGTCCACCTGATAACTTGAGAAGTTTTTGAGCAAGGGCTTTCATATTGCACATGGTTATTGTCCTCCGTAAGAGCTAGGTCAAGATTAAACATGGGTGACCTTGACCCAATTTCCAGGGTCAAAGAGCCACATTAGTGAATTTGGTGTTTCAGCATGATGATGTGAGAAGTTTTTGAGCTTGGGGTTTCATATTGCACCAGATTTTAGTCATCTATGAGGGCTACATAAAGTTTTAAGATCAGTGACCTTGATCCATTCCCAGGGTCACAGAGCCACTTCAGTGAATTTGGTGTCCACATGATAATGTGAGAAGTTTTTGATATTTTTTCATATTGCACAGGGTTATTGCCCCTGTAAGAGCTAGGTGACCTTGACCCAATTCTCAAGGTCACAAAGCCACATTAGTTAATTTGGTGTCTGCATGATAACTTGAGACATTTTTGGGCCAGGGCTTTCATGCTGCACAGGATTGGAGTCCTCTGTAAAGACTACCTTAATTTTTAAGATGGGTGACCTTGATCCAATTCTCAGGGTCACAGAGCCACATTAATAAATTTGGTGTTTCAGTATGATAATGTGATAAGTTTTTGAGCTAGGGCTTTCATATTGCACCAGATTTTAGACATCTATATGGGCTATGTAAAGTTTTAAGATGGGTGACCTTGACCCATTTCCCAGGGTCACAGAGCCACATTAGTGAATTTGGTGAACACGTAACTTGATTAGTTTTTGAGCCAGGGCATTCATATTGCACAGGGTTATCGTCCTCGGTAAGAGCTAGGTCAAGTTGAAAGATGGGTGACTTTACCCAATTCCCAAGGTCGCAAAGCTACATTAGTGAATTTGGTGTCTGCATGATAACTTGAGAAGCTTTTGAGTTAGGACTTTTAAATTGTACAAGATTATAGTTCCCTGTAAGGGCTTAGTCAAGTTTGAAAATGAGTGATCTTGACACAATTTCCAAGGTCACAGGGCCACATTATTGAAATTTGGTGAATGCGTGATAACTTGAGAAGTTTTCAAGCTATAGGGATTTCATATTACACATCATAGTTTTCTATCAGGCCAAGGCAAAGTTTTGAAATGAGTGACCTTGACCCAATTTCCAATGTCACACAGATTATAGTCCTCTATAAAGCCAAGGTTAAATTTGAACATGAGTGAACTTAACCCACTTCTCAAGGTCACACAGACACTTATTTGCTTGTGGATGCTGGATTTTATGTTCAAGAATTTATTGGTGTATTAAGCTGACTCTGAACCTGTATCCAAGGTCAGTTTATCCAATGTCCAAAGTGAGATGTATTTGCTGCCAAAAAGGGGCCCATATTTGTCCCCTCAGTGGTGCAAGCACCACTATTATATCTAGTTCTGCATAGTATTGTACCATCAATATGGTCATTCTATACTGTTATTCTCAATCATGTGTTCCAGATTTACTTGTTCAGTGTGTTCAGTCCATAAAAGGTCATAATTAAGTAAGAATAAATCTCTGCTACCTTGAACTCAGACAATGAAATCTGGACTTCAGCATCAAATATTGAGCTTAAAAGAACAAGTTGCCACTTTGCTTTTCAAAAAACAGCTTTTTCATCAAGGAAAGTTACGATGCAGTTTATGGTCTGTCTATAGTATACACTAATTTTTACTTTGAAATCAAACTGTATGTATGGTCCAAAAGAATGTGTCTGACATAAATTAGAGACTCAAAATGTATACATTATGCACATTTTATTTTCAGAGATATTGGAGGGAGAGTTCTAAGACCAGAATCCACGTTGGTAAATGACACTTAATTATCAATAAGTAGAACTTAAAGTTTACATAATGTACTGTTATTTTAAGGTTCTATTGGGGTCACTGTGTTGCCTTTGCCTATTAGCTCAGCTGGCTTGTCAGCCAGCAGAGCTCAGACCATGGCTCTTTGTTGTTGTCCGTCGTCTGTTGTCTGTTCACAATTCACGTTTTTGACTTCTCCAAAACCGTCAGCCAGATTCACTTCAAACTTGGTGGCTCCAGTGATTTTTGGATTTTTGATAATTTTTTTAAATTCTTTTTTTTGGGGGGGGGGGGGAGGGGCAAATCTTAAAAAATCTTCTCAAAAAACGCTCACCCAATTGCTTTGATATCACACAGGAACACTCCTGGTGACTCTTAGTTCTTATTTGTTCACCAGGTAGCACTGCAATTTTTTTCTTTCCTTTTTTTGGTGTGTTATTATTATTTTTGACTTACTCTCCAGAACCCTTTCTGAGATTTAGCTGAAACATTGTGGATATGTTCCTTGTGAAAGGGTCAAACAAAGTTGTTCACTAGGTGGCACTGATTTTTAATGATGTTTTCAATTTAGGTACTTATCGGTAAATGCACCTTTCCAGTTGATTACTATGTAAGTCAGTAGGGATTCAATGCTAATTCACATTTTGAACTTCTCTGAAACCGTCTTCCACATTCACTTCAAACTTGGTGGCAATATACCTTGGGTGGGTCTCTACCAATTTTGTATAAATGGTCATGCTCCAGTGATTTTTTTGTATGACGTTTTTCGTTCTTTTTTGGGGCAAATCTTAAAAAATTTTCGTCTCTGAAATCACTCACCCAATTGCTTTGATATCACACAGCAACACTTCTAGGGACTCCTAGATCTTAGTTTGTTCACCAGGTGGTGTTTCAATTTTTGTCTTATTTTCTTATGATGTCTTGTGTGTTTTTGCTATTTTGGATATATTCTCCAGAACCATCAATAAGATTAAGCTGAAACTTGGTAGATATGTTCCTTGTGAAAAGGCCAAACAAAGTTGTTCACTAGGTGGCACCGCTGTGGATTCCAGATATTATTTTTTCAATTTGTGTACTTACCAGTATATGCGCCTTTCCTATTGATTACTATGTATGTCAATGGGCATTCTAATGCTCAATATCATGTATTTTCTCCACCAAGTAGCAATGTTCTTTTTAAGGTTCTCTTTTCTTCAATTTTTCATGCTCCATGAAATATATTTTTAAGGAGTTTTTCTTTATGCAAATCTTTGAAATGCTCCAAAATGCCATATGCTCCAATTATATAAGCTGAAGCTCAAGACAGGTCTGTTCAGTTGCAACTTCAATTTTGTGCACAAGCTTAGGTCAGCTGAGCCCGGGCTGTACACACGGCCCTCTAGTTATATATTTGCTAGATGTGTTAAAAAAGGGTCCACAAACTTTTAACATATCTGTTTTGTCGCAGGTAACTCTTTCAGTTCTTAAATGCTAAGTTGTCTTCAATTATATATCATGAATATGTTCCCATTTTTATTACCTCTCAGCCCATATAGGCCGGAGGGGTATTGTCGTCACCTATGTGTCCATCCATGCCTTGTTAACGCCATATCTCCAAAAATGCTAAAAGCTTCAATTATTTATGACAGTTGGTCCTAGGGATGCGTCAGACAACTGTCAAAAACCAGGTCACTAGGTCACATACTTAGGTCACAATGGTGCATTGAAGAAAAATGCTCGTACCATGATATCTCCAAATATTAAATTACTCATTGTAGTTGAGCCAATTATTTATGACAGTTGGTCCTAAGGATGCCTCAGACACCTAGTGAAAACTAGGTCACTGGGTCACATATTTAAGTCACAATGCTGAATTGAAGAAAAATGGCCTTGCCATGATATCTCTGCTCATTGCATTTGCACCAAAGCTTTGTCATTAGGTCAAACCGAAGTAACCTCCTGGTCTCACAAGCAGGTACATGGTATTCACCTAAAGTACCATTTCCCAGTTATCAACCTTGGCCGAGGGGTTTTTGGTCTCTGACTTGCTTCAAGTTATTTCTAAAAGAGATCTAATTGTCTTCTGCAGGTATGTGACCTCCCTGACTTTGAAGGTGAATTGCAGAATCAGGGGCTTCACACATGGCAAACCATCCTTGCTACCAGCCGCCTGAGTCAGTCCACCAGCCAACGTACACACGATGAAAGCTTCAACCTGATTAGTGAAATGGAAAAACACCCTGCACTGAAAGCGGCTGCTATTGGAGAGGGAGCAGTGGTAATTACTCCATGTAAACTACCACCCAACAGGAAAAGTGTGCAAGACTGGTTGAAGGGAAAAGAAGCTTATAAAAGAGCAAAACAAGCCTTGCAGCAAAAGTCTGATGCAGATAAACAAACATGTACAGAGACAGATAAGGGGAAAGGGAAAGGAAAAGGGAAGGGGAAGGGGAAGGGGAAGACTGGACAGCAGCACACAGCTGAAACACTGCCAGAAAAGTTAAAGAAGCAAAAAAATACCTCATTTCAAAAGGCTCCAGATAAAAACAAATCACCAGATGACTCAGGCATATTAGATGTTTCTAATTTATCTGAAGGTGTATCAGTCAGTGGTAAAGAGTCTTCAGACTTTGAAACACCCAAACCTGCAAAAGTTGGAATACGAAGTAGGTCTACTGAAGAAAGACGTGCCTCACCGCCCATAGTTGAAACCACAAGTGCCAACACAACAGCAAGGCAGGACATTTCTGGTGAGTTCCGCTCACCTCCTTTGAAACGAAGACACAGCGAAGAAAGTTTTCCCCTGCAACACAGCACACCCTTCAGGAAACCATCGAGAAAGGATGTCATATCCCCGGGCCACACTCCAATTTCTCGACAAAGGTCATCAAGTGGAGAACTTCATGGTCAGGACTTGGGAACACCACTTACGGCAAAGATAAAGCGTCGGTCATCTAGTATTGATTCTGATGGCACTCCATTGCCAAGCACATCTAAAGGTGTTGGAAGCAGGCGTCTGTCTCGAAGGCTGTCCACTGGCACTGAGACATCATTGAGAAGATCATTGCTTTCCAATCAACTGAAGGTATTCAATATAGTCACCTATTGGTCTATTTTTTGTAATGTATATGTTTTGTAACTGATTTCTTTGCTGTGAGCTGGTTCTACAAACTCTGGAAATGGTAACATACTATTAGACATACCTTATATATATAAAATAAAATGTATGTAATGCATTCATGTATTTGAAATTGTAAAATATACCCTGAGTATATATGCAATATGCTTGTAAATCCAGGTCATTATTGAATCCCACTTGCATAAGATATTTATGTCAAGCTTTTTTTCAGCGAACTCTGAATTTCAGTTGGAAAAGAGTGCATGTTTTTTATATGTTTGTGTTGACATGCAGAGCCAGTTCTCTACCCCCCAGCTGGCACACCCAGACATATCTCAGATAGAGGGCCCGACTCCCAAGAACACGTACGGATTCAGAGTGCCATCTCAGGATATACAGCATGCCAAAGCTCTTCATGAGGTATACAGCCTTTACTAGGTTTACTGTTGTGTTCTGGCCCAGCTACTGTAGTTTAGGGTATGGTCTGTTTAACCCTTTCCCCCTTTGAATTGACACTTGAGTCAACAACTTTCCTTGGCATGAGTTGGGCACTTAGTGCCCAACTCATGCCAAGGAAAGTTGTTGACCTAGGGCATGTGATCTTGATGGGGCTCATCTACAATTCTCAGTCAAAATATTTGTTCATTACAGCTGAAATTAGTTGAAAACACTGAAGCAGACAACATTTGACCACCAGCTGTGTTATCTTTCATCTAGGACCGCCCTGCGGTTGGCAAATTTGGCTGGATTCACAAAATATACCAACAAGAACAGATTAACGACGTCACTGTGTGGTACTTTTCTATGCTAAGTCTTTATTCCTTTGCCACTGTTGAGCACAACATTATGACACACGCCATTTCACTCAGATGCACTGATGGGCGTCGATGTGCGACTAAACGCGGTAAATGCCATACAATGCGTAGAATGTGTTGAATGCGGTTCAAACTGCAACAAACCAATAACAAACTCTTTACTATTTAAGATATAATTCGGTTACTTTCATTGAATCAACTGTTACATATATAACCGTGTATATTCCTTACAAATCACTCTCGTGGTTTAACCCGAACTGTCAATTCTGCAGAAATACTTCTAATCCCCTTTATAGATGTCCCTACAATCGTTCCAAAACCTCGTGGCATATTCTCTTTGTTTAGTTTGATCCCTCGATATCCTCAGAAACCCACGTAAACTAACTTTAACTCTCTTACGGTAAACAAATATCTAATATATTACTCTTATACATAACTTCTCTCGTTTCTAGCACGTTTATGTTGGATTTTAACACCTTTAAGTATAGCACCGACTGTATATATATATAGGATAACACAGCACCAATTAAAGAAAAAGAGTAGCATTACTACGTTTGGCAGAAAAGCTCTCGTAAACGTAAAATTATCGATGTGACAACTACTCACAACTGTTGGCCCTTCGAGCCGCTCCTATTAGAGACAATGCTCTGTCGAATAAATGACTTTCACCGTTATAGCGCTGCTTTAACGTGCACATAGAGAACACCTCAGCTCTCTGCCTTGTACCCCCGAAAGCTCTCTGTCACCTTTCTGCTGACCAGAGGTGCGAGTGCGTCCACTATAACTGCAGGCAAAAGGTCCTGCCCTCTAGCGAATAATGAAATACTACAGCTAAACTATATGTTATATATATTTGTAGCAAGCTGGTTTTGGTCGGTTTGAGGGGGAAGGGGTTAAACGATGACAGCTTGAATCTCGTCAGTTATGCTTGTTTAATTATAGAGTAAAAACATAGATGTGTATTTGATATTATTTGCTTTACTACTTATGCCATGTAATACATATAATATTGATTTAGTTTTTGTGTATTTGCTTATTGATTGATTGATTGCACAAAGTCACTCCATGGATATAATCATGTAGATATATAATAGTCAAACCCAAACAAAATGTTTGTGATGACCATATAAGCTATGTTAAAATACCAAAAATGTTTAGCAGCTTTTAGGTAGACACTGATTTCAGTTACTTTGTGACAGGGAATTACTTCCATGTTACCACTTGTACCCCAGCACAAACATTTTGAAAAAGTCTTGTATGATTGAAGTGAGAGGTGTATGTCTTGAAACCTAGTGTCACTCCATATTGATCCTCCTGGTCTGAGCACTTACAAGCTGACATAATAAATATGTTTTGCCAGAAAACTGATTTTTAATGTACTTTGTTAATTTTGTTTTATCAGCACCAAAATGTGACCGTGATGAGTGTGGAACTTCATTGCAATTCAAGGGGTGATCTGCGACCTGATCCTGAGTTTGATTCAATCAAAATACTTTTCTATGCAATATTCAATGATGTGCCACCAGGAAAAGGTCAGAGAGAGCATCTTGGGGTCATTGTCTTTGATGCTGAATCAGCAACAGAAAGCTCAGTACAAAATGTTGACCCTAGAAAACCAAGTACATCAGCTGCTGCAGCCAGTCATGGGGGTTCCAAGAAAGCTCACAAGAGGGCACTGCTTGAGAGGTCTGGGATTTCCAGTGTGGATGTTACCTATGTTCTTGATGAAAATGAACTGATAGAAGAATTCTTGGCTGTTGTAAAAAGGTTGGTATTGATTGTGTGAAATGCTGATTTTTGTGACTGTTAAAGATCTATGCTATCATAAATTCTCTATTGATTAATAATTGTTTGAAGTTTGTTCAAACTACATCCAGTATATCCTGTCCAAAGGTATTGCCAAGACTCAGATAGTTCCTTGCTTCCTTGATGGAGTTCTCCATCATGGATCTGAATAGACTATGTTATTCTTTAGATTCATGTAGATCTTAGCAAAAGTACAGGAAGAAGATATTGTAATTAATGTGCATGGTCAAAGGTCAATGTACATGCATGTGTAAAGTTAATCTCTGAAAATTAGGTGGTTTGATTTTTAATTTTGTTCATCAGTTTGTTTGAAAGTTGCTTGAATTGAAAGACATTTTTGAAATGAAAGATTTTTTACTTTATACTTAATATAATATGGTTTTAAAAATTATGCTGCTTTGACGACTGTCAACCATATAGGTTTACATTCTACTGTTGAAAAATAAACAAACAAGAATAAGTAAATAAATGAATGAATGAATATGAATGAATGAATGAATATGAATGAATGAATGAATGAATGAATGAATGAATGAATGAATGAATGAATAAATAAATAAATAAATAAATAAATAAATAAATAAATAAATAAATAAATAAATAAATAAATAAATAAGGCAAAAGTGAAATATTAGTGGTTGAAAAGAATTATGTTGATTTTAAATTTGCATAGAACCTTAATTGTTAATAGAAAATAGTATCTATGATACATGTATACCGAAGATTAATGTCTTCATGCACATTTGCCTGAAGAGTTGTATTAGTAGCTGTTCAATGAGGCAGTCCTAGAGACCAAGTTGCCTGTGTTATACCCAATGTAGGTGGGACCCTGATGTGTTGGTTGGCTATGAGATCCAGAAGGCCTCCTGGGGATACCTGCTACAGAGGGCAGCTCACCTCAACACCAATCTCTGCCAGAAGATGGCTCGCATACCAGGTAATTACTTCAATGTTGGGTTAAACGTATTTTATTCTCAAAATTACCGATTTTTGAGGTATATACATGTACATATATATATATATATATATATATATATATATATAGTTGATTAGGATTGGGAAGAGGGCGATAGACTATTTTAATCCCTCTCGCTGGAAAAGACGAGTACGCAAGACGGTACTTGACATGGACAGAACACAAAAGAGAGGAATGAGACATAGACAAGACAGACAGAGGGGCCATAAGGTGAAAGGAGTACTAATCACTAAATAAATAATAATAAGAAGTAGACGACAGGCATACCTGAATGTCAGAATATGTGGAGAAGTAAATTACAGCTGAGTAGTTAAGTTAATTTAAGATGTGGGTAAGAGGAATTGAAAAAGTAGATATTTGCCCACGTGCACAGACACCAGCACGGCTCCCACTTTCGTATCGGGAGGTGGCCGGAGAGAACCCTTGCTCAAGCGAGGGGAGGCCCGGCGCCGTGGCCGGCTATGAAGGAAAGAAACAAGAAATCAAATTTTAAATCACTTCAATGTTGGGGTACTATATGTCACTAATACAATAGAATAACGTGTCTTTTGTGTAAGGGGAACACTTAAAGAGGAATTGAACATCGTGTGATTTGGAAATACCTGCATGCAACACTGTGGGTGAAGTAAAGAAATTGATAATTATAAGTGGAGTTGCTCACTTGACTGGAGGAACTGAGCCCTACTTCCCTGAAATGGCATCTTGCAATAGGAGATATGCATATTAACTCTTATATCCTGTGCTGTCATCTAGGCTGCAGCAAGGAACTGGACAGGAGGGGAGGCAGAGTCATGCACTTAGCAGGGTCAAATCAGCTTCTGTGATAAAAGAATGCGGAAAGCTGAGGAAAAGTCACTCACTTAATGATTGAAACATGCAAGATGCTCAACGTATTTAGACATTTCATTGAAAAAGTGTTATATCTTGATGGTTCAGTAATATAAATGGTCCAGGTGCCCTCATCATGGCAGAAGCATAGTTCTGTTACCTAGCAACAGAGGTGACCAGAGCAGGCCTGCAGTTAGTATAGTTAAATATGAATGTCTCTTATTCAAGTTTATTTAATTAAAATTTCTTTCATGCATTGTCTATTTGGGCCAGTATGTACAGTATTTTGATATATGTTCATTCAATGTTCCCACTGCAATTTCATCACGATTCATGGAATGTGGGACTAAGTACATATATCTTGACCCTTTCCCGCTCAAATTGCCCCCAAAGCCCCCAGATGTGAATTGTCTGCATTGATCATGTTGATGTTTTTTCTTTAATTTCTCATTACCAGAAAACATTTTTGCTGATATCTGTATGTAAGACACCATGCCTTAGGTCAAAAGCTTTCTTTGGTGCAGGTTGGATGCATTGTACCCAACAGCCGCCAAGGAAGGCTGTTGACTCAGTCGTGCTCTGACCAGGCAGGGGTTAACCATTACTCTGACCAGGCAGGGGTTAAACATTACTCTGAGCATGCAGGGGTTAACCATTACTCTGACCAGGCAGGGGTTAACTGTTACTCTGACCAGGCAGGGGTTAACCATTACTCTGAGCAGGCAGGGGTTAACCATTACTCTGAGCAGGCAGGGGTTAACCATTACTCTGACCAGGCAGGGGTTAACTATTACTCTGACCGGGCAGGGGTTAACCATTACTCTGAGCAGGCAGGGGTTAACCATTAAAGTTTGGTTTTATGAATTTCTGGAATTATACAACTATTTGTAAATATATATGTATTCTTAGAGACAAAATTGTCTTGAGCTGTAAATATGACCAGCTACCAGACTTTTTTAAGTTGATCTGTTAAATATTCACCACAATTTGTGTTTATTTGATGCACCAGAGGCTTCCAAGGACAATCGGTTTTCAGCCGAGAAGGACGAGTATGGTGCAGACACAATGTCAGAGATTCATGTGGTGGGCCGAGTGGTACTCAACCTGTGGCGGGTCTTGCGACATGAGGTATTTATACACAGTGGCTCATTCTCTTTTCTATCATCTCTTTGTAGTGCTGAGGAAAAGGTTACTCAAGTGGCTGATTATTCAAATAAAATGTTGACTGCCATCTCATGCTTTTGAATAGATAACTTTCAAGCAGATTTGATTTCTTCTTGATACATGGTGTTTTGATACCCACATCTAAAACTGTGTTAAGCATTGATTATATACCTATTAACCCTTTAATATTGCATGAACCTCAATTTGAAAGTAGAAATGTGATTTTCTGTTCAGTTTTATCTGACTTATTAGTCATGATTTTGAAGTTTTTGGTACAAAATTGAAACTATCTTACTGACATTAATTTTCAAGAAAAGGTTCTGACAAAATTTGACAGTTTAACTGAGAATCTGTTGTTTCGAACATTGAACACAACAAAACAGTTGACCGTGCTGTGTCTAATTTTAAACTGATTACTGCGGGTATAAAACTATGTATCTGAGACACTGCTGTTGACTGAACCTCCCACAGCTGTTTAACTGTTATTCTTTAATACATAGATGGCATTTGATTGTATTCCTGCTGTTGAATATTGTATCCTGTGATAACTATTTGGTTGTTAATTTTTGATGGGTTTTTCTTTTTTTTTGGCTGTTCAATACTGTATCCTATTATACCATTGCTGCCATTTGATAGTGTTGCTGTTGTTCAATATTATATCTCATAATATCCATGCTGCCATTGTTGCTGTTCAATATTGTATCACTTAATACCCTTGCTGCCATTGTTGCTATTCAATATTGTATCTCTTAACCCTTTCCCCCTTAAACCGGCCAAAACCGGCTGGTGGTCAAATGTCGTCTGCTTCAGCGTTTTCAAATTATTTCAACAGCAATGAAAAACAATTTGACTGAGAATTGAAGATGAGACCTGTCAAGACAACATGACCCAGGTCAACAGCTTTTCTTCTTCGTGACCGTTATTTCCTTCATTTTTCATGTCCATGAATGGGAGCTGCTTGGTGCTGCAGATGACAAAGGAATGTCCAAAATTCTCTGAAATATTTCTTTATGCCTTCTGTGTGTAACATGTTTCTCCACTGTTTTGGTGCCAAGGAAAGCTGTTGACTCAGTCTTAATATAAGGCGGAAAGGGTTAATACCCTTGCTGTCATTGTGGCTGCTGTTCAACTCTGTATGCTGTGGTATCATTGCTGTCATTGATTTTGCTGCTGATTAAATCTGTATCCTGTAGGACCACTGCTACTGTTTATTTTTCTGTTATTTTGACACTGTATCCCATAATACAAATGCTGTCATATGATGATATTGCTGCTGTTTAATTCTATATCCTGTAGTGCCACTGCTCTCATTGAACTTACTGCAGTTTAACCCTTTCCCGCTTGAATTAAGACTGAGTCAACAGCTTTCCTTGGCATGTGATCTTGATAAGTCTCATGTACATTTCTCAGTCAAATTGTTTTTCATGACTGTTGAAATTAGTTGAAAACACTGAAGCAGACGACATTTGACCTCCAGCCGGTTTTGGCCGGTTTGAGGGGGAAAGGGTTTATCTTGTATCCTGTGATTTTGCTGTTGTTTACCACTATATCTGTTAACACCATTGCTGTCCAATGTACTCCTTGCAGCTGACCCTGAACATCTACAGCTTTGAGAATGTAATGTACCACGTCCTGCACAGACGTGTTCCTGTGTATACACACCGCACTCTCACCACCTGGTTCAACCACAGAACTGATCTACTCAGGTAACTAATATATAACATGTATATGGTGTCTATTGGGATCATTTGATATTATTCACCGTAGTGTTTATAATAACAGAAAGGTAAAAACTCTTGTAATCATTTATTTGAAGTCAGTTTTGTATGTTTATGTGTCAGGCATTCTTTGTTTAATGTACTAGTGGTTGCTTTTTTAAGCAGTGATTCCCCTCTAATAGGGCAACTCCTACAGAACTAAAAAATGGCCACTTTTTGAAAGGTTGCCTTTGTTCAGGGGGACAATACAGTAGAAATGGACCCTTTGTGCATATGGATGTTTACAGTAGAAGAGGAATGTAGCAAAAGTTACACCAGCCCTGCAAGAAGGGTATTGTAAAGTTACTTCAGCCTTATAAGAGGGGTGTAGTAAAGTTACATCAGCCTCATAAGAGGTGTGGAGGGCTGTAGTAAAGTTATGTTAGTCTTATAAGAAGGGTGTTGTAAAGACATATCAGCCTTATAAGAGGGGTGTATTAAAGTAACATCAGCCTTATAAGTGGGTTGCAGCAAAAGTTACTTATAAGAGGGGTGTAGTAAAGTTACATCAGCCCTATAAGTGGGTTGCAGCAAAAGTTACATCAGTGTTATAAGGGGTGTAGTTGTTCTTCTACCTTATGAGAGGGGTGTGGTAAAGTTATACCATCCATATAAATGGGTTGTTATAAAGTTACATCAGCCTTATAAGAGGGGTGTAGTAGTCATGTCAGCCTTATCAGAAGGGTGTGGTAATATTACATCAGCCTACACAGTCTGATCTGACTCTTCAATTGTGCTACAAAACAACTCCCTTTCACTCTCCAAGAGGCCACTTCTGATTGGCTACTGAATTCTTACAAAGCTCTATATAGGTCAGATCCAGGCAATGTACATATATCAGGAGATGTTTATATTTCTATCATGACTTTGAGAGTATACAATGATGATGTCTTTTAAGCACAACAGATTCAGTTTATGTTGTTTACATTTTTGGATGTAGATGGAGGACCATTGAATATTATGTCATCAGAGCCAAGGGGAACTTGCAGATCATGGATAAGTTGGATCTGATTGGACAAACCAGCGAGTTTGCACGAGTTTTTGGAATAGAATTTTATGATGTTCTCTCTAGAGGTTCACAGGTGAGTGTTCCACCTTTTCTGTTTGTGCCTCTGATACAATTGTACTTAATAGATTGATCAATGATCATGATTTTTCAGAATGACATAAGAATTTATGCCCATCCACTGTGAAAGTCACCATCAAGTGTTATTCTTTGCCCGTCAGTATCGTGTGGAGTCCATGATGCTGAGGATCGCGAAACCCATGAACTTTATCCCGGTATCTCCCAACGTTCAGCAGCGAGCAAGATCAAAAGCTCCTGAGTGCATCCCCCTGACAATGGAGCCAGAGTCCAAGTTCTACTGTGACCCGGTTGTAGTGGTGGACTTCCAGTCCCTGTATCCCTCCATCATGATCGCCTACAACTACTGCTTCTCTACCTGCCTGGGCAGACTCAGCGGCCTCGCCAAGGCCAAGTCAGTGTCATTATGTACTCTCAATCTGTCTTAGGCAGTTGCACATCAAGTATTTCATCAAAACTTTAATTTCACTGTTTTGAGAGAATTGAAAGACTTCTAACTAACTGAAATACTGAGTCACTTGGTTTCTGTTGTAGCTGTTCAGGGATGGTTCAATTATTATGTATGCCCTGTAGGGGGGATGCATATAGTGTTTAGTCCTGTCCGCCGCTGCCGCCATGTATGTTATTTTCTTTATATTTCTGTCCCCTCTTGACCTATTGCCTTCTAATTTGGTACAGATAATCTATGGGTCTGGGAAATTTGTCCCATATAATAATATATAACCTTGAGGTCAAAGGTCAGGGTCAAATCCTTGTTGCATTTTCTGCTGACTCAGCAATTTTCACATGTTGGCTTATACCTTCTTAATGGTGCATGGAAGGGCCCAAGGGTACAATTAATTGTTTGCAGGAAAGTACTTATGGGCTTTCAGTTTGTATAGTTTATTTTAAACCTGAGTGACCTTGAAAGGTCAAACTGCATACATTCCTGTCGATTACTATGTAAGTCAATGGGGATTGCACTGCTAATCACCACATTTTCCACTTCTCCAAAACAATTGGCCAGATTCACTTCAAACTTGGTGGGTTTGTACGTCGGGTAAGTATCTACAAACTGTCTTCAAATGGTCATGCTCCAATGATTTTTTGGATTTTTTGGGGGGGCGGGGGGGGGGGCTGCATTTTTTCATTCCTATTGATTACCATCTAAGTCAATGGGGTCTGCAATGGTAGTTTACTTTTTGACTTCTTCAAAACCGCATGCCAGATTCACTTGAAACTTTCGGTATACAGTAGTCCCTCCTTTGAGACACCGCTCATAGTGTCACCCAAAAGGTGGTCACATAAAGCAGGTGGTCCCTCATAGGAGGTATAAATAACATGGAAAGTACTACAGAAAGACCTGACCACTGTGGTCACTCAAAGGAGGTGGTCTCCTAAAGGAGTGCTCTTTCAAAGGAGGGACTACTGTAGATACTCCATAGATTTGGGGAAATTTTTTACATATGATTGTGATGACCTTCAGGTCATAAGTCAAGTTCACAATGCCTTACAAAATAAAGTGGTTTCCCTGCCACATCTTCAAATGGGTAGCATTCAAGTTCATCAAACTTTGTAATTATTTACCCAAATGAGACTTCGCTTAATTTAATAAGAAGTGACCTAGAGGTCAGAGGTCAAGGTCAAACTTTAAGCTAGCAGAAGAATGGTGGCCCTCTTACAGGGGAGGCACCTACTCAGGGGATGCATAATTTTTTTCGGACGAAAAACTCGCTTCTAGTTCCATATATTTTTGTTCCTCACCACTGAAGGTGGTGTAGAGGGACATAGAAATAGTAGGGATAAGGATTATTGTTGTGTCTGTGTCGGTCGCATCCGTTGTGTTGGTCCGTCCATTGGGTCCGTAACAGCCTGTAGCCCATAAACCGTTTCAGGTAGAATTATGAAATTTACCACACAGGTGTATCATGTGTAGAGTATGTGGCCCAGGGCTTGTTGACCTTGACCTGTTTTCAAGGTCATAGGGTTCCTAAAGATGTATTTTGCAGCATACTTTTTTCTCACATTTCAAGTTCTATTAAAGCTAGGCCTTTCATTTTTGAACCAAAGAATCATTCCATAAAGGTTTTATGTATCCTGTATTTTGGATGACTTTGACATAAATCAAAGCCATGGTGACCCAATACATACTTATTTGGGGCAGTTGGTATCATGGCCCCTTTCAAAGGACATATAGCTGATTGCAATAGGATGATCTTAACCAGAATTGTGTGGTTGCAGTATATTGTATCTTGACAACACATGATGTGGCAGGGGACATTGATTCTTTGAATCATCCAGTTCTTTTTTAAATGAGTAGCTAGAGTGTATAGAGATGAAGAAGTAAATATGTGTTTTAATCCTTTGCTGGTCAGAGTAAAATTGAGTCAACAGCTTTTCTTGCTGTGTCTCTGAGGGATAATGTTTTTGAGATTGAGTCAACAGCTTTTCTGAGGGATAATGTTTTTGAGATTGAGTCAACAGCTTTTTGGAGAGATAATGTTTTTGAGATTGAGTCAACAGCTTTTCTTGCTGTGTCTTTGAGGGATAATGTTTTTGAGATTGAGTCAACAGCTTTTCTGAGGGATAATGTTTTTGAGATTGAGTCAACAGCTTTTTGGAGAGATAATGTTTTTGAGATTGAGTCAACAGCTTTTCTTGCTGTGTCTCTGAGGGATAATGTTTTTGAGACTGAGTCAACAGCTTTTCTTGCTGTGTCTCTGAGGGATAATGTTTTTGAGATTGAGTCAGCAGTTTTAATTGCTGTTTCTCTGAAGGATAATGTTTTTCAGATTGAGTCAACAGTTTTCCTTGCTGTGTTTTTCTGAGGGATAATGTTTTTGAGTGTTCAATGTGTTCAAAAGTCCCTCTGGATGCATGTCAGGTCACATTTGTTACCAAGATATGTAAAAAAATGTTCTAAAGTTAGCCACTCAAATGTTCATTCTATCACTGACCTTATTATTTTCTGCTTACATATTTATGCCTGTTTGTATATTTGTGGCCGGTAATATCTGCAGTTGACAAAAATGAAAGAAAAAAAGTCACTGACCAATTTTCCATTTGTAGTGAAGGAGACTTTGAGTTTGGCTGTACATCGTTAAATGTGCCACCAGCAACATTAAAGGTATGAAACTTAATGACATGGGTACAGTGCCACCAGAAAGTCTTGCACCATCTCCTCTGGTGACCCCTGCGCGTGGTCCTCCTTGGGTACATATTGTACAAGGGACTCCTGCAGAGAACACTGTTAGGAAGTTTGATGTTAGTTACTCAGTGTGCTTTTTGCACCTACCTGTGGCCCCCTTTAGCCCTAAGCTGGTTATGGTGTTAGAATTTTAATTTTTATTACACTTTGAAAAGTGGAACCTGCAAGTGGCTCCACTGGTGACCCCCCAGAGTTTTGGAGCAAGACTTTCTGGCAGCCCGGTATATCAGGGGCTGCTGCTGCCATAAGCCAAATGCTAACATTTAATACATTTCACTAAAGAAATTTGCGAGTAGCATATTTACTTTAACATGAATTATAGGAGAGTCAGGTCCAATCCCGCAGTGATTACTGTTTTATTTCCTGATTTGGCTACAAAATTCTGGAACAGATCTGGACCTTCAAAATTTGTTGCATATATCAAATATTTGATCATATGTATCAATCCATGTAATCATATCATTAAATGGATATTTGAATGTTTTGAACAAATGCGTTAAAACATATGATCAAATACTTTTACTCATATAAAATCATCAAGTTAACATTTAATTTTTGTCTTTTATTCATTGTATTTGTGTCTTTTTGCCCAGAACCACTTCCTAGTAGACATTACCCTATTCCGCAGTCCGAACTCTTTACTCTCCATAAGCTAACCTGTTCCTGTCTAACCTATATACATATGGAAATACTATTGTCCATATTACATAAGTTCCTCTAAAATTTTGACATAGGCTGTATAATCCCAAATAAATCAAAGGGTCTTCAGCGGGTAACTACTTAACATGTTTCAGAGCCTTTTACCCGTACATGTCTCTCTGAGTAGCGGCTCCTTGTCTAAGCTAAATACTCAGCAAAGACAACCCACATAATAATGAATAAATATGTACGTGGCAAATGATGAATTAGCTAAATACGTGATATGATTAAATATTTGATCATATCAAGTACTTGATCATATGTTCAAATATTTGATCATATGATCGAAAAGGAACTGATAGGGACATATCATCAAATTTAAACTTATCATTAAATATATTAGGACATATATTCAAATGTTTTTGATGAAATGTTCAAATATAATGCACTCATCATAGATTTAATGAAATAGCATCTTCAGAATTGAGGAGTATCCATTTTGTTAGTGAGGAAAGCGTATCTGCTGCATTTAACATATCATTAAATACATTTGGTCGAAAAATAAAAACTGAATAAAACAAAAAAACAGCATATAGAATGAAAAAGCAATGTTTTATACCATTAAGTGGAAGGATCATTAAGTAACAAACAGCTATGATTAAAAAAATGAGGTTGAAATATGAAAATGAGGTTTATCAATTTAAACTCTTTAGTTTGTGTAAGACAGATTATTTGATGATATAAGCGTATATCCACCCCATGCAAGGATTAAACAGCTGCCACCGGACTATTGTTTCACTAATATGAAAATGCCCCTTTCTAGAATGGCGTGACAGATATTGAGTTAATTACACCTATATGTGTGAACCTTGGATGTTTTACAGAAACTGAAGAACGACATCACAATATGTCCTAATGGTGTGGCCTTTGTCAAGCAGCATGTTCGCAAAGGTGTTCTGCCAAGGTAAGGATAGAACCAGTTGCATATACAGTGGAACCTCGTTAAAACCCGAACACCTTTGTACCCCAATAAACTGTTCAGATTAATGAAGCATTCGGATTACTGAATCACTATTACTTGAAATGAACAATTCTGTTCCAGGAGAAGTGTTCAGATTAATGAGACGTACAGATGGATGAGGTCCGTATTTATGAAGTTCCACTGTACTGATCTGAATTACTATGATATATAGAAGAGCTACTTCTGGACTTAATCATATCCACAGTACACAGATATCCAAAGTGACATTCTGAAGATTGCTCAGGCATATGGGAGTCCCTCCTTTAAGAGACCATTCCATTGACAGACCCCCTGCCTTTTAAGACCACATTCACCTGGTTCATGTACCTTGTGCTATCGTTACTGTGGTATTTGACCTGCATAGAGAGACCACCTGCCTTATGGGACAGCTTGTGACCCTACCCCAGGGAAGGACTCCCAGAGCAAGGACCACTGGACCTAGATCCTGCCTTTTTAGTGGAATATAAAAGTGACTCGACTCCTATACTTGTAACTTTGTTCAATATAAATACACAATGGATGCCCTTTTTGAAGACTAACTTCAATGATGAGCTCAAAGTGCTCTCATTAACAGCTGACTAACGTGGTACAGGTACATGTAGCACATGGGTTCTGAGTACACCTCATGTAGTGCTGAGAAGAGGTACCACTGACTGTATAACATGTAAAAGTAAAACTAAATATAAGAATGTGTGGTTTTCTTTTTTTTTTTTTTAGATGAAAGGGCTTATCCAACAAATTTAGCAGTGCTGCAAACATTAAATCTTATACCAAGTAGATAAGATCTTCATTGTGAAAATAATGATTGCCTTCCTGCAACTAACATGATTAAGACAGTTATTTTAGCAGTATTGTTTTATAAATTGTGATAAAAATAGGAAAAAAAGTATATTTAATGAGAGTTTATCTTTGCAGAATGGTTGAAGATATACTGAAGACAAGACTAATGGTGAAAAAGGCCATGAAGGATTACAAAGATGATAAGGTCAGATGATCCTTATCCCATGTTAAAGGGTTAAGATTTATCTTGGGATTAACTATTTTCACTGCTAGCTGTGACTAGTCAAACTACTTCAAATGAACTGCTCTGAATTATGAGAAGGGTGGTAGATTCATGTTCCTTGTAAAAAGACCCTTTCATGCACGTACCAGCATGCCTGTAGTTACATAGAATACAATAGACCAGGTCAACAGTTTTTCTCAGTGCGCTTTGGGTGAATTGGACTCAAAGCATGCCAAGGAAAGCTGTTGACTGTGTCCAAAATGTGGCACTGAAAGAGTTAAAAATTTTATGCAATTTATCGTCACATTATTACAAATTCATATATTCCTTGTTTATAATGCTTATAAGATTAACTCGATAAAGACGGTATTTAGTAGAGTTTTTTTTTTACCATAGATTGTGCAACCCTTCCCCCAGTTAGGTACTTATGCCTTGTTTACCTTACCAGGCAATACAAAAGCTACTGACTCTGGACTGGACGCCGTGGTCCTTGAATGAAAGTTCTTTTAACAATAAAGTCTTACTTAATCCTTGACCTTTTTGGATAAGACTAAGCCAACACCTATCTTTAATTGACATGATGTCATTATGGGTGTGAGCTTCAAGTATCATTCAACATGTTTTTTTTCTTACGAGATAAATAACCAAACACAATGTTGAAGCAGACAATATTTGACCATCAGCCAGTTTTAGTATTTTTAAGGATGAAAGAGTTCACACTAAATAGACCAGGAAATGTGACAGTGATCGTTACCTAATAAGTTACATTACACGTATGTTAACCTTGTGGTTTGATGGCACTGTCAAAGGATTGTAGCTGTGCTTATTGTAACCTTATGTTTTGGCAAAACTGGATGATCACAGGGATACACTGTTTGGGGGGGGGGGGGGAGGAGGAGCAGAAACTCAGTTTAGATGTCAGAGCATGTGCAGACAGCAGCAGAAAGGTAGAGAACCTGGCAGTGAACTAGGAAGCATAACATATGATATTTGATTGTCTATGAGATTGTCTGAAATTATTACATGTACGCTGTACTGGAGTGTTCCAGCCTGTTGTACATAGCAGACTGTTCTTATTTGTATAAGTTTAGTAGCAGCATCAGTGCAACTAATTTTTTAAACAGTTTGATCATTTTCATTTCATTCATACCTTGTAGACCTTGCAGAAGCTGCTGCATGCAAGACAGCTCAGTCTAAAACTGATAGCAAATGTGACGTTTGGCTACACCTCGGCTAACTTCTCTGGCCGTATGCCTTGTATGGAGGTAGGTTACACTTTACCTGTAGATGACAACCTTGGTAAAAGCAGTGGCAACAAAAATGAATGCTTTTTCTTGGTCTTTTTGTGTTTTGTTTGGTGAAACTCGCCATAAGTATTTATGAATAGTAAGCAGAACTGCTTATATATTGCAGGAAATTACTAATTGACATTACATAAATGTCAAGGAAGATACACTTTCTTCAACCACCTGCCCCATTATGATTATGGGTTATTGTGCATTTTTTATTTTAATAACAGAATCGTTTCATTATCTGTGAGATAGCTATCCGAAGAAAATGTTTTAGCTGTGGCAAATATTTTAAAGAGGTCAGCCTGGTTTAATGTTTCTGCACTATACCTTAACACAGATCCATAATTTTTTTTAAAGGCACTTTATTTCAGACAAAATAAGTTCATAGATATAATCAATTGTTATTCACGCTGACTCTATTCAAACAAAAAGGTAGTACATGTCATATTATAGTTGTTTCAACGTCTTTTCTGCATTCCCATTCAGGGGTTACAGACATAGACTTGCATAGGAATTTCATGTGAGCATGAAGGCGTCGTCCCCATTCATTTAGTACAATAGTGTGACTGACAGGTGGTGCTATGTTTCGAAAGTTGTGTAGAGAATTACCTTGTAATTAATTAAGACCATGACTTTAAGTTGTGTGATATTTCAGACACGAGGCAACTTGTATGTTTTATTTTAGACAAGAATGTAAAAGGCTGAGATCTGAGGGTAGGAAACTTTATGTTATATAGGAATTCTTAGTTTACCCATCACAAAACTGGCAGTATATTTATTATTATTTTGTGTGTATGTTATATACAGGTTGGAGATAGCATTGTGCGGAAAGCAAGAGAAACATTGGAGCGAGCAATTCAGCTTGTTGAAGACACTCCACGCTGGCGAGCCAGAGTTGTCTATGGAGACACTGATAGGTGGGTGCTTATATGCATGAATATCATCCACAATCCTTTTACTGTCCACAGGCTAAACTACATTCATTGACCCAGAATTACAGTGGGGACGGATGGGTGGGCTTCTGAGTGTCATGCAGAGTTCACAGTTCAGGGAAAACTGAAAGCTTATATGATTTCGAAAATTGACAAGTGATTTCTTCAAGTTGAGGAAAGCTAATTCAATCAATATGAAATGACTTCTTCAGATAGAAATATTAACCTAGCTGAATCAGTCGCTGAGAAAGATTTAGGGGTGTTAATCAGTAAGGATTTGTCATTTGATGATCATATACATAACAGTGTGAAAAAGGCTAATCAAATAACCAGTCTTTTGTGGCGATCCTTTGAATATATCAATGAGGAAACCTTCCTACCTCTTTATAAATGTATGATTCATTCACATCTGGAATATGCTGCACCTATATGGTCTCCAGGGAAGTGGGGACTAGTTGAGTTGATCTGTCCAGAGAAGAGCGACCAAGAGGGTATCAGGTTTAAGTGATTTTTCATATGAGGACAGGCTGAGAACACTCAAATTGCCTACTCTCGTTTACAGGAGATTAAGAGGTGACCTCATTTGTGCTTACAAGTACACGCATGGGGAATACTATGATCTGGATACCTGCTTACCACCCTTCCTGGAAAATGCAAGATCTAGAGGTCACTCATTGAGACTTTTAAAAATAAGGAACATTTCGAATGTTCGTAAATATTTCTTTGGTCAAAGGGTTTCAGACTGGTGGAATACATTACCGAGTGACATTGTACATGCTCCTGACATATTAACATTTAAAAATAAGTTAGATTCACATTTTAAGGACCATCCAGTTTTGTATACTTATAGAGCACTAGATCATCCTCTTAAACCCAATATGACAATTGTGTAATGAACTGTGAGCGGCTTATATGGAATAATATTTCCTACCAAGCCGTAATTATCTAATCTAATCTAATCTAATTATATCAACATATCACAAAAGAAGCTCACAAAGTGATTTTCATGAGCAATGTGTTGGAAAGAACTGTGTTCAGTAAAGTACAGTTGTACTGATCATAAAGTGGATGGCCCAACCCTAGATCAGAATATTTTACCATCTTGCATCCTGTGAATCCAAACACCTAGTCTGATTGAACTCAAGTCGGGAACTTCGTGTTGCTTGGTTGTGCACTGATCAACAAACCCATGGCTAGAAAGCTTGATGTGCATGTGGTATAGTGACAGGTCCCGTCAAACCAGTAAAGCGTTCCTGCTCAAATCAACAAATCACCGAAAAGTCCCCAGATGTAAATGTCATCTGCCTTAACGTTTTTACTTAAATTTCTCATTACCAGAAAAAATGTTTACCGAGATTTGTATGTAAGACCATACATAGTGGCATGCCTTAGGTCAACAGCTTTCCTTGGTGCAGGTTAAGCATATTTTTCTTATGGCCAACCCAAGCTAAGGAAAGCTATTGACTCAGTCGTACTCTGGTCAGGAATGGGTCAACATTTGGGCACCTTTGGTTACTTTGAGGAGAAGAGGGTGTAATACATGGAAGTTGAATGTGGAAGCGAAGTGAATGTGAGTTGTGATAAGCAACAGAAAATTTATATGTTAGCATGATGTGCCATTTATCTCATCAAAACTGTAACCTGATCAGAATCCTTACGACAATAACTGGTGAAATACTCTTCACTTTTGTGTGTGTTTCAGTATGTTCATCTTGCTTAAGGGCCGTACAAAGGATGAGGCTTTCCAGATAGGCCATGAAATAGCAGACGCTGTCACTGCCGACAACCCGAAGCCTATAAAGCTAAAGTTTGAAAAGGTTTGTATCTGGTTGATGTCCCTTTTTCATTGGGTGAGAGAAGCGGAAAATTCTGTTGGCTGTGATGAAACCAGTGTTGTATTTGAGACCCCCATGCATGAAAGAAAAAAATTTAGTCTCGCTTTTTATCTTTAGAATTATCAATATCAGCATTAATGAGTACCTGTATATACTGAACATGTAAGATGCACAATTACTATGAGCACATTACGAGATTACATTCTGGGAATCGTCACAAAAATCTGCCTCTTGCCATTGATCCTGATTTTAATAACTTTATTGTAATGTGGTTGGGAGGGGGGGTAAGTCAATATCCCTTTGCATATTCATTTCTCAATTGCCACGTCAACATAAAATGGCAAAATTATATTGACATGATCATGTAAATTTTGTCTTCAGTGGGTGGAACATGTGTGGATTTGAATACTTCACAGTGAAAGCATTTGTTTAGTAGTTTAGTCACTGTGGTTCATTGTACATGTATTTAAAAATTTGGTTCCTATAAATATTGTACAAAAGTGAAGCATTCTTTGATGACAGGCAAATTCCGTTGTGATACAATAACCCTTTTTGCCCTTGAATTAAGGTTGAGTCAACAGCTTTCCTTGGTAAGGGTTGGCCACTAAGGGCTCAACCCTTGCCAAGGAAAGCTGTTGATCTGGGGCATGTTATGTTGATAGGTCTCACCTATAATTCTCAGTCAAATTGTTTTTCATTACTATTGAAATTAGTTGAAAACACTGAAGCAGATGACATTTGACCACCAGCAGGTTTTGGCCAGTTTAAGCCTTTCCCCCTTGAATTGACACTTCAGTCAACAACTTTCCTTGACATGTGTCGGGCATTAAGTGCCGAACTCATGCCAAGGAAAGTTGTTAACCTGGGGCATGTGATCTTGGTAGGGCTCATCTACAATTCTCAGTCAAAATTGTTTTTCATTACTGTTGAAATTAGTTGAAAACACTGAAGCAGACGACATTTGACCGCCAGCCAGTTTTGGCCGGTTTGAGGTGGAAAGGGTTAAGGGAGAAAAGGGGTGAAGGATGATTTCAGGTATAAGAACTGTAGTGGTAATTACAGGTTGGTCTGTACATGTGATATGAGCACAATGTGTTTGCCAGGTGTACCTGCCATGCGTACTGCAGACCAAGAAGAGATACGTGGGCTTCATGTACGAGACGCCAGAGCAGGTGGAGCCAGTGTACGATGCTAAAGGTATAGAGACCGTCCGCAGAGACTCCTGCCCTGCAGTGGCGAAAGTAAGTGGTGGTACATTTCCTTTGGGGCCTTTGTCAATTGTAATATCAGTCCATAGTAGTTGTGGGGCCATCCAAAAATTGCATTTAAGGTCACCCTAACTTTACAAAAAGAAAAAAGACCAGGCTGGTCAGGATTTTTTTAGGGGGGGGGGTGGGTAAGTGAATGGGTAAGCGATTGAACTGCATTTGTACATCACTTTAAAATGTGAACACAAGACCAGCTTCCTGTATGTTGGGTGGTATATTTGTGGTCAAAGCCCTGATTGTCAGCATTGATGATACAATACCATGGCATTTGTTGCTGATTAACTGACTTCTTTGGCATTATGCTCATCCCCCCTCCCCCCCCCCCCACACACACACACAAGAAAAGTGAAAAAAAACCACGAAAACTTGTAGGCCATGCAGGCACCTTTTAACACACAATGTAGGGAATCACACAAAAACATTTCTAAGGATGGCCAGATCATCCTTCAGGTACATTTTGTTAGAGTTTAATATGCATTGTCTGTCCCAAAGCCTCACAAAGAGCTTTAATTCACTGTAGTACCATCACACTTAATTAAACGTCAGTGCATCTTTTATTTTTGCATTGTCTGACAGTTCACATCTCATGATAAATTACCAGACAAGTACTTGATTGTATACCCACTTTATTATCTCTTGGACCTTTGATTATTATAGTTTTTAGAACATTTTAAACTGTTATGTTCTCTCGAAGACCAGTTTCATGTTATTCAACACAGTTGAAATGGTGAATGCTTATCAGAATGAAAATTTCCAGATACTGGAGCGCTCCATCAAGCTGCTGTTCACAAGCCGCGATGTGTCGCAAGTCAAGCAATATGTACAGCGACAGTGTCAGAAATTGTTGCTGGGAAAAGTCAGCATGCAGGACCTGATCTTTGCGAAGGAGTACCGTGGCATGTCCGGCTACAAGCCAGGGGCCTGTGTGCCTGCACTGGAGATAGCCAAGTGGGTCTAGTTCCCTTTTGACAAAATAACATAATCTAGGATTTTAAATTTTCCTCAAATGAACATATCAGAACCGATCATGTTTTGTGTCAAATGAATTACAAGATTTACACAAATTGTAGCATTAAGTTTGACTTTGTTGACATTTGTACACCAAACAAAAGCATGTTTTACTTTGTATTTGTATCTGGGACAAAACCTACATGCATTGTGGTGTGTGTCAAACGGATTATTGATTGTCATAGATTGTATCACCATGTTTCACTTCATAGACATTTTTGGCCAAACAAAAACATGTTTTACATTGAATTTGTTTTTAGGACAAACCCTACTTCAGACCTGAGGAAAGTCATACCTGTAAACAGCCCCTGCTGTTTTCTCATTTGTTTCTTTTTGTTTTGGAAAGGAAGATTTGTTAAACTAGTCACTTCAGTATGAGGTGGAAACTGTGTACTTCATACAAATGTGTATTTCAGGAAGCAGCTGACTGCAGACCGAATGGCAGAGCCTCGTGTTGGTGAGCGAGTGCCCTATGTCATTGTGTATGGCATGCCAGGGCTGCCCCTTATACAACTGGTCAAGCGACCCCAGGAAGTGGTGCAGGACCCCAGCCTCAGACTCAATTCCACCTATTACATCACCAAGCAGATCCTGCCACCCCTCGACCGTATATTCAGCCTGATGGGCCTGGATGTGAGGACGTGGTATAACGACCTGCCCAGGGTAGTGAGGGTTACGCCTGCCTCACACTTCACCACGGAAACCAAAAAGGTTTGACTGAGCAAATACATCTCAGAATGTCAGCGGCTTTCATTGTCCCGGCAGCACTTTGCCGTGGAAATTAAGAGACAATGTACATGTCAAAATGTCTGCTTCTGTTATTCTCCTTACGGTACTGGGAGCTGTTTAAATTATAGACATTCACTTGTGCTGAACAATGTAAATAAAACACGGAATCAAATGAAATTTGATGTTGGCTGCTTTGAGATATTTTTTGGGGAGCAGGCTTTATAAGATGTGTTTCCAGTTCATTTACTGTAGACCTGTATACAGAACTTGCTTTACCACTTTTTTTCTAAATGATAAAAAATTAATGTTCAAAATATCTTGCACAAATGGACTGAAAAGTGGACTAAGAAGACACAAAGTCACATTCAGAGTTGTACACAGAAGATACATGTAGCACTTTCATGCACAAGTTGTTTCAGCAGGTTAATAGGTCAATAATGTGAATAACATGTTATCTACCAGTCCTATTCTGGTGCCAAACTGTATGATATTGTGTATTATTTCAGGGCACAATATCTCAGTACTTCAGCACCCTGAACTGCCCCGTTTGTGAGGAATTAACCAATCATGGTGTCTGTGACAAATGTAAGGCAGATCCACAGAAAGTGGCCGTGGTGCTGAGCACTCGTATTCAGACACGGGAAAGAACTCATGACCAGCTCTCGCAGGCAAGCACTCTTCAACATAATACTTGTATATTGTAAGCACACCAAACCATGGAAAAATTCCAAATTGGAGCAGTAACAGTATTGTGGAGCAGTAAAACGATTGTAGGGTAGTAACATGATTGTAGAACAGTAACATTGTTGAGTAGTAACAGGATTGTAGGGCAGTAACACGATTGCAGAGTAGTAACTTAATTGTAAAGCAGAGAAGTAACACGATTGTAGAGTAATTATATGATTGCAGAGTAGTGACTTACTTGTAAAGCAGAGCAGTGACACGATTGTCAGGTAATAATGATTGTCGAGCAGTAACAGTAAAAATATTAGATATAGAAATTGTTGTTACATCATGAAGAATCAAGAATTAACCCCGAGGAATATACATGTAACACTGTTGTATCTGTTCAGCAGGCAACTTTTACCCATTAAAAATTACTGGAACTTGTCCCATGTCATAAATGTCATCTGCTTCATTTTTCCATTGAGAATGATTGTTTATAATTGAGTGTCAAAACAGTTGAATGTGAAAGGTTCTGTCATCTGCTTGATGTTTACAGCTATTCGAATATTGCTTCTATCTGCTTCACATTTGGAGCTCAAAATTCTCTGATAAAAACTTTATCAAGAAACAAAAATGTTGGTATTGAATGTTTCAGATATGCCACAGTTGCATGGGAACCCAAGACTGTAACTTGCCTTGTGTAACGCTGGACTGCCCCATCATGTTCCGCATCAACACGGCCAGCAGAGACGTCACCGAGGCCAAGCACCTGAGGGCCATTCAACAGAGGATGCTCACATTTTAACCCTTAGAAACTGTAATGAATAATGTCTGCATGCTGCCTCTTGCCATTAAAATTTTTTTCTTCCAGTTATGTTAAGGTGATTAGTCAGAGCTGTTGGGGCACTCTCTGCACTTTGCACCAAGAGTACAAGGAAAGCTATTGACTCGGTCCCAAAAGGGTTAAATTACATAACCAGACATTGAAACCGATTGTTTGCCTGGACATGATCGTCTTTCCCAGGAGGCAAAGCAGCTTGAAATATGGACGCAAATCATTCTTATCCTGCAGTGTAGTTACATGTTCAGCAGTACATTGTAGGTATTTGTGACAGAGACCGAACTCTTCTGTAGTATTTTATGGACACATATGACAGTCTACTAGTTGTGGGAACTTGTGTGATGAAGAAAACTGGTCAATTATAACTTCAGAGTATGTCGTGGAGGCAAGCCCAGGTATTGTACTGGTCTGAGATAGCTACTCCAATGTGTTGGAAACTGATTTACTGCATTGTGTAGCCACAGTAATGTTGAGAGGCGTCCATTGTTGATATGGGTATGAAGTGGAGAAGGAGACTCTCTTGTGGCTTTAGTACCATGTAATGGAGACAGATCTTTGTTGTGAGAGGACTTGACTGTACCACATTCATTGTCACTGCAGTATCTTGACTATCACATGTCCATTGTCACTACAGTATGTTGACTGTATCATGTCCATTCACTACAGTAGACAGAAGTATTATCAGTTTTCTTCTTTTGTAATTGTATTCCATGCCAGTACTTGGTAATATTGCCTTAACTTTATTAAACCTTTCGTCCTGGAATGAAGAGTGTTAACAACTTCCTGGAGGGTGGGTTGAGCTCTTTTTATCGCGAAACTCAACCCCAGGAAAGCTGCTGACATGTTGACCTGGGACATACTATTCTGATAGGGCAAGTTTGCAAGTTTCAGTCATTTTTTAATATTTTTTTCAATGACTCTAAAATTGAGAAATCATTGAAGCAGACGATATTTCGTCTCCAGCCAGTTTTGATGATATGAGGGGCAAAGGGTTTAATATGGAACTACAACACAGAATTTTGGCCAACCATGGCCTGTCAGATGGGAATGAGCAAATTACTTGGATTTTGTACATCATAATAAAACTGCGTGTATTTGCTTCTTTATACACATCACTCCATGCTGTCACTGGCTCAGGACCGGTGACAAGGTCTTCGATGTATTAAACCTGTGTACATGCATATGATTAAAAAACTGCAAAAATAAATATAGACCCGGGAGCTTTCACCAAATATATATATAGCTTGCCATAGAACACACTGCTGTATCAGGCAGTGGGTTCGAAATTTGGTATTCAACTTGTCCTAGGCAAGGTTTGTTATATGTACCTTGTAAGCCGTGGGGAAGTTTGTCCATACAGAACATGTAACCCGTGGGCAATTTTCAGTCAGCAGACTTTAAACTTAATATCATGACTTCTTGAGTCCTGTTGTTTTTTTGTTGTTAATGTGGAAGCATAATTTTGTTGTGCATATGGGTGGCAAAAAAGAAAAAAAAAACAAAAAAAACCCAAAGTTGTTAGTCCATCTAATTGTGTGAAATTTTCATTGCATGCATATGTATTGTTAGAATAATTGGCTAAGTGTGAACGTACTGTGTCATGAGTAAAATTTTCATGAATATGTACCATACTGTGTCATGAATAAAATTTTCATGAATATGTACCATACTGTGTCATGAATTAAATTTTCATGAATATGTACCAGACTGTGTCATGAATAAAATTTTCATGAATATGTACCAGACTGTGTCATGAATAAAATTTTCATGAATATGTACCAGACTGTGTCATGAATAAAATTTTCATGAATATGTACCATAGTGTGTCTCTTCAGGTGCACTGTTACTCACCTATATTTTTGTGGAAAAAAAAAATCCCAAACCCTGATGTACATTTAAGACAGTGGTACCTCCTTTGAGAGTCCATGCCAACGAGAGACCAGGTGCTTGGTGCTATCTTTCCTATGTAATTTGACCTCCGGTGAGAGACGAGCTGCTTCAGGTGACCTCTACTGGACTTGGGGAGGACAATTGTCTTGGCCTTGCACTTGTCATATTTGCTCTCCTGGACTTGCCCTTTGCTGTGGGTACTCGTTCAAAGGAGGGACCACTGTATGTAAAGTGAAATCCTGTTTGATGATGATGGAATATATAGCTCTGCTTGCACACAAGAGGGTGCTGAATGACTGCACATATTGTACATGTATGCTATAAAATCTCTGTATCATCCATGTTTTACACGTTTTCAGTCTATAATAAACTGATATTATGGCAGAGGACTAGAAGATATAATTCAATTATTTTCTGACAGAAAACAGTGTTTCTGTGCATGAGATAACTATGACTAAAGAGGGACAATTATTGTTAACTGTTGAAAATACCCTACATGTAAATCTGAGAAAGTACAAGTGAAATATGTTGAACAAACGCAAGGAGTAATTTCCCCACCATGAGGCCCCTGAAACACACATTGTACTGATAACTAGCGAGCAAGTGTCACATACTTTTTGTCTTCCTTCGTGACTTCAGCAATATGCCGTGATATAACAGATGTAACGAAAACCGAAGCTAGCTAACAGTGTACATGAATATACAAGTAGTGGTGAAATGTCTCTGATGGATAACGTCCAGTGGTCAAACTGGCCTCACAAATCGACCACTCAAAATGATTAATTCAGACATGGTCACCATCAAACCCTTTCCTGATGGTTACACAGTATTTCGCATTTACCTGTGTATGTATATATACTGGTGAAAAGAGTTGGAGAAAACTTCTTACATGTATCTATACTGTTAGAAATTCAGAAAAGTTCTTGCATGATCTATGTTTATCAGGTGGGACTGAATGTATCTTGTACACAATTATTGTTCAAAAAATGTAACTAGAAGAAGAAGCATGTGGGATGAAAAGTGTCTTCATTCAGGGGCACCACCAGAATCCAGCTGCTTTTGTTCTGTTCCTTACTCCTCAGGGGCTTAAAAAGAACAGATAATTACATCACCTTGTGTACCCGTGGGTAATGCCTGTCGCAGTAATGCCCGGCCCTTATGTGTAAAATGTGATGTTGAAAAAATGTGCCATGGATATATATGTACAAGCTTAAACCCCAAAATAAATAATTATTCTGTGTACAAAGCCTACCTGTAATGTATTTTGCATAAAGAAGTATTGTCAGCAGCTCTCAACACTGATTTATAAATGAACCACAAAGTTTGAGCATGTTAGCATTTCAACTGACCTACATGTATTACCACAGATGAATAAATATTTCGGACACTTGGGAAAAAGCCAAATGTTTGTTTTACAGACAGAGTCTAATGATAAATTTTACTCTCTGTTTGAGGGTGAATTCTCATTTTCTAGAGTGAAGTTCAAAAGTAGTAACTCACTGTAGATCACATGACATACACATTGTTACAAGTAAATTGTGACGCGCCTGCATCCAGTGACCTGATGCATTGACATTTAGACAAAATCTAATGTGTGTGAGCAATGTTTGATTACACGTCACACGACGTGGAATAACTGCGATGAACGTAAACAACTGCGCACACCAGCATAGGAAGTGGGCCTAGGGCAGATTTTTGGTGATGAATACCAAATTAAATGTAGAATAAACAAAATCTTACATGGCTGGGGAGTAAGTTGCTATTTTTCTCTCACTCAGGATCATTTTTGGTGAGGAAAATAGTAAGTCATTCTCAGGCATGTAAGATTCTCCCTGTCTGTTGTTCATACACTGTATGTCACAACCTGGCAGCCTATTCTGGTACCCTCATATGTCATCAGAACATTTTATTCAAATGTTTGTCTCAAAGTGCAATATTAACCTTTTCCTGCTTAAAATAGCACCAACATGGTTCCTGGGAACAGGTCTGGCACTATGTACCCAAGCCAGGCCAAGACAAACTATTGACCAGCAGGCTCTTACCCTAAGAGGCTTCAGCTATAGCTGTTGACCTTAAGGCTGTTACTCTGACAGGGCTTCAGCTATAGCTGTTGACCAGACAGCTCTTACCCTGAGAGGCCTCAGGCATAGCTGTTGACCAGAAGGCTGTTACCCTGAGAGGCCTCAGCTATAGCTGTTCACCAGAAAGCTGTTACCCTGAGAGGCCTCAGCTATAGCTGTTCACCAGAAAGCTGTTACCGTGAGAGGTCGCAGGTATAGCTGTTAACCTTAAGGCTGTTACTCTGAGAGGCCTTAGCTATAGCTGTTGACCAGATGGCTGTTGCCCTATGAGGCCTGAGCTAGAGCTGTTGACCTGAAGGCTGTTACCCTGGCAAGCCTCAGCTATAGCTGGTCACCAGAAGGCTGTTGCCCTGTGAGGCCTCAGCTATAGCTCTTGGCCAGAAGGCTGTTGCCCTGTGGGGTCTCAGGTATAGTTTTCAATGAAACTGTTTTCTATTGGTGATAAATTTAGGTAAAAATGCAGGCAACCTTTTATATCTGGGTGTTTTGGGACAATTTGAGGGGGGAAAAGTTGATGGAAAAATATGTGATGTGAAACAGCTGGTTCCCCATGATTGGTTCATGTGTGTCATATTGTGCAGTGTACATCTTGCTCCAGAGGGTGACGTACTGTATACCCGACTCCAGAGGGTGCCATACTGGATACCTTGCTCCAGAGGGTGCCATACTGGATACCTTGCTCCAGAGGGGGTCAGACTGTATACATGTATGTTGCTCCAGAGAGTGCCATACTGGGTACCTATCTCCAGAGGGTGTCATACTGGATACCTATCTCCAGAGGGTGTCATACTGGATACCTTGCTCTAGAGAGGGCCATACTGGATACCTTGCTCCAGAGGGTGCCATACTGGATACCTTGCTCCAGAGAGTGCCATACTGGATACCTTGCTCCAGAGGGTGCCATACTGGATACCTTGCTCCAGAGGGTGCCATACTGTATACCATGCTCCAACGTGGGTACACTCCAAGAAATGCTTTATCTGCCACACATTATCCTCCCACCCTCTACAATGCATGTTATCTACTTTTAGTGCCCTGGTCTCATTATGAACTCTCAGCAGTTTTCATATACATGTATTATGATTTGAACAATGACAAATGCACTGTTTAATACAATATTGTATTAGAATGACTAAAAATATATGTCCTCATGAGTTTGGCTCATATCCAAGTCAAATTCCCTAGTATCTTTGGCAGTGTCATGAAGAGGGTGGTGTTATTTTGTTGCAAACAGTAAAACTGGTATCATGGAGTAGAATATGCAATTTTTTATTTCTGCTTTTTTTTTTGCACATTAAAATTATCAATGGAAAAATAAATATGTTGCCAATTATTTCATTATTGCACAGTATACCATAAATGACAAGTCTTGAAGTACATGTATGTATTTTATCATATCACACATGTATTGAACTAAAATGTCTTAATATACAATGTTGCATCAGATATATACATACACTGTGTGGATGTGATGTTACTCCAGACATAGATAATGATAAAAGATATGCATATGTATGTGGCCAGCATTTAACCTGGTACAGTGACCCTGAACTTGAGATACAAAAATGCTTGCAGAGCCAGGTAAACGACTACCATTTAACCTATATACAGTGTGCTCCAGCATAAAACAGCCACCACTTCTATGTGAAAAAATTCTGGCTTTTTGCTGGATTGGCCCTACACCCTTTAAACAGAGCACCCCATCCCGCCCCCTTCAAACTGCCATGTTGATCGTTCTATGCAGTAGTGGTCTGCAGGTCTTGGACCAGTAACCTCTCAAGGTCAGGTCAACTGATCCATAACTTTTGATCGAGTACTGAATACTGTGCCTGTGTGTACTGGATATTAATATCACAGGAGTTGAGCATCCCAAATTAAGTCCCATCTCAATTTTGGATATGAAAATACTTATTAACTGTGAGTTTATGAAAGGCATTGCTGCACAAGAAATATTTTAAATCATTTGATAACTTTATGTATTTTTGGAGACAAATTTGGCGCGGGACAGTCAATCATGGAGGTAAGGTACATAAACGCACGTGTAAAAAAAAATCTAATCACATGACCCCCTATTTTTTTGGTTTCAAATTGTTGCTATCGGAATAAACTTGAAGTAGAATGCAAAGAAAGTTGTGATTTTACGTTTGAAATTGGAGAAATAAGCCGGCAAATGTCACTGTTTTAACATGTAAATGCATTAGGCCTAGGTTACTGGTCCAAGACCTGCAGTGGAGAGTACTGAACATGTAGATGTACTGAGTTCATGGACTTGTGACCAAAATCAGACCCTCACAGTTAAAACATTTTGTTCTGCTTCAGCAATGAAAAAATGCTTCTCTTACAAATTTCTCTGCAACAGTGTGTGCCATACTTTCCTTTTGAAAAGAGAAGAATAATTTGAGTCACCTTCATATTGATCAGGACCACATTTGTCAGCAGACATGTCGTCATTTATTACCTCCACCCTTGCCACATTAAACTCTCAACAAAACATGATGTAACAAATGCTTGATATAATATGACCTAGTACGTTTGTTATGTCTGAAGAAAATTTTCCCAAAGTGAGTGACTTCTCTATCTCAAAGCTGAGGCATCTTTATCATGTTTATTGCTGATTCAGGCAACTCTTCAGGTACGCCTGACCTTCAATATTCATTAATACATTATATACTTCAAAAGATAAATACGCAAAGCAAATCCCCTCATCCTTGGATGAGGCCCACCTGAAATTTGGCCACAAAATGGCGAATTAGCCTCCTTGACGAAGATCATATACTCTGCATTAAACTTAGCATTTTCAGATGGGTAGCTTCTGTGAGACAATGGCCTTCTAAGAGGGAGGCAACAGATTTAAAAAAAGACAAAAAAAAAAAGACAGATAAACTCTTGATGAATTCTACGTAACTGGAGTTCACTTCGAGTTTACATTGTTAAAGCCTATAGACAATATTGCACATGTAAAATATGTTCATCCCAAAATACTCCTTAAACATGGTTCATATACCTGTCTGGCCACAAATTTCAAGAATTTTTCAAGACTTTTCCAGACTGATTTGTCCAAAATTCCAAACTAACTTTGAGTAACATCAGGGCCAACACGTAACAAAAATTACAGGTATCATTTAACTAAACTTCCAAATTTCTGTCCCAAATGAATTAAAATACCCAAAGCTGTACAAAATATGATTTTCCAAACTTTTCAAGACACAAGTGTGAAATTCAAGACTTTTCAAGGCCTTGAAGGCCATGACATGAAATTCCAAACTTCTCAAAACTTTTCAAGGCTTGTATGAACCCTGTTAAATTGATGATTTGATAGAATCCTAACTTTGGGATTTTTTTGCATGGGACTTTAAACCTTGTACTTAAATTATTACACCAGTTCTCTGTATGCCTGAACAGCTGAAGGAAAATAATCAACCCTAGTTTGGTATACAAGACGCCTGCTGTGCATAAATATAAAGCTACAGCTGGGATGCTCTCTAGCAACTTGCAGTTCCATATTTAACTGCAACCAAAAAAGCTTGGGCCTCATTAAACTTAAAGGCGTCTGAGCCCAGGTAGGCCATATCTAGGATGTAAATGCTCCTATTGTCCAGATTTTTGTGCAGCAGGTCTCGTATAATAAGTATAAAGTGTACAATATTTAATGGTAATAATGGATGAACGCATCAATAGAACTGACAGGAGAGTCGACCACATTTACAACTGCACTCGATGACTGTTGCTGTCCCATTAGGCACTGATATGGTCAGTACATAGCCAACTTTACACGCTTAAGTTGAAGAATGGGGTAAATGTAGCACCTGAAGATGATCCTTGGGAAGGTCCTGGCATTCTTTCTGTCTTCCAAATTCACTTTCCCACACTGTTTATGCTTTTATTTTTTCTTCAAAATTTATCATTTTTAAGCAATTTGGCAATACATTCTCACTCCTTCAGTGTCAAATTTTGGACTGAGTCGACAGCATTTTGCGGCACACGTTGGGCGCAATGCCCTATGCACACGGACAAAAGCTGTTGACATGGAATATTCTCTCTGGAACTATAGGCATGCTGGCACTTGAATGAAAGGTCTTTTTATGAGGAATATTAATTTTGGATCCTTATGATAATTCAGAGAGTTTTATCCAAGTGGATGGACTTTAGTCGTGCTTGGCACTGGAAGAGTTAATCGAAATATAATAGGAATAAGCTAGAATTTGGATAATTTTTACTTATTTATTTTGACATTTTATTGAGTATTTATCACTATTAAACTACTTTATGTTTGATATGGTCCCTTTTACCTCTTTCAGCAGTCATGCTCGATCGGCAGAAACACCGGTGTTTAACTTGCATGTTGGAATGGGTGAGAAGTTCTCTCGTATCATATCGTAAAGTTTTATCAAAATTGTCCTTTTATTAGCACTATACATGCTTGGGTCCCATAAAGTCCAATAAGGTTGCAGCCCGGAAATTGTACAGTCATGAAGCACATTATCTTGGCAAAGAATGCTTTTGATTTTCAGTCACAGTATTTGCCGCCTATACTGTTATATAATTATGTTAGTAAATACCTCATCATGCATAGCCCTGTATATTTATGTAGAGATATGCACTGTAAACACGTGGATCTCAATTTGGAATATGCAACGTAACTCTGCAGCCAAATCCCTCACCATTGGACTGGATGTTGATATCATGGAAGCAAATGATCCCTTTGTAGCACCAGGTATTTCTGAAGTCCTCCAAACTTTCTGAACACAGAACTGTAACACTACAGACGTTTCTTTAGTTGACTCTGATTAAGGTAATCCAGCAAATAAATGTTCCACATATGCAGGAATGTGTGATTACTATCTGTAAAAATACTGGATTTTTACAAAAAGACAAAGCATTATTTAAAAGAAATTGGGTATCATTTGTACAATTTCAAAGGATATGTTTATGGCAAATGTGGAGGAATTCGGTCTTCTGCAAGATAAATCATGCCCCTGAAATAAAGTCAACAATTTACGACTAGCTTTAGTTGTATTCCCCAAGTGCCCTCACCTAAGAGTGCAATAATAATGTCTACTGGCCAGCTAAAGGAAACAATTTGTCATCTACAGTTGAACATTTGGTCACCGGTCCACATTTCCTTCATCATCAGAAATTCCTTGCATTTTTGAGGCAGTGGAAGCTGCTCCACGGACCATGCAAAATGATGATATATATTTAATCGAATGACATCCCGACAACAACATTGCAATGACTGGACTTCTGATGCAAGGCTGTAAAGCACATCCCACTCTTCAGAAGTAAGCCTTCGGTCTCTGTGACTAAAATGACCCTTCGTCACCATTGCCTCAATGCTGACTCTCATACCAGCCTTCAACAGTGCAGCGGCCACGGCAGCCTTGCCACAAGCCACTGCAGTCGCAAAGGCAGTTTTGTCTGAGCTGTCTCTGTAGTAATAGTTAGCACCGTGCTTCAGTAAAAGTCCTAGCAACTGAAGATTGACGAAAGGATTTTGGAGGGATTTGTTTGTGGCTGTTACAGCAGTGTGTAAGGGGGTCTGCTTGAGTCTGTTGTGAACATTTATTTTGAGGTCACAGCTGAAGAGAGTGTCCAGAAAGCCTGCCTGCAGTATGTGCTTATCCTGCTGAACAGCTACATGGAAAATGGAGTCTCCGTTCTCCCCATACACCTGAAACACAAGCATTTTTGTATCACTGGAAATACACATCAAATGCCATAAAACTCGATCACTTGCTATGCTGGATTGGACTTCACATTCTGGGTATGGACATGAATTTCCTGGTCAAAATTTCTATGTACAGTTAAAATTTGAAGAGCAATATATCCTATTTTGACTAGCAAATTGTGATGTACATGTAATACAGCTTATGTCAAACCATGCTATATTTTGCGGTATTAAATTTATAATCGTTTGTACAAGTGGTAAAGATGACATCCAGGATCAATATACAGTTAACTTCTCTTCTCATAAATCTAGTACATGCAGTGATTTGCCTGTTTAGCAGACTCCGCAGCCTGTTAAATCTTACTGAGTTCGGAATGGACAGTCCTCTCATAACTCTCCAAAGAAACTGCAGGGAAGTTGAAAGTCTGGCTATTAAAGCAGGCAAATCAGTGACAAAGATCCCCTAAATGTGTACTCGGCCAGAATCCAATAGCGTTCCAGCTGACCCAGTACTAGTAGCACATGTAGATGTTGGAGTGACTCCCCAGGCACTGCAGAAACCACTGACTAGGGCCTTTGGGAGCTTTGACTTGCTTACAGTCTGTTCACTGTGAGTTTGCAAGGGCATGAATTTGTAAGTAGGTCCAACCTCGGGTGAAGAGGCCTGCAAGTAGTGCCTGACTGTGATGAATCATATACAGTGTGGCACATTTTTGCTGACACATTGTAAAATCCCATAGTGCCAGGCCAAATATTCCAGTGTTACTACAGGGTACTGTTCATAGGGCCTGCCACTAGTTGTAAAGGCAACCAATTATTTTGTAGCCTTTCAGAATGAAAAATTTAACGTTCAGATTTTCGGGGGGGGGGGGGGGGGAGGGTGTTATCTCATGAGTAGTAAGATCATATTTTTCACATTTACAGAAGCATAAACAAAGTTGAACATGTTCAGTTGTAGTTGTGCAAGTTTACTTTATTCCTTTTGAAATGGCCCCTTAAGTAGCAGGTGTGCATTTGTCAATTGATCATGCATAACACTGATTCACACCTTGTAACAGAGTCACACAAAGAAAGCTGGAAAACCAGTTTACATTTAACTGAAAATCATTAATGTGTCTCAGTAAAATTTACTCAAAATGACACACAACAGTAACTATGTGTGATAATGCAGACTAGATCAAGTTTACCAAGTTTTACTGAAGATCATGTGTGGGACAGTATTTTATCATTGGAGGTACCCCTTTCAACAGTGGTAATCACCATATATCAGAAACATAAACAAACAGATTCCCATCTTGCGATTCCATATTCAGTTGCCTTGCCAACTAGGTGTGAATAGACTGTAGTATGGAGTAATTTGTTATGGGTGATTGATGATAGACAAATCAAGAATGAAAATTTGCCTTGAATTGGGGTAGAGTGTGAAAGCTAGGCAACCAAGGAAAGACTTACCATACTGACATCAATCTTTGGCCAGTCAAGCAACACTTTAACACAGCTGAGCCTGTTGCTATACGGCTGTATTCCTAGAGTCAAGGCCACAGACAGGGCTGTCCTACCTGAAACAAAATAAAGTCCAACATCACTTTGGTTTATAAGACATTACTGCAACATCGGTAATCAGTCTTCTTGCCTCCATAGCACACCAAACTCAGTATTATCCCTGCCCAGACACTTTGTGTTCTAGTAGCCAATCAGTCTTCCTAAAATACTATACCTATGGCAACTGTATCAGGCAATACATGTTACATGTAAGTGGTGGTTCTCTGTACCTGGTTGGTCCAGGCTTGTTTTAGGTGTAACTCATCACTGGCAGCTGATGGTAGAATCAACCTACTCTAACAGTGTACGGCATTTAATAGTTTGACAAATTTTGGTTGAAATTAAAAACAGTAAATCTAAAGATGCATATATTTGCAGCAAAACTATGATACAATGACACCATTTATTCACTGCAAAATGTGATAGATATGTGAATATATCAGATAATTGAGTCAACTATCAACAGAATTCAACTTTAAGTTCTTCCAAACTTGAGTTATAAGTGAACATGTCCGGTATGTGAGTGTCATTATACAGTGAAACTTCATTATAAAGACATGTTCACACCGCGCATCCCCAAGTCAGACAATCTGACAAGGGATGAAAGATTAGGTCTTAAACAACTTAAGACCAACCAACACATAGTGATCAAGAAAGCAGATAAAGGTTCGGCCATTGTTATACAGAACACTTCTGATTACATTGCCGAAGCAAAAAAACTTTTATCTAATAAAGACCACTATGCTAAAATGGAGTCAAACCTGACCCCATTCCACAATGAAAAAATACTGATGGCACTCAAAGATATGCTACAAAATAATAGCATAAATTCTAAGTTGTACAATTATTTGTACATCTCAGAACCACGAGTTCCCAGTTTATATCTCCTGCCTAAAATACACAAAGGGGTCCTACCACCACCAGGTCGCCCCATCCTAAGTGCAAATGAATGCCCTACAGAAAGAATTTCTGCATATGTGGACTTCTTTCTTAAACCCATAGTGAAAACTGTTCCCAGTTTTATTAAAGATACCACAGACTTCATAAAGAAAATTGAAGCATTAGAACCACTACCAGAAAACACACTTCTGGTCACTTTGGATGTACAGTCTCTGTACACCAATATTCCTACCTCCAAAGGCTTACGTAGTGCAGCCAGAGCTCTGTTACACAACAGGGACCCCCAAGACAAACCTAGCATCACAGAACTAATCCATTTGCTAAGATTAGTTTTAACCTGCAACAATTTTGAGTTCAATGGGGAGCACTACTTACAAATTTCAGGGACGGCCATGGGGACCCGAGTAGCCCCATCTTTTGCCAACCTTTTCATGGCCGAGCTGGAACAAAACCACCACCTTAAATTTCCACTACAACCTCTTGTGTGGTGGAGACTCATTGATGACATCTTCTGTATAGGGACATATGGAGATGTCAGCTTACAGGAGTTCATCACACACTTGAACTCCTGCCACCCGACGATTAAGTTCACTGCAGAACATTCCCGTACAGATATAAACTTCCTTGACACCACTGTCTAGCTAGACTCACAATGGAGAGCATACACTACTCTCTATGTGAAACCCACAGATACACACATGTATCTACACTATAGGTCAGCACACCCGAAACATTCTATCACTGGGGGTCCCTATAGTCAACTTCTAAGGGTCAAGCGCATTTGCTCTAGGCCTGAAGATTTTGAGGACAATGCTCAAAAAATCCTCAATTTTTATCAGCTCAGAGGCTACCCTATAGAACTGTTAGAGGAATCCAAAGCAAAAGTGGATGTCTTGAACAGAGCACAGCTACTGGCGCCCCAGCCAGAACAGGAAATCACAGATCAGCAAAACTTCTTTCTGGTCACGAGATACAACCCATCCCTTCCCCCAATAAAACGAATTATCCAAGACAATTGGAAAATTCTAGAGCCTTC
>OZ026614.1:32037876-32065876 GCA_964020975.1 Hermodice carunculata | reverse complement strand
TGAGCATCGTCGCACTTGTGACAGGAACATGAAACAGTACAACACCAAATAATGTTCGTCATGCCGCCTGGCGAGAAGCAATTGAACTATTTAACACTGGCGCTTTCGTTCTGTAGGAACCTGTCCAGCCAAGACATTCCTTCCTGTTGCACTCCATTAATTCTTTGCTCACACTTTCTTTCTCCAGCTCTTTAACTGATGTGTGTATGTCCTATTGATTCGTACCTTTATATACTAAATGTATGATTATCTTTTCTCTTCAAAAAAAAAAAAAAAAAAAAAAAAATGATCACACGAAAGTCTATGAACAAACTTACTCAATCACTTACTGTAACGAAGTTGTTGGTCAGACACTTGGTTGCTGAACTTTAATGCGGACAAATATGTTGTACTTTAAATCAAAGAAAAGGAAGAGTACATATATACTCTAAATGGTGTAGAATTAAGTCAAGTTTAACAGCAGAAAGACTTGGGAGTGTTAATAGGTGATAATCTTTCACCTTCACTACATATGGTTTCCCCCGCCTCATCTACCTCCTTTCTCTCTATTATTTTTTTTTCTTCTTCTAAGGCCACCTGTGTCACACAGGACCGCAGCAGACAAGCGGAAAACCACATTATTATTATTATTATTATTATTATTATTATTATTATTATTATTATTATTATTATTATTATTATTATTATTATTATTATTATTATTATTATTATTATTATTATTATTATTATTATTATTATTGAGATCCCTGCAATGACAAAGAGGGATAAATCATCCAGGTAAACCAAATAGTAGTAGTTGCCATGGTGCACATTAATTGTACTGGCTGGAATGACACCTCTATCAGTAACAGGTTTGGAGGTATGCATCATTATTCAACACTACAATTTTATGTAGTGTCCGAAATTTGCATAACTTTAAATCTGAATTTTCCCTCAGTGTTAATTAGATGCACCCACCCATAGCACAAAATACAAATTAAAATTGCAATGGTACCTGCATCTATAAAAAAAATTAAAGATACGCATCATTATTCAACGGTACGTGTATTTTCATAAATGAAAATCCGAGTTTTCAGTTGCTATTGGTTGGATGCGAGTTGTTGACTCTCCCTGCTGCTGATGCGTCCCCAGCAACAACATACGAATTGAACTTGGCATGGCACTTGTGTATTTGAAATACTTTTGAGGATATTCAGCTTTAAAATGTTCACGTGTACCGGTATCTAATTAGCATTTATTCAAATTTTGCAAGTTATGTCCTTCGTTAATTTGATGTGCCTACAGCACACACCTATGGAATATAGTTGAAATGGCATCTCTATCTATAATAGTTTTGAAAATATTCAACTTTAAGAGTTAGAAGTGTCCATATTTAGCATAAATTAAAGTTCTACAACTGTAATAAGATGTCCAATAGATGTACAGCCCCAACAAACACGTAAGTGGCCTCTGTGTTGAATAATTTGAAAGCCAGAAGGACTGGAATTTTCAAATGGCCCAATTTTGCATTATTTCAGCTTGTGGACTATTTGGAACGAAACGATATGCAGAACTTCACCATAGGTGCTATGCCGATGCCAAATTTGAAGTTTCTGGCTTGTACGGTGTCTGAGTTTAAACCGACACTAAAATGAAGTGGAGACGTAATTTTGTGTGTAAGTTATGTTATAGAATGTTTGGGGCGCTCTTTGTAAAGATCCGAAGCAGGTGAATACCTCTTACTAACCGACAACACTTGTGATTATCCCCACGGTCTATGATGAGGTTATAAAGTGTAATCAGTTATGGTCAGGACGTTATGGAATAAGAACAGCATAGGACCAAGGAATGTGCCCCGGAGCATTCCACGTGTCAATGGGCCTTCTGTTGACCAGAGCACGCCTTTCGCTGATGCACAAGAACGGTTGTAGACGCCCGTTTAGAGGAGAGATCGCAGTCATTTTTCTTCTTGGATATGTTTTTTTTATTGGGGTCTCTCTCTCTCTCTCTCTCTCTCTCTCTCTCTCTCTCTCTCTCTCTCTCTCTCTCTCTCTCTCTCTCTTCTCTCTCTCTCTCTCTCTCTCTCTTGTACAGAAGAGCTCATAATCCATAATTTAGTTGCCAAAATCTGCAGGAAAGCAACCCAGACCCTAAAGAACAACGCGTGCAAGTGGAATTATGCTGGAACCTTGATGTTCAACGATCACACTGCACAGTGGCGAATGGTCGAGTTACAATGAGGACATATTCATAGTTACATCGTACGATCAGAGATGTCAGACTTGTTATTTCTCTGTTTCTTTGGAACAATAGATCATATGATGCGATATATGGGTCAGCTGAAATTCCAACAGGTACTCCCTGTCTGAAGCTTTGCCGATGTACAATTCAGAGAGAAACATATATAATATTATTACAGAGATCCACATAACGCCAATTGTATTTCCATACAAAGCGTGCTACCAATCTGGGACTGCATCACTGGAGGACAATATAAATCAATGTGATAACCTCGACCAGTGCTCATGGCAGTCAGCAACCAAGCATCGTTGTATTTCCTCAGGATTGTATAACTGATTAACCATTTAACCCCAGTTGGTTGAAGCTGAGTCAACAGCTGTCTATTGCACATAACTTTTACCAAAAGGAAAACTTCTGAGCCAAGGACATTAATGTTCTCAAAATCATACTTTGATGACATTTTTTTCAACATTTTGACAGGTAAAGACGAAAGAAAAGATGTAAAAATATTCCAAAATGGCCAAAAACGCAAAACTGATGAATTATTGTATTTGTGTCTTTTTGTCCAGAACCACTTCCTAGTGGTCATTACCCTATTCCGTATTCCGAACGCTTTACTCTCCATAAGCTAACCTGTCCCTGTCTGACCTATATACATATGGAAGTACTGTTGTCCATATTGCACACGTTCCTCTTTAAAATTTTGACATAGGCTGTATTGGCCCAAATAAATTAAAATATCTTCAGCGGGTAACTACTCAGAACATGTGTCGGAGCTTATTACCCGTACATGTCTCTCTGAGTAGCGGCTCCTTGTCTAAGCTAAATATTCAGCAAAGACAACCCACATAATAATGAATAAATATGAACATGGCAAATGATGAATGAGCTAAATAGGTGAAGTTTTGCTTATAAATGCAGAGCTTCATTACGACAGAAGATTACCTGGCAAACAAACCATAAATACTAAATTTGTATAGTACAGGTTCAGAGAAGAACAATTTGACTTACCCCTGAACCAATATGTACCTTTTCTAGCTGGATAGCTAATAATAGTTAAACCATCCGCCAGTGTATAACTGAAGCGGAAACAAACTAGGGCCTTATATTCAGTCCCAGTGATTGTAAAATAAAAAGTTTCAGCTAGACCACCTGTACAAAGTAAGGGAACTCCTAACTTATGACTTTTTTTCCTCACGCCAAATGACGATGCGCGACATGCGACTGATTTTGATGGAGCAGGTCACATATTGTTCTGATTCATTTGCATCCAGTGGGCATCAAAATAATAATTGAAAAAAAACCCCAAAACTGTTGACTGGTTTCACAAAATATTAGGATACCAGTGAGTACTCTCGCTGCATTATACATATGAAAAGAAAATTAGTTGCAGTTTTGCTGCAAGGTCAATGTCCCCAGTACGATAATCACAGAGAAAAGTAGTGGCAGATTAAATATGTTACAGTTGCTAAAGTACTAAACACCTAAACTTAGAAGTAAAACAATCACCATCTTTGAATGTTTTGAAAGCAAGCTATTGTTGTAAGTACCATGTATAAGCACCACCATCGTGATCATCGGGCCGTTATCTTTGGGTCATAACTTTCTTTATCATGTGTATTATACCACAAACATTGTGTCATGGTCATGTTTTTTGTTTACCTCCAACATCGAAACATTTCTTCATCAACAATAGTTTTTAATTATAATTTAATTTGCCACGTCGTCGTCTTCTTCTTCTTCTTCTTCTTCTTCTTCTTCTTCTTCTTCTTCTTCTTCTTCTTCTTCTTCTTCTTCTTCTTCTTCTTCTTCTTCTTCTTCTTCTTCTTCTTCTTCTTCTTCTTCTTCTTCTTCTTCTTCTTCTTCTTCTTCTTCTTCTTCTATACTATATTTTTGCCAATGCGACCATATGAGTGAGTGCATGTAACAGGGCCCTTATGGGTTATTTTTGGGTTATTTTTCTGGTGTACTATGTCTTCTTTTCTCAACTGTATTGTGTGAAATATATACCTATCTCGATGTACTTGTATTTATTCGAGGAGAGGGATTTGTATTTGCCTCCAGCTATTTTCCCGATTCTCATTAAAGAAATAAAGTATATTATTATGCTGATCAGGGCTACCCTTTATACAAATAAAAAATAAAAAATAAAAATAAAAATAAAAATTGATATAAAGATAAAAATAAATTAAAAAATATGAAATAAATATAGAAATAAAAATAAAAATAAAAAAAATAAAAAAATGAAATAAAAATGAATGAAATGAATGAATGAATAAATAAGTAAATAATAAATAAATAAATAAACATATGGATGGACGGATGGATGAATAAATGAATGGACAAATGAATGAATGAATAAATGAATGAATGAATGAATAAATAGATAAATAAATAAATAAATAAATAATAAATAAATAAATAAATAAATAAATAAATAAATAAATAAATAAATAAATAAATAAATAAATAAATAAATAAATAAACCAGAGCCATGAAGGAATGTGTTGCCAGCAATAAACGACATTGTAAATGTATGCCCCAATGATTATTTTGGCGCTGTGGTCTGTTTTGCTAAAATAGACGGTAACGTGTCTATAGGGAGCAGAAATAATTCAATTCAAAGTTTCTTATTGATTGCCCTGTGACCTTGACCCTTGACCTCCAAGTCATCCACGATCACCAGGAAAAAAATCTCCAGACCCATGGACTATTTGTACCATATTGAAAAGTAATAGGTCAACAGGGGTCAGAAATAATGCCACTCCAAAGAATTTTGTTGATTGCTCTGTGACCTTCACCTTTGACCTCCAGGTCATTTATGCCCATATGGTAAACTTTCCCAAACCGAGAAATTTTATACCAAATTAGAAGGTAATATGTGCACAGGGAGTAAAAATAATGGCACTCCAAAGTTTTTTCTGGACAGGCCTCTGACCTGGACCTTTGATCTCCAGGTCATCCGTGACCACATGAAAAATATTCCCCAAACCCACAGATTATTTGTACAAAATTAAAAACAAATAGGTTCATAGAGGACAGAAACATTGCCACTCTGAAGTCTTCTCTTGATCGCCGTCTGACCTTGACCTTGACCTTTGACCTCCAGGTCATCCATAACCACGTAAAAAAAATCCCCAACCCATAGATTGTCTGTAGCAAAAAAAAGTAAATAGGTTAATTGGGGACAGAAATAATACCACTTCGAAGCTTTTTTTTTTTTTTTGCTGACGGACGGAAGGATGGACGGACGGAAGTCCGGAAAGTGAGTGCTATGTTTTACCAACAGCTAATGCTGGTGAGACAATAAATGATGTAAACATATGTCACAAAATTAAGATACAATGTTTGTAATTTTACAGAGAAGAGAGAATTGTATACTAGTCAGAGTGACTAATGAATCCCAGGGTAGCATACTAGTCAGAGCAGAGAGAGAGAGCTGTATACTAGTCAGAGTGCCTAATAAATCCCAGAGTGGAATACTAGTCAGAGTGGTTATTAGATCCCAGAGTAGAGAGAGTTGTATACTAATCAGAGTGACTAATAAATCCTAGAGTAGGATGCTAGTCAGAGTGACCATTAAATCCCAGAGTAAAGAGAGTTGTATTCTAGTCAGAGTGACTAATCAATTTTAGAATGGAGAGAGTTGTATACTGGTCAGAGTGACTTTTTTTAAAAACTCTTTTAAGCATTTTATTTTTATTCTAGTATTATGGAACAACTGTATCTATGTGTTTTAATATGTATGAATGTATTTATCGTATGTATGTAGAGGGCCCCATTGGAAAGAAACTATGTTTTATGCTTTATGGGCTACCCTGTATAAAGAAATTGTATAAATAATAAATATAAATATAAATATAAATAAAACTTATATCCCATGACAGTTTTTATAACAATAACTCAGTCTTGTTCAAGTAACATGTCTTTTTTAATATCTTTTTTGCAAAATGTCAATTTTCTCTATAAATTGCATACATGTACAGAAAACATATCAAATTTATATCCTTGTGTACATTTGATAATTATTGTAAGGTTTCGCATAATAAAAAACGTATCACAGGCAACTGCCTTAACTGAACCAGAATTACTGTTACTAGTAGATAAAAAAATTAAACAGAGCAACTTACATTTGTAATCCATTCTGGCTAACCTATCAAATATGTACATCTGGAGTATCATACTCTAAGTCGGTCACCTTGGAACTCCGACAGAATAGTTGTAATGGTATAACTTTATTGCAAGTAGCTTAGCACCTTGTATTCAAGTTCCCTGTTATATCCTGTCCACAGAGTGCATATGCAGTATTTTATTTTAATACTACTTCCCGTGGAAGATACATTTATACATTATCTAGTATGTCAGACATTTTGACAACTACCATACACATTTTGATACAATGACAACACAACAAGATATGCTTTATATAGCCAGAAGAAGTCGTTTAACCAGTAGTATACCTTTCATCTTCCTCAGGTACTATCATACACATTTTCTGAGGATTGAGGAACACAAACCTTGACTAATTCCCCTGCAGATGAGACTTGGCCTTTGAGCGTCCCTCGAACCGCTATACTATCATAAGTTAGGTATATTACAAAAGCTGAAGAGTTTGTGTTCTCCGGCAAACAACTACATGCTATTACTATAGGAATCCTCTTGCTCGTTTTCCTGTGATAATCTTGTTCGACCCTTCTATCTATCGTAGGTTATACCATCTGGCACATCTGTACAGCGCATTATCAAATGGATCTCGCGTGGTGTACACGGGTGGATTATGCTACAACCCGGGGCTACACCACTTTGGCCTCCTTTGCCCAACAAGAGTCTTAGTGACAAACACACATTTTCCCCTAAAAAAAGTCATGTGACAACTGTCCAGCTACATGATATGCATTAAACGAATTTTCTCCCATACTGTGTAATTGGGTAAATATAAATTTACAGAAATTTACGTCATACGCTCAGCGAGTCTCACGATCATAAAATGAACAAATGGTCTTGGCAGGGTATTTTCACTGGAAGCAAGATTCTTGCTTCCATGTTCATAGCCACTGTACGTCTTGAACAAGTACGGTGGCTGTGGACATGATGCTCAAAGGCGGACGTGTTCCGTTATACATGTAACACCACCACCATACACTGGTGAGTAAATTTTCGATCATATCGGTCATTAAGCTGCCCGTCTTGTAATGCATAGCTCTCGAGTTTGAGCTGGCGCACAAGCCTTAGCTGGACCATGTGGATGAATTTCGCACAGAACCCAACATATGTACTATTTTTTAAGACATAGTCAGGCAGCTGCACACAATTCTTGTGGCACTGTTATCTCACTAAAAATATGTACAATATTCTTACATGGTGGATAGCACGTCGAGATACCTTGATTCAATCACAATAATCATATATGGCACCCCCCCCCCCAAATGCCAATACCAATCTTGTATATGCAACTGATAATCAGGCACGTTATAATGATCTACTTAAATTATCAAATATCTATCTGACATCATATGATGTTTTCACAGTTACGCTCCCTTTGGTACATGTATAATAATAACAGTTTATTTGAACCCCCTATTCGGGAAAACACACAAATACATCGAGATAATTATAGCATTACATGTATGAATAAGTAAGGCGTAGGCCTATACGAAAGCTAACGTCGCGCTAGCTTCGGCAGGCATTTTGTCTTCTCTTTTTTTTTTAATACAGCAAAGAATTTTGTCTCTGTCAGCATTTCTTTATTTAAAATGTCATTGTAAGGTAATGCCACCTCTTTTTATTTTATTTTTAATACAAACAGCATGGCCCTATCACGAACTTAAAAGAACGACAACATCTATTGAGCTAAATGAGGCTTCAGTCTATTCTTTGTGTCCATGTGCAAAACTTGATTTATAGTTTGATAGTTCTGCATGCCCTGTACACCGACTCCATTAACTTGGAAAGCTCCATGTGTTCCAACACCCTTTAAACAATATATACATAAAGGGTAGCAGTCAGAACAGCCACTGTTTGGCTGACTTTGACAACAGCCAAGGGTTACAGATCATATAGAGACTAATTTTTTGGGTGTTACAGAATATAAATTTAAGAAAGAAGGAAAGAAAACTTAAGAAATGCTGCCTATTGAACAAATCGGTAGACATTGGTACAGGGTATACACCAACCCAATTTTGAAGAAGATGCTATCAAAGTTATGAGTTCTGCAAGCATGCTGGTATCCTTACACCAACAATACCAAAATATTCTGTCATTGATAATGGAGGCATCAATAATATTTTTAACTCGGGAATTGTAGCAGCACCATCAGGTGACACTTTTGTAAAGACTAAGGAAAGCTAATTCCTGCTGCCAAGTGGTTTCAAGAAAGACTGTCCAAATTTTGCAACAAAAAAAAAATTATTGCAGTGCCATCTTGCGAATGCACGCGGTAAAGACTCACTAAAGGTACGTCATCCCCACAAAGTCGGAAGTAAACCTCCGAAGAGGTTTTCGAGGAATATAAAAATGACAATCACGGAATATAGAACCCGGACTGACAAGTCAGCTGACCTGAAACTAAATTGTTTGATGAATTCTCACGTCCTTTACACAATGTACATAAAAAACGGACATATATATCTTTTCATGACGGTATAAAGGTGCAAAATAATGCTGAGCATGAGATCAATACGGTATATTGGGTTGTTTACCTGGTATAGACCGTTCAAGTTGTCACTGTAGGCCTATCACCAACACGTTGACGTAAATAATGCATTTCACTTTTACGGAAGTATAATAGCCACAATACCCACTATGCATAGCATCTGATGATCTCTCCCAGTTGATCACATCTATCATTGACAGCAGTCTATTTACTTTCAGAAACAGGAAGTCCCAATCATCATTTGTAGCATGCATTTTAAATTACACTTCGTGAATACTAACGTTACCCCTTATGTAGGCAATACGTACTTGGTACCATCCAAATGATGTCACGAGACGTGTAGCCCTCGTGGACCACCCGAAGATGTTGAACGATGTACTAGGTACAGTCCCGTGGGTCAGACACGTGAATCCGCAATTGAATGATGGGGGTGAGTATGCCCTCTTCGCCCAAAGAAATTCTGACGACAGCCAGGAGCCCCATATTGCGAACACTGTCCATGTAAGTTGGCCAATGCATAATTGCATGCATAACGCAACTACCGTTTTTAGTCCCGACGGTGTCATTATCAAGTATGCACTGTCCTGTAGGTTTCTCTAGTACCTTTCCAAAGTTTGTTTGCCATCCTTCCATGTCTGTGAACATATTCTTAACGAAATAAACTGTTCCAGGTAGCTGTATTCCACACACCAATATACTCTGAGAAATGTATGGATGTTCGTTCGCAAAAAATGAATTCCAAATGACATACAGGTCTTGCTTGCCTCATAAGCAGACCAGGCTCCGAGTGGTGAACTAAACCCACAAGAAAATGGGTTTGTTTAGCAGGCATAATTTATGTGTTGGTTCATCTGCCACCATCCCATCTGCCCGTGCATTCCAAACGGTGTCTCTTCTCATTTACAATTTTACAAATGCATTTCCACCTATAACCGTCCTCCGTGTACGTGTAAGCGGAGTCCCTGGCAATAAATTTGTTATGTTTTCTGCAGCCTAAATAAAAAAGACAGATCGGTACAAGTGATCGTTTTCAAAGAATTATATTTCAAGAAGTCATATTATGTAATGCTGAATATGTAAGTTAATATACTTTATGAAAGGTATTTTGGCATCAGCAGATCAGTTTGGTTTTATGGCGATCGGTAAAAGTTCAAAATGATTGTGAGCGGAGCGTAAAAGCAGAGAATTAACTAGTTCATCATAATCATGCAAAACAAATACAGAGCGCATTCGTGACACCCATATGCATTTGATACATTAGCAACAACATATGACTTAGTTATGATGGTGTACGAGTCCGTTACAACAGCGCTTGTATTCATAAAAATGTGTGTTTTTTTAAAAAATAATAATGAAACTCTTCGTACGAAAAGAACGAGGCAAAATTCACTGCACTTTCATTTCCACCGTGTAAGAGTTTTTTTCCGTGAATTTGTGGCTTACCCGTTTCAAAGGAAACACCATGTTCAGTGCAAGTACATCGTCCAAAGCTTGTTGTCCACTTCTGTCCAATCATGTATTCAATGTCTTTGTAGTCTTTACATTTGAGAGCTGTCAAAAGCATAATGGAAAAAGTTAACGTCAGCATCTGATGTACATCATGCTGGGATATATAACCAAGTACCGTTTCGTAAACTATACGGTTTTTTATAACACGATTCTCTGTCTCCAGTGCAGTTTTATTCATATTGATTTTTAATGAGAAAAGGGTTAACTCTTTCCCCTTTGTATTGACACTTGAGTCAACAACTTTCCTTGGCATATGATCTTTATAGGGCTCATCTACAATTTTCAGTCAAAAGTGTTTTTCATCACTGTTGAAATTAGTTGAAAAACCTAAAGCAGACGACATTTGACCACCAGCCGGTTTTGGCTGGTTTAAGGAGAAAATGGTTAATGGAGCAAGTCAAACAATGAAGAGACTGACAGATGGGCATATCGTACGGCACGTGTCACCATGACGGAGAACCTATAAGCAGCAGCAGAGCTCTGCCTAATAGGAAGCTACTGAATCACTTGTCTGTCTTGTATATTTTGCGCATCTAGTATCAAGGAATGCGACATCTTTGTACTTTGATGAATACAAACCAACCCACATTCCCTGTATAAAGGTCATATCTCCTTGTGGTGTCTGGATGAAGTTTATCAGCATATTTTGGCGACCCATCAGTAAATCAAGTGAATTTTATTATACGCTTGAATCAGCAAAAGGCGGCTAATATAATACCAAACTATGAAATACTTTTCTGTACTGCATCTTAACTAATTTGTACAAATTCTGGTTGAAATTCAGCATTAGCATCAAACGTGAATGCCTGAGGAGCATGGCGTTTCTATGACAATAAAAGCTTCATGACAACAAAGGCAGGATTGGACACCTATCTATGAAATCAAAGGGATAATTTCGACCTTTCGTCTTCCAGATATAGCCTGTCACAACAGCTCTTCTGCTATTTCCTCAGGCTCAATACATTAACTTGAAAAGAAGATTTGCTTCAAAAGCAAATTTGTTCGTGTGCTTTCACAGCATACCTGGATGCTACTGTAGCAAAAATCTAAGAATTAAAGAATGACGGACACGTCCAGCTTATTTAACATGTTTGACTGTATATCAATAATTTGACAAAATTCAGTATTATTCGGCGATATGGTGTCTAAGAAAAACTCCGGACAAAAATTGGATGTAAATAAATAGATAGATAGATAGATAGATAGATAGATAGATAGATAGATAGATAGATAGATAGATAGATAGATAGATAAATGAATGAATAAATAAATAAATAAATAAATAAATAAATAAATAAATAAATAAATAAATAAAGTATTTCTTGGGGAAACAATATATCTGTGTTTGCACACAGGCATAATGACAATGTGCAGATACAACTTGAAAAAAAATATGTAGCAGTGTCAGTCACGAATAGTGTACGTGCTCTCCATACACCAAGCATTGGTGATTAAGACCCCGCGTGCCTAGTCAGTACACCTACCTAAGGCACGCCTACTTATGTTATATCGGCTTCCTGAACTCCACGTACATGTTAATTTGTTAAAATGGCGAAGTCGTTGAGAAAATTGAAGGGATGCCACTCGTTGTGAACAAAACTGACATAAGTTTTTTACAGAGATGGTTTGTCTTACCGTGTCTTCAGTCCACAAAACTTACGGTAGAGATTGTAAATCGTACTTATGTCTGCACAACTGACAAAACAGACGCTATATCGTACCAAAGTACGGGCAACTGACACAAGAGATAGTATATAGAACTGAAGTGAGGACCACTAATACAAGAGATGGTATATCGTACATAAAAATAGTGATTAAATTGATAGAATATTACAAAAAGCGTGAGTATCTGAAAAGTACAATCCGAAATGAAGATCACTAAACCACTCCTTATGTCATGATTATTCGAGCTGAAGACACAGATCCGTTATTGCTCTAGCTCAAAACTGTTGCAATAATATCTCCTGACTACATAAAGTACAATTAGTACAATTTGGAAAAAACGGAAGCATAATGAGTACAGTGTATAGGTAGAAATATCTTAAATAGCAAACACTAATAATTGGACTTCAGTGCCAGTGTTTTATTAAATTTTCATTGCATGCATGCCAATTTACAATAGCAACTGCTTTGAAATATAGGTAAGTGATCTGTAACGGTGTTCGTTAAGAAACCAGCTGCATGGTTTTCTCAGTTGATGTTTCATTTATTAAAGTTGGAATGTAAAAGAGGTCTGAACTCTATGTGAACTTCGGGTGTGTGTGTGTAGGGGGGGGGGGGCGCACACGACGAACATCCATGTATTGGATGTTATATGAATGTGTGGTATGGGGAGCCACACAAATAGTCTCAATATAACTGGTATTTGCTGTGTGTTGCAGTGTCTGTAATACAGCTTTCAGTCACAGTACATCTAGATCATTCATTTTAAGTACATTCAATTAGGGTTTCGATGCGAGTATATGGATTGTATAACCCTTTTTTGTAACAGATTTATTGCGAGAATGCGCCAGGTAGAACAGAACAGTTATAATGTTGTATAAACATTTATCAATAAAATTGACGCTGAAGGGATATGAGCAGCGTCTCTTGAAAGTTTCAGTGACCCTTTGACCCTCCAGAGTAGTAACGTCCATTATATATATAATGCGTGTGTGTCAGGATGATTCATCAAGGCGTCCTATCGGAATATTCTCATGGTAAGTTTTAAATCTAAGTATGGCTTCCTTTGAAGGGAATGAAAAATCTTGTAATTTTTTTTAATCATTTACGGATAGTTTGTTTGCGATTGACCAGTTATGTCCACAGGTATATCCCTTGAGGTACTCCGGTAGGCCCAGTTAATGGATATGAGCATATAGCATCATATCGTACATACTGAGCTTTTTTTCGGTGTGGTAACCTTTGAGTAAGTTGAATAAAATGTCTCCTATGCCATCGTAGCATAATTTATGCTGACATTTCTAAGAGAGATGTTATATCGTACCATGGCATCTTTTTTGCAACAAAATTGACAAAAGAGATTGCGTATTATACTGTAGTCAGCAACTGATAAGATATGGTATATTGCACCTAGTCTACATTTAACGAAAATGACAGGAGAGATGATAATTTAGCAACCATCAACAATGACATGTAATAGATAGCATGTCGTATAACGTCTGCACCCAACAATAAAATGACAGTCCATGCAAATAAGTGACGAGAGAGAGAGAGAGAGAGAGAGAGAGAGAGAGAGAGAGAGAGAGAGAGAGAGAGAGAGAGAGAGAGAGAGAGAGAGAGAGAGAGAGAGAGAGAGAGAGAGATTGTATGTTTAAATATATATGGTCAACACAATTGACAGATAAAATGCGGTATATATTATATGGTGCCTATGGTCAACAAAACTGACAGATGAGGGAAGGTATACATCATATGGCATCAAAAATCAACAAAGTTGACAGATGTGAAGCATATTATCATATGGTGTCCAGTCAATAAAACTGACAGACGGGAGGTAATATATCATCACATAGTGTCTATGGTCAACCAAACTGACTGATGGGAGGTAGTATATGTGAAATTGTATCTACATTCGACAAAAGTAACCGATGTGACATGACAGATACGGTACCTTTACATTTGCCACACATAGCGGGACACAGCACCCTGAGCAGCCCGTTACTACACTGGTTTTTGGGATAGAATCCAGTTCGACTGGGCTGGCCACAGGAAGCCGGTTCTACCATTGGACAACTGCTGAGTGCTGGAAATGAAAACACAACTCAGTTAATATACTGCATTACCGTGTTGATATGGCACTCGCACATAACTACCTCCATTGAATCATTCTGGATATGTGCGTTTCCCATTTCAGCTAGGCGACTGGTGCCAAAGGTTGCAGGTTCGAGTCCCGCTGGTTCCGAACATAAAATACAATACTAAACTATGAGCATGAGCGTTGTATGTCAGATCAATAGAAGTATTAAAAGATTATATGTAGATAAATTATGCAGCACGGGCAAAATTTTAATCCTGCCCAACTTCAGTTTTATTACTTCCAGGCTATTACTTGTAAGAATATGCAGTTTTAAATCTATTTAATTGAATATGTTTATTTTGCTGTGTCAGATAGTGAATGAGTCTTTGAATCATATTATTACAGCCACCTTGTTTGAGTGTTCGTGCAAAACGAGCCGTCTCATTCTGTCCATTATCACTCGTTTTTCTGCTTCCGCAGAAATTCGCACAGGGCCTTGCCCTGTTTCGAATGTGACAAATTGTATATCGATTATGCTGAATAATGTATCCTTTACGGAATTATTTATGAGTACCATATAGTTAATTCAATTAAACAGTGTCTAAGTCAACTAGTTTTTCTCGATATAATCATAATAATGTGTCTTTCTCTGCAACATATATCCAAACGCGTGCAGCTACTTAAATGTTGATATTCCCCCCCCCCCCGCAAAGGCTTGAAAAAGGTGTCAGATGAATCAAACAATACTAGATTTTAGACCAAATAAACGATATTTACTCCGACTTATTGATGTCCTTGTGGGAGGCGTAGCTTTCGGTGCGGATGGTTTCTCCGGCTGAGCCTCCAAATTAACCGTCCCGTGTTCTCCATTAGTATCTTTTTCCCCCTGTTCAGATGGTAGACCACGCGATGACACCCAATATTGCCCATTGGTCGCTGTGGATAACATATGCTTGCATTTAATATATTTGATGACAATGTAACAACGGGTATAGTGTCCTTTGGTGTGTTTTGGAAATTTCTTTCTGTATTTTTGCGTGCTATGCTGGTAAATCAAATGACGATAAGGTTAGTGGAACAATAACTACCAGCGAATAACTTACATACACTCTAAAATCAGATTGGTTAAATTAAAGAATAGATTGGTTGATATGTGTCCAACCAATATGACTGGTTAATCTAACCAATCTATTGGTAAACTCAACCAATATGATTGGTTGATTTAACGTATCTATTGGTTCATTCAGCCAATCTATTGGTCAAATCATTAACCAACCCATTGGTTGGACACATATCCACCAATCTATTGGTAATTTAACCAATCTGTTTTTAGAATGTTCACGTTCTTTCAGTTCTAGATTGTATTCCGGTTTATGATAACATATTTTCTTTGTACCTCGTATTGTTTTACTTTTTGCTCCTAACAAAAGGTGCCCGTAACCTTAGTACGACACACATACACACTGTCGGGAATGTTCGGGTTACCGGGTACGCATTGAAATTCTTAATCTCGGCTGAACTTTCAGACCCTCCCCCACCCCCCCACACACACCCCCAAAAAAGGGAAAAAAAAGGAAAAAAAAAAAAAAAAAGACTACTACTTTCAAAATTACTGGTCGTCGTCGACTGCTTATGGAAGGAAAGGCGGTATACATACTTGGACACCAGCGACAGGTGATCGGGCAGTACTCATAGGGCACATTGACCGCTCGCTGACAGGTGGCGCTGGTGATAGTTCCGCCGCGGGTCTCGCACATTGAGTGTTCCTTCGCTGCGCCACACTTTACTGAAATGAAATGAAGGCACGGATACAACAAATGTCCGACACTACGTTGGAAACAACAAAATGAAAAGCGCTTTATGTCAGTGCACTTAATTTCTATTCAACAAAAAAACAAAAATAAAAACAAAAAAAGGCTGTTACGCCATAAGAAGAAGAAAAAGCAGCAGAGATGAAGATGAAGGAAAAAGGGAGGGGTCTTCTGCATTTTTGTTGTTGTTTTGTTGAATGTGTAATGTGAAAAACGTTCGAGTATGAGGGCGTTGCAACAAATGCTGTACAACATGTTTTGCCAAGCGGAGTTCTGTCGCTCTTCTTTTCTACAAAGGCGTGAATGGTTTAAAAAGACAACGTAGGTCCCCCTCTTCATATCAGTCAATAACAGTGGGAGAAGCCATTTGGGTCAGGCGACTTTACGCATCCAGGCAAACCCCCAAAACTGATATCTACTCGTAGGTCTTCAAAGAATGAGAGTAACGTATACAAGGTAATGTTTTTTGAAGGTTAAGATTAAGAAAAAAAGCGCTACGTTGCAAATCCACTATATCCCCTCAAAATAACAACAACACTGAAATCGGCTTATTATTGCTATAATTGTTTCTCATAATTACATTTTATGAACTAATTCATAATAATTTCTGTACTTGTTTCCAAAGATTTATATCTGCCTGCAAGCTGCATGTCGTTGATACAGGGCAGGAATAACGGTACCAATGTTTGACTTCAATCCACAAAGGCGTACAATGGAAATAAATCAAAGGATTCTAAAAAAATGGTATTGGTCTGACCCGTGTTGTGTGATAGAATAATATGATATCGAGAGGTTTGTCAAGGTGACAGTTTTTTTTATGTATGTATGTATGTATGTATGTATGTATGTATGTATGTATGTATGTATGTATGTATGTATGTATGCATGCATGCATGCATGCTTGCATGCATGGATTTCTACTAGGGTCTAGGGACAGATATAGGTCAGAGTAGGTACAAGGTATAGGGCTGTACAGGGGAGGGTAATGAATGGCAGAGTATGGCTAGGATGTGAATGTATATACTTACAGTCACACTGTCCATTCTGATGAATCCAAGGTTTACGCAAACATTTACAGGTACAGGAGTGGAGGTCCAGTGTGCCCCCGTTATTACAACTTTTCCCTTTACATTCTGAAAAAGCAAGGACATAGAGAGCCTGTTATTTGCTATAAACATGACAAGAATTCTTGTTCCATAATGGTTGCCACCTATGTACGTGTGACGGGTGTGCGCGTCGCCAATATAGTTTTCAGTGATCCTACAAATTATGCAAAATATACAAGCAGAATAAATATCATTCTTTGATGCACTGCAGAATAACGTTAAAACACTGCATGAATTTGTTGCTGACTCTACAAATTTTATTTGTGATGAACAAGTATGACACATCTGATAATGTGCATTGTCAACAACTACAAACGATAGACAAGAAAAAAGTGTTCGTCTTGTTAAGGATTGTGATTTTAATAGCTTTAAAGAAATTCCCACCGTCCCCTTGTGCTGCATGTGTAATCCACAGTTTTGGACGATTTCCCCTATCTCTTTGTACAAGTCCCTGTCTTCAGTTGCCATCTCAGTTATTACACCCCAAGACTAATCTGCAACTGCTTGTTATCTATTCGATTTACACAAAATATTTCTTGTGAAAACAAAACACTGGTGGTAGAGACAATTTTATAAATGTCATTGGGGATTGCAACAGTGACGTCACACTGAAAATAGTAATTGAAGTTAAGATTACTCTTTGTTTGTAAACGTATTTAGTTTTTGTGGATCAGCTATAATAGTACAATTGTGCATCAAGCTGAAGGCTCTCCGCGTACAAAAATAGACCCACAAAGTATATACATGAAGCACATGACAATACAAGAAAAAGTTTGAGTCTATTATCTACCATTATTCATTCAACCGTGAAGAAATGCACCGGCAGTTAATCCCTCAAATTAGAATACAAAACGTCTAGATTCTTTTATAAAAGGTTGAACTGCGTCGAAAATTGGTTCATTTATGTCGTCTGCCAAGTCCATGTTTCATTTTGTAAAATAATTCATGTCACTTAATTTGCCTAATGTACAAGTCGTGATGGACTAACTCCCGATCTTAATGTAGGCCTACGATTCACTGAATACACCCGATGTTTTCTTTGGGCGGCAAAACGGGGACAGAACAGAAAATAATCGTCAATATTTTCACAGAGGGCAATACAGGTATAAGATGAAGCAGGAACAGCGTTTATTTTATGCAGATAAAAACGGAGCGGAGGGTGGGGGTGACAGTCGTATCTGCGTCCGGCATACTGAGGTTTTTTGTCTGTAGATAAAAGTAGAACTGATGATACGAATATAAATTGTGGTAAGGAATTGGAGTTTCGGATGTCAAGAAGTAGATTATTCTATAGGCCTATAGTTGATAGAAAAAAATGAGTCACCAGAACGCTTGCTCGAAAATTAAGGGTTTTTTTGTTTTTTTTAATAGAACCGGTTTCTTAGCATGCGTGTGATAGTTGCTGTCATATCACGTGACACAAGGTTACTCAAGTACACCTAAGCTGGGGTAATATTGTGGACCATTTTATAGAACAGAATTGGTGACCAATAAGTTTGGCCACTAAGTGTGACTCGTTGATGGCGATAAAGGAGGTAACTGTTGATTCACTTTACGAGGGAGTGCGAACTACCAAGTTGACGGAGTTTGTATATTAGGTTCTCATGACAAACTCGGTGAAAGGCTTTAGATTTATCAAAAAATAATATTCTACCGTCTTTTTTGAGCTCGTGACCGTTATAAATATCAGGTACATTGCTAACCAGTTGGCAGACGCTGGAGTCGTTAGTTTTGAAGCCAGAATTTTCGCTGGTCAGTATATCTTTCCCTATTAGGTACAAGTATAAAGCATTGTCAACTAACCTTTCAAAAATCGGAGAAACATTACATTACTATTGCCAGGATAACTTTTGTCACTCTGACCAGAAACTTATCAAAGATAGAAGATAACTTAAGATTACACGACAGCTTCATTATCATATTGACTTCAAACTTTGTACATGTACAAGACAACAAAATGGTTTTTATGGTGATTGCAAACTAGCTAGGACATTCACAGAGAAAAATTATAATGTATAAGTTGTCATCCTAACTATCCCACGATACCCACGATTCCCTTAGAATCAACCTGCGAGTTAAAGGGAATGCACGAAGGCTGTCACATACGGCCGCTTGTTTTCATTTCTATTTCTCCACTTTGTCTCAAAATTCATATTTAGGATGGGCTCCAGGTGCATATTATTGTGGAAAGATTTTCCGCAAATTAAATGGCAGTCAGCATGCTCAAGAGACGACAGTTCGATTAAAAAATTTCCCTTTTTTGCTTACCACAAAGTCCGGATGTATGGTTGTAGGAGCTTCCGCAGTCTTGACCTTTTTTAGTGGCGATCTTGTAGGGCTTGTATATTGCATTGCTATCCTTCGGCTTTCGTATGTTTCCTCTGCAGCAACAAGAAATACATAAACATGAAATTATTGTGAATTGATTTAAGGCTTTCAATTTTGCAATTGCAAAGAGGATTAACATGTATAAAACGCCTGTGGCGAAAAGACATGACAAAGGGAACAATCCGAACATGACAATCCTGGGCGCGGCGGGCAAGCGTGCATCGACACACATAAGGCAGAACAGGGCACAACACAGAATAAAGCAGATACTGGCTGTTAAAACACTTGGCACAATTAAATATTATTTTTGGTCGTCTATGTTCGTGTTCATATAACAATATTGCTTACGTCAACAATTAAGTGATAAATTCATCAGTTTCGTTGCCAAATCACAACGCTGTTTATATTTGCATTATACAATGTACCGATTGCATAATCGTACAAGGTATCAATGGGCGATCCAAGTGGTTCCATGTGGCAACATTTTATAATCATTGAACTTTCGTAAATAAAGGAACTTTATCCGCTTTGAACTGGATTTGAGGCATTTTGCAGATGAACAACAAAGATAAAACACAGCAAGGATTCTTATTTTTTGTCGCAATTAAATACGAATTGAATGTAAAATGTTAAATATACTTCTTAAATGTTTATCCATCATCGCACAGGTCAATTTCTACTTCCCATTAACTGGGGAATAGGCGAAATGCAGTCTCAGTCTTGGTTAACCGCGTGCAGTCTTATGCACCTGGATCCAGTAAAACTATGGCTGGGAAATTGTGTCTAGTATGTTGTTTTGCCATGCCAAATACGAAATATGAATGGTGATTCCATATCCGTGATCAAATCTAGACTTTGTGCGGCTTTAGTTCAAGTGAAGTCTCCTGGACTCCTCTTCCATTTCTGTAGGCCTATATGCCACAATGAGCACAGTCTTTTCAGCAGACAGATCTCCGTTATTCTTTTTACACTTCACTTGGTCTGCCCAGTTACTCCAAAATTTCATTTATAGTAAAGTTCTAAGTCTACAAGGAGCCCCTTCCCGTTCTGTGACACTCAGGAAGTTCATCGTCATCACCCTGACCAGCAGTCATCGCTCTTATCTAGTTGACTGCTTACAATTAGGCCTACCGTGACAACCAAGGATGACCAATCAGTGAAGGAGTCAATTTTACAAAGCTAAAACACAACGTATCACATGTCGTATGTATAATATAGAGAGAGGACAGACGGCGTGAAGTTAATGGTATTTTTTAGGTCCATGAACTCTGAAGAGAATCTGTTTCACAATAATGGTTTTTGTTACCTACTGACATGAACCTGAAGGTACTCATTTCTTTCTTTTAATTGAAAAAAAAAAAAAAACAACAAAAACATGTATCACATTCGGGTTCTTTTGAAGTTATATCACCATTAACCATGGACAGGTTATACAAAAGTAGGTTATCACATGGATAATTCATAAATATCAACCTGATGGCAATCCATCTTCAGTTTGATATTTATGAATTTATAATTAGGGAGTGTGTGAGAATCCTGTTATCTGATTGGCTATGCAGGAATTGAATGACTAGTAACCATTTTGAGGGTGATATTTACGAATTTATAATGAGGAACTTGTGGCTGCTCACATCTAATTAGTTATACAAGGAAAAAGCCCCCATGTGCTGATTTTAGCCTCATTTTGAGCCACCTTGCTCTGAAATACCAAAGCTCATGCTCCCATCCCAACCCATAAACGATAATGATAACCAGGGCTGTATTTACACCGGATGGTAATGTGTGTATATAATAATATATATATATATATATATATATATATATATATATATATATATATATATATATATCGCTTACAAACCTGTTGAGCCAAACAATACTTACGCAGGGCCATAGTTGCAGACATAAAAATGCTTTGTGCTGTTACAGAGAGCGTACGCACAACCAATCTTGGATGTCGATGCCCACACCATCTGCGAAAAAAGTGACCTTTAAATATATTGTTAGCATTGACTACCACCAAATAATTATTTCTGTGTGCCAACACAGAAGAGACGTTCAATATTCTGGGAGGTGAGGAGCATGTGGGGCCGAAGCTTTTGCGTCAGGCACTCATACCTATTCCAGGCGCTACTGCGCTGCCTTATTGGCCTGATGTTTTTCGGGGTGCAAAAAAGAAAACAAAAAAAGATATCACTAAGATTATCTTTGATTTAATAAAACTGTGTATAAATACATATTCGGGCTTCGTCTACTTTTTCTGATATCCAATTAATGAATGCTGGAAGCGTATACCCGGAAAAACTGTTACACCTGGTATCCGACCGATTCCAGGGGCATCCGACAATGCTCTTTTTGAATCCTTGCTTTGAATTTCACGCTCATTCGTCTTTTTTCAATCTTTCAAAACTCATTGCAAAGATAAACCATTTTGGTTTCAAAATATAGCTTAATGTTTAAACTGCTCTTGTACCATTTACTAGTTGGGCGGTTGTACATTTCACGCATAGGTTACTAATGATACTTTACCTGAGTGTAGTGTCCAACCTGTTGAGTTGATGTGGGTCCAACGCCGTACTTGAAGTAGTTGACCTCGTCTTGCCAAGCAGACATGATGAACCTCCAGCTTTTGATGCTGGCCCAAGCTATGTTTTGACCCAAACTAAAACGACCTGTAAAGAAAAAAATCCAACTTCAATGTGTAGATTTGTGGCAAAGTTGCATCCAATGAACCCTGAACCAAATTTACGCAAATTAGACAGATATGCAAAATTTTAATCTCTCCAAAACTATTATGGATATAGGTGCCACTTTAACTTTAATTTATGGGTTTGTGACATAGCTGCATCCGATGAACCATGATCCAAAATTGTACAATTTTAATTTATGCAAATAAAATGAATATAAGAAATTTAAATCTTGAATAACTTCAAAACTATTATTTATATACAGGTGTCATTCCAGCTTCAATTTGTTGGTATGTGATATAGCCCTATCCAATGAAACATGAACCAAAGTTGTATAGGCTTTTGATTTGTGCAAATTAGGCAAATACACAAAATTATAATGTTGAATAGCTTCAAAACTATTATAGATGGTAGTGCCATTCAACTTCACGTTATAAGTTTTGACATGGCCACATCTAATGCACCAAGAATCACTGTTATAGCATTCTAATTTATTCAAATAAGGCTAATATACAAAATTTAGATCATGCAGAACAAAGGCAAAGTGTAGAATTTCAAACTGTTCTCATTTTGAAGGCATCCAGACAGATTTGCTGTGAGGCAAATCTTTTCTGGTTGTTTTTCTTTCTTTTCTTTTTTTTTTTTTGTATTTTTTTAAGGCAGGGGACTGAATATGCAAAATTCATATTTTTATCAGACATATAGTTATGAAAGAGTGCAAGGAGGCCCTGCTTACCTGGGATAAGTCGATTAATTCCTTTGTCGTGGTGGTACTTGCAATTCAAAGCCCATTTCTCGGCTATTCTAGCAATTTCGTCATCCCAAACCTATTCGTATTTCGACAAAATGGATAACATTACAACAAATAATTTTATTACCAGAAATTATTGCTTGATTAGAAAATTGTTTTCTGCATGCAGACAATTTTGAGATCAGTGTAACATTTCGAGACAGAGTTGCATTGTTTCGAACACTTTGAGTATTAAACTGACATTACTACATTTTCCTTTTTGAAAACTGCAATGAATATTGACAACTTATTTGTTAAATATGTAATTGTTTTGTTGAAAAACAATACCATTTAAAATGAGAAAAAGATTTGGATCACTGAAAGAATATGTCAAAATTTTACAATTCAAACAAGGGTATATCATTTTCTGCGCATCTTTTGAACACTGATTTAATAGCAATTCATATTTTGATATAAGGCGAGATTTATATGATTGGAATATATGCTCTGATGTTTTACCATTGCTTGCATGTTTGATGCCCGAGGTTGGCTGTTAAACTTTTCAACGTTGCCTCGGTAGTAATTATGCCAGTAAACAATGTCCTGTCGTTCCTCTGCCGAAATCCCTGTGAAGTAAAACAAGAGAGTTCATGATATATTTCCTCATTCCTAGTGCCAAAACCCTTATGAAGTTAAACAGGACAGTTAGTGACATAAATTTCTGATTCCTTATTAAACAACAGGATCACCACTTTACTTGTCAAATAAAACAGCGAACTCTCCTCTTCTCTTATCCTCTCCTCTCCTTGTATGTGTGGTTGTGATTTTGACAGTCTATGCTGTGTGAAACTAGCGGGTTGGGCTACCCAGATAAATTACCGCCCCCCCCCCCCCCGTCCGCCAGTGGTGACTTCTGGCGTAGGGTTACCTGACCGATTTACAGAAAGTAGGTTTAATGATTTTTTACAACACAAAAATGGCACGCTTGATGTCCCAGGTACCAATGATGATGATGATGATGATGATGATGATGATGTTGATGATAAAATCTCATGCATGAGGAAGCGACCCACCTTCCTGTTGCCTCCTGGGCACCTTGAGGCAGCCCGTGTGGTGTGCACTTGCCGCTTTCAGTTTTGGATCACAGGTCTAGAAACAATCAAGTAATTTATAAACCAGACATAAATGTCATAACATTATGCAGATGCAATTGGCAATATCCTTCGTTCAATTTGCATGTCAAGCACAAAAGTGATAGCCTTTGTTACGTGTTACGACTAGTAAGTAAGGATATGGCGTTTGACAATAACTGATCGATTTTCTAACACTTTGTTTCTTTGATAACATTTTTCAGATTTAAACCATTTATAACATGAATGTATAAACGACAACACAAAAGCATACTTATTTCATCCATTGTGTGAAAGGCGGCAGACATTATAAATGAACAGAATAAATTCACCTGAGCCTGCCAATAAACCTCAGAAAAAATGCCTTCAACAAGCGAGTCCCCAGGCATGAAAGTGCGCACATTTGTCCACAAACAAATCTCACTTTTCTGGTACAATTGTGGTTTCTTTTGGTTTTTGTACAATTAATGGTTGATCTTCTCCGCACTTTACTTCAAATTTGTATCTTTTGAATCAGGCTTGTATTTGTTTAATCTAAGGGTAAAATAAAAACGAGGACAAGTTTGAACCCTGACACGACCATGTCACAAGACTCAGGCAATGACTTGCTGAGCGTGTCCCTCGCGCTTTTTATAATAGCCGTTGGACGCTGCGTACCAGTTAGTACAATCATGCTTGGATTCCACTAATACTTTCAAAATGTTCAGGAAAAACTCACTGTCAAGGAGAGGAGTTGGGTAGGTGGGTGGGTGGGTGGGTGGGGTTGGGTCCAAAATTTGAAACTACCGGCACCTGTTAACTGGGTTGACGCACACGTGGCTATAATTTTTCAGTCAGCAATGGTTAATCCAGATAACGGCCCACGAGGGCACTAACCATGGTATCTTTTCCCGTTCATCTGACAATGTATTCAGTTATTCGTTGCCCCGAGTTATTGAATGTTTGACCGAGGGTAATCTAATGCTCATCTGCATCACCGGATACATATTCCTTCATTGATACAGATTATGCACACACGACAGCCGTATTGGTAGTACTGATGTAAGTACAAGCGCACAAGAAATTAATCCAGTACACTGACATTATGAGGTTCGCTAATTACATTGTCTGCAGTTCACCTTTGACCCTAAATGGACGCAGAAGAAAAGTCATTCTGACCCCAGATTATTATACACTTATTCTCAGGTTATTTCGCCTCAATATTTTTGTTTTCCATGTAGTAATGGAGATAGCCACTTGCATGGCTTGTCATTTTCATGTGTAGTTTTTGTTTAAAAAAAAACATAACGAGTACAGGTATTCTACAGTTCCAAGATGATGGCAATATATAGATGCAATATAGTATGATATAAGTCACGAATACTTGGTATATAGAACCGCCCCATTGCAGATGATTATCTTTTGATTTGACCCACAGCACATGCGAAACAATGCGGTGGTACAGACTACAATAGGGGTGGGGTGGGAGATGGAGGTGAGGGTGGGAAGTTGGGAGTGGGAGGTGGAGGTGGCAGGGCAGGGCGGCCCCATGCCCACAATGTGCCCTTGCCTATACACGAAAGAAATCCCAATTTAATTCTATGCTCAGACTGACCAAAGCCGCGCAGTTCACATATGCATTTATCTCTCCTACATATTACAGCACAGTTAAGTAACGAGTCTAATTTTGAATACCAAAACGACTTATCAGAATTTCGAACAATCGGATGAAAGTGAAAAAAAAAAAAAAAAAAAAAAAAAAAGACAATTCTCATACCAGTCATTGGAAACACCGCATGTACCAAACCTTGTTTAGATTGCCGTGCAGCAACACCGGTTGCAAAAAAATGTACAGTAATTATATGTCTGTCTGCTCACATAGACATATTTTCTTTCTTTCTTTCTTTCTTTCTTTCTTTCTTTCTTTCTTTCTTTCTTTCTTTCTTTCTTTCTTTCTTTCTTTCTTTCTTTCTTTCTTTCTTTCTTTCTTTCTTTCTTTCTTTCTTTCTTTCTTTCTTTCTTTCTTTCTTTCTTTCTTTCTTTCTTTCTTTCTTTCTTTCTTTCTTTCTTTCTTTCTTTCTTTTAAACCAATTTTGTCCTGAGTTCTTCTCGAACACCATTATTCCAAAAGGTACCAAACGTGCTATGGTTATCAACCTAGTAGTGAAGTTATGCACCTGGTTATACAAATTAGGGGCCATTAAAATTTAATCTCTTAATATCTTGAAAACTATTATACATAAACGCAAAATTCCAGGTTGTCCATGGGTTTGTGACACATGTGAATCTAAAGGACAATGAACAAAAGATGAAGAATGTTGAAATATGTTAATTATGGGCATTGAAAAAAAAGTCAAATATCTCCAAGCCTACATGCAATTCCAACTTTAATGTAAGGGTTTGTAACATAGCCCCATCCAATGAATCACGAACCAAAGTTGTAGGATTTTACTTAATGAAAATTATATCAATACACAAGATTTAAATCTTGAATAGCTTCAATAATAGTGTAGATAGAGGTGTCATTTTGCCATTTTAACTTCAATTCATGGGTCTATGCTGCAGGCCCATCTGATGAACCACAATCAAAAGCAATAGATTTTCATTTTATGCTGCTTCGGGACACTTCAACAAGGTAAATGATGTAGGGGTGTCCGTCGTAATTTAAATTCTTAGGTCTGCCTGTGGTGCAGTAGCATCCAACAAGTCACGCCGTTATCTCAGCCCAGCCCAGAGACAGGCTGATTGAGGTCAGAGGTCATTCAACACAGGAAGTGTCCTTTCCTCATTCAACTTGTTAAATTACCATGGTAACCAGAGTCAAGCTTTTCATTTTCGTCAACAACTTGTACTAGTTCCATGGATATATTAAAGCTCTACCGTATGTAGATGATGACAAACACTAGCAAACTTCTTAATAAATGACGCTGGTATTCGCAACAATTCTTTTCAAAGCTTTGTGTTTTACCTCTTTACATTTCTATGGTAAATGGGTGAAATTTGTATTAAATGATGATCTGGGACCTAATAAGAGGAACACACCTCACTGACCATGCTCAGCTGAGACGGCTATTATGGCTTATTGAGCTTTAAAAGCACACAGACAGATTTGCTTTTGAACCAAATCTTCTTTTCTAGTTGAACTAATAGTTCGTACAAATAAATATTTTATTAAATAAATAAATTAATAATAATAATAATAATAATTATTATAATAATGATGATGATGATGATGATGATGATGATGATGATGATGATGATGATGATGATGATAATAATTTTATTAGGAAATCTACCCCTTTACTGCAAGGGCACCGATGGAGAGGGATTAATTCCATGGTGTGTCCTAGATATTTACAATAATATCAACCGACACAATGTTAAATAGTAGTAAGCTGTCCATGTACATGAAGGAAAAAAGTGATTGGATGCATTTTCCCCAGGCATGTTGTGTTTTGAAACACAAGACATGACATCGTTAACAATTAAAAATTATTGCGAAGGAAACAAATACTCCTTTTGATGTAAATTAATCTGGCTCGATACAGATCTTAAACAAGAAATTTGATTAAATCCCTACATATGCAATGGTCATTACGTCAAAAGTAAGGCATCTCGTCAAAGCGCAGAATACCTGCTGAACCAGGTATATGTAAGACAAAAACAGGGATCACAGAATGCCTGCCTCAACTACATAAAGTTAAGCGCAATCGTCATTTTGGATACTTATAGAACTCAAGAATGTGAAAAGATATATGACCGACCTTACATTTTTTCACCTGTTGTTTACATCCGTTATCATACTCTCTCTCTCTCTTTCTCTCTCTCTCTCTCTCTCTCTTTCTCTCTCTCTCTCTCTCTCTCTCTATATATATATATATTTATGACTGTGAGTGCGTTTCACTGTTGGAAAAGCTATTAATTTAGGTTCATCATCATTTTTATTTTATGGCGCATTATAAACTTGGGACGTTCGAAGTGCAGCGTATACACATACTCCCTTAAGCTCAAAATCACATGCATAACGTGCAAGGTGCAGCAAACTTGGTCTTTCGCTCTATATTTTCTTCTTTTGCTGAACAATGTGTTTGTTCTGCATCGCACATCTT
>OZ026614.1:31999814-32032314 GCA_964020975.1 Hermodice carunculata | reverse complement strand
AGCTCTTTACTTTGAGTTTTATTGTCAGACCCATAAAACAAAAATGCCAGATTCGCTTTAAGGTATTCCATTGAACCAAGCGTGTGTTGTCAGAGTTAACAGATGACTGCCCCTTCCTTTTATCGTTGTTTTGTATTATTGACGTTGATCAAGAAATAAAAAAAAAACGAATAAAAAAACAAAAACAAAAAACAAATCCAGGGAAGGGGGGTGGGTGGGGACAAAAACAAATAAAAAAAAAAAAAAAAAAACGAAAACAAAGGAACACACACACAGACGCGCACAAAAACGAAAAAAAAAAAAAAAAATCCCAAACCAAAGAAAAAACAAAATACAAAACAAAAAAACCCCAAAACAAAACAAAAATGGCCTCAAGAAAATGCGTTTAATTTTCTGACGTTTTATTCAAATTAAGTTCTTGCAGCCGAATCAATGTTTCAAGCAAACTTTATTTTACATGAATATATTAAAATACGATGTCATACCAAAGACAGACTCACCAATTTTACATGGAAATGAAGCTGTGATTGCGTTCAGGATATGAATCTGATACCACATGAGTATGATGGTGGAATTTTTCTATTATTTGGTGATGGACATTGTGTCCTCCTCATGAACTCCAAACACTGGGACTTCATTTTGACCGTCCAGGCTCGTTTGGCTGTGATCCACAGCCCCAAGGCATAGTGGGGTATAGGGACATAACCCGGAAGGCTGAGGCCGAGATGTGCCAGATGTTGTGATACCAGACAAGCCTATGAAAGCATTTTTGCATCCTCTACCTGGTCGCGTACGTAGCTGTTATGTAATACTTCTGTCGGGGGCTGTCTGCCCTACACTAGGATCGTGATCATCGATGAAGTATTTTTCCACGTTCGTCAAAGCAGACATGTAATTGTGCAAATACAATCAAAAGGCCATTAAACTCCGTAATAATCTTCTCAATATACGTATATGCACAGAATTGATGTGATCAGCCACATTCTACGTTTATATAGCAAATTAAAATGAATAGATCAACTCTTTCGAGTGGGACAGTTTGCTGATGCGACTACCTATATCAGACTCTGACTGTACATGTATTTGCGGAAATCTATCAGACTGTGAATTGTAGATAGACAACTGAAATATCGATTTTCCTGTTTAGGTTTTTTCGTTTCACCCACTGACTAATGGATTTGTCAATTTCGTAAAAGAGTTGAAACCCTCGCACTGTTCGGAATTACTAATCCGACCCAATCCGTGTTGGATGTCACGATGTACATTGTGTGTTCAAACAGAGCCGTTCTTCTGTGCAATGTTTTGATGACAGTCACGGGTATAAAAGTGATTATTTGATACTCTTATGCAGTTTATATGGATGTCACCAGTAATTTTGTTTTGAACTTTTTACCTTTTTTTTCTTTTCTTTTCTTTTTTTTTTTGCAAGAAGCACTTAATGTTTTAACGCTTGAAGGTTTAAAATATGGTCTGTGCGCACCAAGCCAGGTGTGCACGTTGTGGTGGTGGGTATGTGGGTGGGCCTAAATGCCTGGCGCACAGCAACAACGGAAACAACAACAACCCCTCCTCCCAAAAACCAAGATTCGAAGATTTGCTTCATGGCATATCTGTTTCTCTGCCTTCAAAGCTGACATAAATCAAAATCATACGACACTGACTTTGTTCATATGCTGTACATGCAGCAAGACACAGGAAACCATAAGAAAGACACAGACAGTCTTCTTTATGTTGATTTTGCATAAATCAAAATCCTACAACTTTGGTTCGTGATTCATTGGATGCGACTGTAGCACAAGCCTGTTTACGAAAGCTAGATTAGCACTATTATTGGGTAATACCAAGGAGCCTATACTGGCTATAGTGGGGTACCCACTATAGGCTCCTTGGTAATACTTTCGAAGATATTAAAGATATACATTTGTGTATTTGACCGATTTGCATATTAAATGAAACGCTTACAACACCATTGATTCATAGTTGATTGATGCGCCTATAGTGTGAATCTATATATTTCAGTTGGATGGCAACTCGGCTTATCATAGTTTCGAAGATATTCAGTATTTAAGGTTTTCCAGTGCCTTAATTAACATAACTTAAAATGCTGCAGCATTTTTTTCATGGCCCATTACATTAGCAGGAATCCCAAACCTATATGAATCGCTTGAAATTTTCTGCCTATCTACATAAGCTTTGACATATAATTTTTTAAATTTTTGACTACCCCTAATTTATGTAATTTTGAATTTCCTGACAATTCAACATAAGGTGCCAAAGTTCATCACAGATGCAGTGTTTCCCCAAGTTGTCAAGGCTGTCGCTTTTACTGTGTCCGAGAAAAACGCCGTACAGCGAAAATAAATAAATAAATAAATAAATAAATAAATAAATAAATAAATAAATAAATAAATAAATGAAAGAAAGAATGAATAAATGAATGAATAAATAAATAAAAAAAAAATAATAAAAAAAAAAAAATAAATAAATAAATAAATAAATAGCGAAAGAACCCGACAGAAAATAGAGTGCCTGTGTTTGTATCCATAATTGGGCACGCATTAGGCCTACCCCTGATCATTTTCAGATATTATCACGTGACTGTTAGATTGAACTATGGAAAAAGTACTTAAGTACTTTTGAGATTTTGAAATATTGAATTTTGATGGATACTTTATAATGCAAGTCTATTGGTTAATATGAAGAGAATGTGTATGTATAGCATAGTTTCAGGTAATATAGAATCATAGTATGCTGCAAACTGAAATATTACATATCTTTGAGTTTCCCTTGAGTCACCGGTCGTCATGGTCTCGAGGGACCTGACTTATTCTGTGGTTTTCACAGGCATAGAAATACAGTAAACATCCTGGATGACGCACTTGTATAGCTGGATGCTTGGTGCTCTTTGCTGATTGGTTTGTTCCACAAGCTCTTCATTTGTGTACATACAGTTTGAGACAAATTAATTCTTATGACATGATGCAGCCTTTGACATCACTTCAATATACATTAAATACTCTGAACATGTATATCGACGCTGAGGCAGTCAATGTATACATTAAAACACAACTGGCATCATATTAAAAGTATTTTTTCTCAGTTCATTGATTCGTTTCTTTAAAATATTTGCTGTCCGACATTTTTTTTTTTCAGAAATCAGTGTCATCATTATAGATCATCAGCGGTAACAATAACAATTATAATAACAATGATAATGGCCCTGGAAGTGACATTGACAATAACAATATTCGGTATTGATGATGTGGAAGTTTTGAAGTTCGTTAGCATTTGGCTTTTTGAGATATTAAAAAAAAGTGACAATGACAATGACAATGACGACAAAAAACAAAACACTCACAACCTCCCAAAATAGTGATGCTCATAGTGATCAAAGCGTGGCGGGGAAAGGTATATTAACTGGTATACAAGGTAGTCCTTTACAACGTCTGTTATATTAAAAATATAACATTTCAATTTACATGTTTGTGCAGGTACTCTGCAAAGCCAACTCTTTTTAAATCATATGGAATATTGTTGCTCCAAATATAATAGCTTATTCACCGTTTCGGGTTTCATTGTTTTTCCCACCACACAGAAAGCGTGCGGACAAACTGGACAGTGAGCAAAAGTTTACACATCTTGTCCTGGATATCTTTTATTTGACGCTGCGCCTTTGCTTAATAATATGACCAAACATTCTCACGAAGACCCACAGTGAAGATCACATGCCTATGGTCAACCATGGAGCTACTATAGTAGCTCCATGGGTCAACAAAATCCCCGGTAGCGGTCAGGAAATCTATGGGCCCAGCCTGAAACATAGTCGTGCTAAGCTAAGTTTTCTGCAATTTGGCACATCATATTCGTTATCTAACGAACAAATGTAACCTTCATATATTTGGCAGCCCTCAAACATAACACCATGACATATTGAAAATTGAACTCCTAGTTGTGCTAACTTTTCATTATTTGTTTGCTAGTCATCTTGCAGTGGGGTTAACGGCCGGATCCAAAACGAACAAAAATATTGATACTTCACAACAGTTATAAACTTTCGATGTATTAACGTCATTTAAAGAAAGATGTTTTCAGGGTAAGTGAACTCAAAAAAGAATATTAACCAGAAAATTGCCTGTTGAAACTTCAAACGATAAAATAAGTTAAACATTGTAGGAAAATACCTGAGTGGACAGCGTAGTTAAAGAAAGCAGAATAGACAGCTATGGACATTGATATTAAGACTTGCAACTTGTACATTATATTAGATGCAGGAGTAACATGTATGTTCCAATAATTTGTAAAATTCAGCTATGATATATGTGTCATCTTTAACGGTATTGACCATGCAGGAAATCTACAATTTGATGTAAATGTACTTTTGGCAGGTTTGTATAAAGTGTGTTGTATAGGGGCTGTTGCATATTGCCTCAGCTGACTTGTGAGTTAGCTGAGGTTGTAGATCATTCTCCAGTGATTTTGGGATTTTTTGTGATTTTTTTATTGTTGTTATTTTGGGGGTAAAACCTAAAATAATCTTCAAAACCGCCACGCCAATTGCTTCGAAATTGCTTAGGGACACTTAAGGGGACACCCAGACCTTCATTTGTTCAACAAATGGTGCTGCAATTTTTTCTTCATTTCTAACGTTTTTTTGTTTTTGTTTTCGTTGCTTTTGACTTCTCCCAAACTCAGATTGTTCTGAAACATGACTGAAAACGTTGTCTTGGCAAGGGTTAAAAGTTTTTGTACTAAGTGATGATACTCTGGATCCCTGATTTTAACGATTTTTGTTTCAATTCGGGTATCTGGCGGTGAATACATGCATTCCTGTTGATTACCACGTGAGTCCGTGAGCATTGCAATGGAAATCACATTTTCTATTTCTTCAACCGTCACCCAGATTCACTTTAAACATGTGTGTGAGGGTGGCGGATGTACCTGGTGTGGGGCTCTACCAAGATTATTCAAATAGTCATGCTCCAGTGATTTTTAATTTTCCATGATTTTTTTTTACTCATTTTTTGGCAAAATCTCAAAAAATATTCTTTCGAAGCCACTTGACAAATTGCTTTGAATTGCACAGGAACTCTTCTGGGGATCCTCAGTCCTTTATTTGTTCAGTGATTTTTAATTTTCCATGATTTTTTTTTACTCATTTTTTGGCAAAATCTCAAAAAATATTCTTTCGAAGCCACTTCACAAATTGCTTTGAATTGCACAGGAACTCTTCTGGGGATCCTCAGTCCTTTATTTGTTCAACAGATGGTGCTGTGTTTTTTCTATCTTTTATGAATTTTTGTGTATTTTCGCCGTTTTTGACTTCTCCAAAACCGTCATAGAGATTGGTCTTACATTTTGTGGAAATGTAGCTTGTTGGAGGGTTGAAAAAGTTGTTCACTAGGTGGTCATACTCTGGATCCCTGATTTTTAACGAATTTTTCAATTCGGGTAGCTGTGGGTCAATGAATGGATTCCTATCGATTGCCATTCAAGTAAATGAGATTCTTTTTCTTGTAGTTTCATTCACATCGTAGGTTGCATGGTTACGGAAATGTCTTTTTCCATTCAAGGATGAATTCGGATTTAAAGTGCATCGGACTGCATTAATGCAAGGGTAAAATGCGAATCCCTATTTTATCATTCAAGTAATTGTAGCATCACGTTGCAATTCACATCGTAACACGGTATTAGAATAGTATCTGTAACATGTATAGGCATATGAAGGTTCCATTGTAGCTCATTGTTTTCAAATTTATCTCTTTTTAGTTATAGTTGCGAAAACATTCAGAAACTGCTGATAGGTGATATGACATTCCTGCAGCTCACTAATCAGCGCAGCAACATGCTGCTGCTTGTTATAATACGGAGGTACCCATATTATACTTTATCATCACATTATGGAAAATGATAAAATGTTGATATTTGGAAACCTATTTTCATTGTTGCTTTAATGGTATCAACATAGTTATCATGCATTTTTAAACGTAATTTATATTCCAAGACTTGCATGTTTACGTTGAAGATCACGGCCTCAATTGGTGTCCAAATATGGAACAACTCAGTCATATTATTTCTGTCTCTGACACGCTGGAATGATATTTTCCAAAAATATTAATTCTGCATACATATAATTTGTATCTGTTTCAAAGAAAGTGGTACATAAATTCTTATTAAAAAGGCTTATCATTTGATGTTGCAAGATTCATAGTGTGCAAGTATATCTTGGTATCATCTGTGGTGGTTTTGAATACTATTTTGTGAACTAGTGACGACTGTTGATTTGGCTATGGGGTTATTTGTACAGCAAATTACTCAGCGTTACTTTTACTTCCTCAACTGGCGCCGAAACCTCGGACATTCCCGACTCCCGATGTCAGTGACATGTGACCCGTGTGTCGTCCCGGAAGCATTATAATGAAATTAACAAAAACTATGAAGCCTGAGGTTAGAAATGTGTGCCTTAGATGCAAGCACTTAAAAGGGACAAAAAAGACTGGATTTTAAATGTAACCGTTTCTCCGAAAATAAAGGGAAACAATTGTGGCAGCATATTTTATAACTTTGGTAACAAAATGATCCAAAGGCTATAAAGTATGTGTGAAAACAATGAAAGAATGACGTCCAACATAAGTTGTTACAAGACACTGCATCGTAATACTGTATAATAATAAGTTTTCGCGAGGGATATATATTCTCGAATTTTCCCGAGCAGATCCGGTTTGGGAATATTAAACACGGGTAATATTTTCCAGATTGGACGTCGAATGAGAGCCTGCATAAAAATCGGGAAAATAAAACTCGCGAAATTCACTCTTGGGGTTCATTAGGGAAACTTTATGCTCGCGAATATAAATGGTTATACAGTACCATCGATTTTATATCAAAATTTCCTGTGACAGTGACGAGATTAACACACATGTTACAACAAATTTTTCAGCCCACTGAACATTGTATTTTAGCCTTCCCAGTAAGATGGAGGATTTATGGTTTGTTGTGTATATTTCTACAAAACTTGTTGTTGTTGTTTTTTTTTGTTTGTTTTTTGTTTTTAAGAAAAATATGGAAATGAAACATACCATTACATTGCCCTGGCTCAGGATGGGTCCAAATTTATCTTGAGACTTTTCTTCTTTTCATTTTTAATTTTCGAAAAATATTCATTGCTCAGACATGGCTGAGACTCTAAGACCGAAAGTTTACCTGTATGGTGGGAGTGTCTATCTCTAACTCGTAATCTACTTCATCAGTGACTTTAATCTACTAACAGTACAATTTGGCATGTTGTCATTTTTCCGGTCCCAAAATGCCACTCTGGACAAAAATTACAAAATCATAAAGCTCGAATGCGTTGTCTGTGTTGTTCAATCCGCGACAAAGATAATATTTATGTGGTCATACACCCTTATTTTTCAGAGTCATCAGCGAGAACTGCCAAACATGTTTCGCAGCCGTAAATTCCCGGACATGCCTTTTTGTGATGGCGGTTGCTTCCCCTTTTGTATTGTATTGTTTTCTTTGCTGAAAATTGCATACATCATCATCATCATCGTCATCATCGTCGTCGTCGTCATCGTCATCATCATCGTCGTCGTCGTCGTCGTCATCATCATCATCATCATCATCATCATCATCATCATCATCATCATCATACACCCTCGCGAACGGAGAAAACACATAAAACAAGTGTATCAAAATCGTATTACATAAAATAATTTGCTGCAAGGTGTATCTAAATAAATAATACTCCACACAATAAAATATACATTTAAGAGACACCCAACAATAAAACGTGCATTGACCTCATCATCATAATAATAATATGATAATTGACTGGTGCCACTGCTGAGCAACGAAAATAATATAACCATAAAGCTCGAATGCTTGTCTGTGTATATCATAATGACAAGATATAAATACACAATTTACAGAAATTGACAATTGATACATTTAGTAATGGTAGAATAGGAAAAACAAAAACAAAACAAAAAAAACAACATTAGATTCAGCTGTAGGAAGGATACTGAAAGGGGCTTATAGCTCCTCCAAGATGAGAGATTGCACTGTATTTCTTCTTCTTCTTCTTCTTCTTCTCCTTCTTCTTCTTCTTCTTCTTCTTCTTCTTCTTCTTCTTCTTCTTCTTCTTCTTCTTCTTCTTCTTCTTCTTCTTCTTCTTCTTCTTCTTCTTCTTCTTCTTCTTCTTCTTCTTCTTCTTCTTCTTCTTCTTCTTCTTCTTCTTCTTCTTCTTCTTCTTCTTCTTCTTCTTCTTCTTCTTCTTCTTAAATCTTTATTTCGTACAAATGTCGTACAACCAGAAAAAAACCCAAAAGAGATAATACTAATCACAAGTCCAAAACACCCCCTTCCCCAAAGAAAAAAAAACACAACAAAACAAAATTAAAACAAAACCAAAAAAAAAAAAAAAGAAAAAAAAGAAAAAAAGAAAACCTACAGTTCATAAGTCAACTACTCGGTCAGTTGGTGGCAAGGTAATTAAGATATCATAACATTCAGTTTTGCTCATATTTGATTGCAAATTCCCATCCCGAATCGCTCACACTTTCCTAATCATATTGCAAGTTGATGTCAAACCGTTGTCCTCCTGGTGAAAATAACGTAACATGAATAGTAATTCTGACATTACATAGGAATGAAAATTCTGTTTTCATATACCATACTCAGATGTGACATAGTTCAGTGAGTTACATACCGACGAACGACAGCCTCCGATTATCAGTTCAGCTAAGGGGCATACTATTATGTTTCTGCTATGGTAAAAACTGTAGAAAAACGTATGTGCAATTGTATTTCGATATCATGATCGTCACATATTAGATGAAGACTTTGGTAAAGACAACACACTGAAATTTTGTTCATTTCTTATATAGTTACCGCATGGAAACCGATTTCACATTAATTGACGCTGTGATTTTGATAATTAAGTTAAGGTCATTGAAATACAATCTCAATTTAGGTGTCACCCTGATACGTATTTCTACTGCAGTCTGTCTGAAGACCTAAAGGGACCCATGAATTGAATTTTAAAGATAACATCATTTCCTAAAGTTTGAATGCACTAAGACCATATTGTTTCCCTTCATCTTACAACTCACATGATTTTTTACAAGATGACACGATGGAATTATTTTTTCCTTCTTAAAAATTACTTAAGATACTGTATTGTTGGGAGTGATTGGGAAAGCCATAAACAGTTGAGGTCACTTGACTATTTACAAAATGGTGAAGTCATTTCAATCAGTACCCAATAACTTGGACAGGTGCAAGGTCTTGTGCCTGAATGTGTGTCTGAATGTGTGTCTGAAGGAGGACCAGGTTTTCCCTTAATCATACGATGAATGGAAACCATGGTCGTGCAAAATGATTGTGTCACAATGCACAAGACATATTCAGTCTACCTGCACACTGGTCAGCCTGTCACAATGGTTGTTGGGAATCCAGTACATTGATGTTGAAATAGCATATTGACCCAAAACAGGCACATGTGACTTCATGTGTTATGGCTCTTCCTTTTGCTTCCCACCTCATAAAGTATTTTAAGTAGTTTTTATGAAAGAAAAACATATACAATCATATTTTCATATCGTTATTTGAAAAAAAAGTGTGAGTTGGTAACGCAAAGAGAAATCACACAGACCAAGTGCATTTAAATGTAAAGACATGGTGTTGTCTATAGAACTAAATTCAGGGGTCCCATTTGGTCTTCAGACAGACTGCAACCTTCATGATGTTTTGTCCAGTTCTTTAGGACTTACCGCACGAAAATAAAAAATACCGAGAAAGAAGAAGTATCAGAAGAAGAAGAAGAAGAAGAAGAAGAAGAAGTAGTAGTAGTAGTAGTAGTGATAGTAGTAGTTGTAGTAGTAGTAGTAGTAGTAGTAGAAGAAGAAGAAGAAGAAGAAGAAGAAGAAGAAGAAGAAGAAGAAGAAGAAGAAGAAGAAGAAGAAGAAGAAGAAGAAGAAGAAGAAGAAGAAGTAGTAGTACAGGAAATTTTCTTTTTCTGAAAAGGTCTTTACATGGAGAAAGGGGTGTTAATTGTGACTAGGACCAAAAGAAGAAAAAGTAGTACAGGAGATCATCATCATCATCATCATCATCATCATCATCATCATCATCATCATCATCATCATCATCATCATCATCATCATCATCATCATCATCATCATCATCATCATCATTCCGAATGTTATTTTGCTTAATGGTCTTCTGTATACTTGAGAAAGGGTCATGTATCAATGGCTATCGCCTAATCCTCGTTAAATAAACAATAAAGTTCCTTGCTCTTCCGTGTCAAGAATTTTAAGGCTCTTCGGGGTGAGGGAATACATGAAATACATACATACATACATACATACATACATACATACATACATACATACATACATACATACATGCATGCAAGCTTTATTTATACTCACTTTTTACAACACAAGCTTCAAGCTATTTTCACTAAGTCCTTTAAAAAAATCAAATAAAACGGAGTACAATAAAGTGTGACAATTATGACTACTGAAAATAATATATTCCGATGAAAGATACATAAATACAAAATGAGCACAACCATTAAAAAGACTGTTTTGCAAACAAAGAAAAGAGATATATGCAGTAGCATAAAGCTTGCTAACCCGTCACAGCCGTCGCCAGAAAGGCGAGGAAGGGGGTCGGATACTTATAGCATAACCTCCAGAATTCGCAGGAGCAGGATAAACTATTCCAATATCCAATCAAGCTTTTGACGATTGGACAATTTTTGGTTGTCCTGATATCATTTGGCAGTGAATTTCAGATTTTGGTGCCGAAATTGTAAACAAGTGGAGCCCGTGTTTGGAAGTGCGCCTGGCTGGGACAAAGAGTATTTGGCGCCCTCAAGGAGCAGCAGTGGGTACTAGGTCCTGTTACTGTTTTCAGGATTTTTGCCTTCAATAACCTTGGTGTTGAATTTTGCAGGCAAGATATACAATCTGCGTTGGGTCAAATGAACAGTTATGTGGTTCAGGCTGTTAAAAACCCGGTCATAATAATTAATTGATGTACCATCGTAATTTTGTATCATTAACGTAACAGGCCATATTGAACACTTCAGGAAGTTTGTGTCAAAAGAGCACCACACACAAACCGCGGCCCGGCACATAATGGAACAGGGGCCTTTAATGCAAGGCATACAACATGCACACATACATACATACATACATACATACATACATACATACATACATACATACATACATACATATGCAGCACTTCCCAGACTGTCGCACTGGGCAGGCCCTGCCAAGTGAAGATTGACCTTAGCTCGATGCATTGGTCTGAAAAAACTTGCTTACATTTCTGTTTTCGCCATAAAATGTTTTCAATTATATTTCTACCAGTTGACCCGACTGTTTGTTTTATCCTTGTTGATGAATTATCGGTTCATGTGCATGTTCGGTCACCGTAAATTTGGTTGAAAAAAAAATTCCATCAGTGGGGGACGCAATGGGGAGATGGGAGTGGGGGAGGAAAAGAAGACACGGTTTTATTGATTGGTCTTTGCTGGTTCGACCACATTTATCAAACATTTTGCAGGAAAAACAACAGAAAGCACTGACAGTTAAATTTGAGTAGGTTCATTATAACGTATGCATGTAACATATGACAACCAACAGTTCTGAAGGGGAGCAAAAATAAGTAAACCCCTCCCTCCGTAAAAAAAAACAACAAAATCAACCAAAACCATAATAAAGAAAAACCACCTCGATCCCTCCAAAACAATAAAAAAACCCACAAAAAACAAGAACAAAAAAAAAAAAAAAAACCACACAACAAAAGACACAAAAAACAAAAAAACACCCCGACCCCAAAAACCAAACCCCCCCAAAAACCAACCCCCCCACAAAAAGAAGAAGAAGAAAAAAAAAACTAAGCTGACTGAACAATGATAACAGCTTCGAGCAGGGGGTGCTCAACTCTATTTTGGATCTGGCGCACGATTAAGGGGAAAATTACATTAACACACATGCGCAATCGTATTCCAATACCAGTCATGCTAACGTGGATTGTTATCTCTCTTTCCTTAATTTCGAAAATTTGTTAAAATCAAGCAATAAAATGAAAACGAGGTTGCAAACCACTATCACTTTATGTTAGCCTCTTAAAGATGGTCATGGGACACGAATATGCTGACATCATGAGTGAGACCGGACTTGCCATGGACGACAGAGTTACTAATGTGACTAACCAGAAATACTCAGCTTTACCTGGTTGCCACTGTAAACATCCTGTGGACACATCAGCTTGTCAGAGATTGATAGATTGAGGTGAACAACTTTTTATAAGTAGTGTTTGGGCAACTTCCAAATACATTGAAAAATACCTTTCCTCTAAAGCCAAGATGTGTTACGTCAAATAATTGTTAATCCCAGAATCCCTGCATTGCAGAGACTTTGGGGATATCAAAGTTGTCACCGAACTTCTCCAAATTACGAACTGTCAATAGTTAATGAGTGTACCAAGTCATACAGGAAGTGACCTATAAGTTCAGACTATATTATGTCACTTGGACTGTAGCGGGAGATAATAAAGAAACCATTGCATCATTGTGTACAACTTCACCTTGTGTGATTTATCCCCAAGACTAGGGTTCACAACCCGTGTTTTGATTGTCTGAATGTAACATGGGAAGTTCTACAATGTACTCATCATCAGGTACCGTTACGTTATGACCACTCATTCAAATAAAAATGTATCGTCTTTGCATTTGGTGTATGAAATAAGAGCAAAATATTTACATGTGGCCATGAAGCACTTATACAGCCACTGAAACCATTTGTATGGTAATTTGTTTCCTGTTGCTATTTGTTGTTGAGCAAACGTTCTTATATAATTGCATTATTTTTGTGAGTAATAGATTCCACCATTCATAGTGGTTTTAGTTTAACTGGAAAAGTTGACACTTGGGTTAGGCAGCAATGTGCTGATATGTAGTTCAGAAAATGACGACGATGATTATGGTGATGATGATGATCATGAGAGCAATAACAATAGCAAAAAGATATCTCTGCTCGCAGGTGATCACTGAGAAGAAAGCTCCACTGCCCGGGCTGCTACTTCGGTGATCTTCTTACATTTATGACTAGTTTAGTTTAGTTTAAACATGTATATTTTCACTGGATTACCCAATAGTACATAGAATATAACTAATCTAGGGGTTCTCCAGACACGGAGACGCACAAAATGATATATACAAGACGCGTAGGACAATACAATGTACAAACATGTGACTATGCACTCAGGTCGACATGCTGTAATACAGTTAAACAACAAAAACAATATTTAAAGTTCCAATCTAATTAAGAAACATGCATAGATACACGAATATACTTCATAACAAGCTAATGCATCCTCAACACAGGAAGCGACTGAAGGGGAGGCTATAGCTTGCTGGGCGTGGCCGAAGCACACTGGCTGCAAACTGACACCGCCACTGTGGAGCCGCCAGTGAGCCCAGCAGCTCGGGTGTTCCTTCCCGCCTTGTCATTTTTTACAGTAAGTTTCCATCGGTCACAGTATTTTTGTAGTTTGTATAGTGCCCTCTGGAGGCCATTACTTGTATCAGAGAGGAGTACAAGGTCATCTGCATACATCATACAATTAATTTTGCAGTCAGATTGTTCCACCGGATTGCACATAGTATCAAAAATATGGGGTAGATCACATAAAATAAGTTAAAGAGGCCTGGGCTGAGGACATACCCTTGCTTGACACCAACATTGGAATTGATACTCTCAGTGATGCCATGACTAGTTTTGACTGAATAAGAGACTGTAGAATACACAATCTGGGTTAAAGATAAAAAGTTTCCACCAATACCACATATTAGAAGTTTATAGAATAGGGATTGTCTCCAGACAGTGTCAAAAGCCGACTTGAAATTCACAAAGCAAGCAAAAAGGTATTTTCTGGGGAGCTTATTTATATTGACGAGATCCTACAGTACATGATTCTGCAAGTAAACCTTCAGATATGTTAATGGACATTAGATGGATAGATTTTTCCCAGTATAGGGATAAAACTGGTTCTGCAATCACCCTTGGATCAAGGGGGTACAAGTTTGTACGTCCTGGGTGTACAGTTCTGTACCTCTCCTGGGGTACGCTTTTGTACGTCTCCTGGGTGTATGGTTCTGTACCTCTCCTGGCGTACACTTTTGTACATTCCCTGGGCGTGCGGACTTGTACGTCTCCTGACGTACAAGTTTGTACACCCAGGTGGGTATATAAAGCCAGCTTTGCTGCAAGCCAGAGAGAGTTGATGGGACTGCCACAGGAGCAGGCGACCTAGTGCTGGATAGCATGCCAGGGGTCTCAAACCTGTACATGTATATACTCAATAGATCCTGGAATAAATAGATGTTAAACTGTATTTCAGCAGTTCAAGCCTGGAACTTGTATTTTTACAGCAGAGAGAGAGATACTTTGGCCCCTGAAGCTAAAGTATTCCCCACTCGGAGGGTTAAATCAGAGATACTTTAACCCCTGAAGTTATACATCTCATACTGGTGGCGAGTTATGTATATTTTTCAAGAGAGTGTCCTAACTAAAACTCGGCCATAGTTGGGAACCCTTCAATATATTTATCAATGATAGTTTTCAATGTCAGAATGTGGTCGGCTGTTCTGTTACCGGGCCTAAAACTTGTTTGGTTTTTTGGTACCAAATTGTGTTTTTCCGTGAAATCAGAAAACCGGGTATTAAGTATGCCTCAAAACAGTTTACAGATGTGATTAGAGACTGAAATGCCTCTATAGTTGTCGGGACAGTGGGCACTGCCTTTTTGTGTACTGGGGTTAGTGTATTAATATTCCATGCACTTGGAAATATTCCGTTTATTCGGATTTTGTTAAAAAGGGCAGATTTTTATTCCGTCATGCCCAGCTGATTTATTGTTTTTCAATTCTGATATGGATTTCAGGACTTCATCTGCGGTAATACTTCAATTCAGCTCATTGAATATTTTTTTCCATTCTCCCGAATATAATTCTCAATTTCAGGGTCATGATAATTTCCTGGCTGGTTGAGGAGTTTTAAAAAGTGTTGCAGCCACTGACTTGGGCTTATAGGATTATTAGTGGTTCTAGATTCTGTTTCGGTCAAATCTTAATAGATAATCAAAAAAAGTTTGGGGTCATTTCTGTGGGTAGAATACAGTCTATCAACGAGGCCTTGTTGGAAAAGTTTTTTCTTTCTGTTTATCAGTTTCTTATATTGTTTCTTTTCTTTTCTGTATGTAGAAAGAACGTTTAAGTTAAATGGATCAGAGTGGAGTTGGGTTCCTAGTTGTTTCAATTTTTTGTATGAATCATTGCAATTTTGATCGTACCATTTTTTTGTCTCTTTTTCTTCTGTATTCGAGGGGGCCTATTTTTTATTTTCACAATTTCGGTAGCTGAGTATTATTATTTATTTAGATTGTCAACTAATTCATTGACTGTGGTATCATCCAGACCAGGGGGCTTCAATTTGGTATTAAATTTGTTTTTTTTTCACTTGCAGAGTGCCAGATAACACTATATTGCGGAATTTGACATCATCTCCATTTCTCCATATGAATTTGGGTATGTTCGAGCAGGGCAGAGGTTGATCAGTCATGATAATGTTGTCTGTGCCTATGCTGGTTGACAGCAGGCAGTGTATAGACCAGGGGGTCAGACTGTGCACATGAAAATAACTTGGCCTATCCCACAGTGATTGTTGTGCAAACATGTAATCTATTAGGTGCGCCATTATGACTAAAGCAAGTGTGATAACCTCACAGATCTCCTAATAATCTGCCATGCATGATTCGGAGCCCAGAGGCTTTGCAAACTTCCAGTAGTTTTTTACCATGTGCATCAGCATTAGCAGTGTCCATATTGTTTCTTTCAAGAGGAATATCAGATTTGTAGCTGAACCTGTCAGGCGAAGGCATATGTTTGCTAGAGTCATGGTCTAAGAAGTCCTTTTCTTTTCCTGTGAGGGGCATTGAAATCACCACCGATAAGACAGTCACCCAGAGAAGAGTATATGGCTGTATCCTTATCAAGTAGCTCAAATATGTCTTCGCGTTTCTTGCTGTAAGAAGAATACTGTGGGCTGATATAGACATATGCAATATAGGCATCAGATGTTAGGTTAAAGAATTCACGGTTTAACTTTAGCCAAACAATCTCAGAGTTTTTAACAGGGATAATTGTGTCTCCTGGTTTCAGAGAATCTCTAATACAAATTGCAATCCCACCATTGTTCCTTTTTGCCCTGTCAGTTTTAGCTCGGGTAATTGATTTTATAAAGAAGTTGTCTAAAAGTAGGTATTCATTCTCATCAATATGGGTTTCAAGAAGCCTAGGTATGTCAAATTTAGAAATTTGATTCTGGAAATTAGCATCATTAAGTTTGCAGTGCCTCTGGCCTCCGATGCGTTGAATCAAACCATCAATATTACAAGACCCAATCTTGATACTGTTTACAGACAGCATCCTGTAGAGAACTGTATTATAGAGTTTAAGCAGTACCAATACCACAATACCTTCAGTAAGTAAAAGTAACACATTGGAAAATATTATTGTAAAATGAAAAAACAATCAGACAATCAAGTAGCTTTATTACATTAACTTAAAGAAAAAAAAACACTTATAAAATACATGTATTCTTACAGACCTGTTGGATAAACCAATGGTCTGAGGTATAAATATGCAAGTGAGACACGACAGAGAGGATGGTAGTATTAAGGGTACATACATTGAACATATAAATACACTGCAATGGTTATTGCTGATTTCGAGATATATATATATATATATATATATATATATATATATATATATATATATATATATATATATATATATATATATATATACATATATACATATATATATACATACATACATATATATATACATATATATATATATATATATATATATATATATATATATATATATATATATATATATATATATGGGATAAGATACAACCCAGTTACAATATAAATTGGCCTGTTTCAACAATAAAATTTTGCACTGCTCTGAAAATTACTGTATTGCATTCTTCTGAAAGTTCTTTACTCCCGAATAATAAAATACTACATAGTCTGTCACTTGCAACATGCATGATAAGGTTTGGATTAACTCCAGGGGCTTACAAAGGAGTGATGGTAAGCCGGAGCTTCTTTCTTTCCAGGACATATTTAGGGCAGTAGAAACAAAAGTGTTTAAAATCCTCAGTTGGGTGGGAGCAGGCACAAGTGGGCTGTTGAATGATATTTACTTTATGGAGATCAGAATTAAGTCTAGAGAATCCCAATCGTAACTGGGTATGACAGATGCTAGCAAATCGCTGACCATGAGAGTAAAAATCCGGAGCAATGTCGGCCGCTAGCAGAGTGGCTTTGAGCTTCGACTTCAAGATTTGAATGGAAAGGGAGTTACGGATATCAGTGGGGAGATTGTTCCATAGTTTGGTGGCATCCATCAGGGAGAAAGGAATTATCAAACTGTTGGGTTCGGCATTTGATAAGGCGAAGGTTGCTGATAGGCCTATGGCGGAGTGTACGACCAGCAATGGCAGGGGCGTGAGGTATGAGGTTGGATAGATAGAAGGAGTTAAGTTAAAATACATTTTATAGAAAAGGATTAATTTGAAATATTTGCGTCTACTGGCTGGGGTAGGCCGACTAAGTTCATCTATGAGTTTGTTACAAGATGTGTGCTTTAGTGCGGCAGTGCATATTTTAGCTGCCTCATACTGAATCGACTCAAGTAAGTCACTCAGGCCTTGCCCACAATTATTAAAGATAACACAACCATTTTCAAGAATTGGCCGAACCATTGAAAAATATAATCTTTCCAGTGTTTTTCGGGATAACTTGAATTTGAATCTTCGAAGAAGTCCAATACGCTGGCTGGCTTTGTTTCTGATCCGTGTGACATGTGCACGCAAAGAAAGATTGTTGGCTAGAGTAATTCCAAGGTGAGCATGGGTGTCTTCCTCTGGTATGGCGGTACCCCCTAGAAGGACAGGGGGATGATGAGGTTTATTGATTTTGGCTGAGAAAATAACTGAAATGGATTTTATGGCATTAAAAACTATGCACCATAATTTACCCCAGTGGTATATTAGTGTTCAAGTGGTGTGCTGAGTCGGCAGGGTTTTGAACTATCTCAAGTATACTACTGTCGTCGGCGAAAGTGCGGACATCACAGGTCAAGTCATCGACAACATCATTTATATACACAAGAAATAAAAAGGGAGCCAGAATTGATCCTTGAGGTATGCCAGCCTGAACCGGAAGCCAAGAGGAGGCTCGCCCATGGATAATAACACGTCGAAAGCGGTTTGATAGGTAACTGTTTATCCACCTAAGAAGTCCTTCAGATAACCCCAGTTGTCGTAGTTTGAAGAGGAGGCCTACATGCCACACTTTGTCAAAGGCTTTCGACATATCTGAGAATACCATTCTGGCCTCCTTGGAATTTTCAAGCCCATTGTATATGTTGTGGAAAATACTTATTATTTGGTTGCTGGTTGAATCATTAGCTTTAAACCCAGAGTTCTTATTAGTTAGTAGGTTGTTGCCTATTAGATATCCATAAGGAAAATTAAAGACCAGTCGCTCGAAAACTTCAGATACGTTGCACAGCAAGGAAATTGGACGATTTTTTAAACACAGGGAAGGTATTAGAGCGTTTCCAGGAATCGGTAAATAGGGAGACATTGAGAGACAGGTTGAAAAGTTTGGTCAAGGGCTTGGAGATGGAGTCACCAGTATTTTTTAGGAGAGTATTGGCTATATTGTCGGGGCCTGAGGCAGACGTTAATCTCAAGAATAAAAATGCTTTCCTGACACTTTCTCCATTGAGCGTGAAATCACTCATGCGTGCCTCAGTACGATAGGTAAAGTTTGGCAGGACAGGTGCATCATTATCGGCATGAGTAACGCATTGACTAGCAAAGAAAGTATTAAATACGTCACACTTTTCGGTAATGCTAGAGATAATTTATGGCTAGATGGAAATTATCAGATGGTCAGGCATTTTTGACCTTTATTTTGAGCTCAACATGAGTAAACTTGGATGCTAATTGGCCGCGTAAAGTAGGTACTTTCTTGGAAAATTTAAAAACATGAATATTCTATCAAAACTTATATCAGCCCGTAGGTCTTGGTGAAAAAAATAGTTAATCTTTTTGAATTTTGTTCTTATGACCAATATTAATGAAGTTATTGCCATTTTACTGCACTCCAGATGTGGTCTTCCTCTGCCATTTAATAGCATTGACATGGCACCTCAAAACTGTGACCCAAGGTGTGTGGTCAGTCATGCGTGACCTTGGCTGATCAGCTATGCTAAGCTCTCCCAAACTTGTTCTTTTGCAATCAAATTTAATTTATTTGATATAATTTGGGATTTGAAAAATATCAACACAATGACATGTTATCATTGGTGACGGTTAAGGCCATATGTTAATCTTCGGATGATCTAATGACCTTGACCTTAGGGGTCAGATGGAAACTACCTAAATTTGCATTCCTACAATTTCTACATTTTGAGCACAACATGATTAATATCTTATCAAAACTTATAGTTATGGTCAAATGAAATACCTAGAATTTTTAGGTAGCCAGATGACCTTGACCTTTTACATTGGGAAGTCATATGACGCCATGACCTATTGTTATTATTTTTCTGTTCTTAAAAAAAGATATTGAAATGATGCATATCCATATTAAGAGGAAATCTGGATCTGGAAGACTTTGGGAGGGACGTTGCTAACTTGGTGCAGTTCGCGAAGAAACACGTGTTCCTTTCGGTGGAGAGGTTTCATCAGCAGTGGCGTCAGGCCTGTCCCATTGCAACAACTTGACTTTTGCATCATCTTGTTTCTTGAAGACGGACCCAACACCTGTGTGTCTGTTCATGTACTGCACCAGGTAAAGGTAGTCCGTCCCGTATAGAAGTCACAGCCTTCCTGATCCACCTGGCGACTGGGGGTCTCCCTGACCATCACATGTATTCGTATTCTTTTGTATAAACCTCTTCAATATGCCTTTGTGGTCTAATAAACATGTCCTAAACATGTCCTGAGCTTTCCTCTGGCATCCTCTTGTTTCTTGAAAACGGTCCCATTCCCTCTGCACCGCTGACCTGGAGCGGCCCATCCTCCTAGCAACCTCAATCTGGGAAAGGCAAGCCCCCAACATGCCAAGCAATTATTCTGACAGCTGTCAGTTAACTGTGCGCCGTGCGTTTAAAAAAAAGTATATACCCATATCTTTTGCATGGATTGCGAAGCAGACCAAGCCTATATTAATCACTCTCCATGGCACAAATCATGGCTTATGCTTCCTACCTACATGTTTGGTGGAGGAAACCGAAGGACTTGGAGAAAACCACCGTGCACAGTCAGAGTGGTAGGAACTCTTTTCACATGCTTCCCCGGCCGTGAATCGAACCTGGGCTGCAGAGGTGAAAGGCGAGCATGTTGCAGCTTGGCTAGACTTGCACAAGTCCCTGGTGCATGTCCCTATTTTAAATCCTGTGGTCCCACCCAGAAGTGCGATACATTTTCCCCTCCTCGAAGTTAACTGTATAATATTATCCCAACTATATGGTGTTATTAGGCCTAAGTAGGTCCTACTGTTTTTTTTTTTTTTTTTTTTAAACTGGTCGACACTGTCGCCGTGCCGGTTTCAACAGTAGCACTAGCAGCAATTGAGTCCTAGTCAGTTCTAATCCCATTATCATCACGATAAGGCTGAAGGCAAAGTGGTCTTCAAATGAATGCATGGCTAGTCACTGGCCACTCAAGCGAGACAAAGCTGACCGTCTCTCTCCGGCTGCCGACACCCTCCACCTGACGCGCTGCACTGCAATTAACCCTTCATTACACAGTAGCTCAATTAACAGCTTCTTATGAGGGGTGCCTTATGACCGCTCGCTTGTCTGTGTGATAAGAAACACAGTGCAGACCGCCCGGCGCTTATCAGCTGGAGTCAATGTTTTCTGGTTATAAACACGTTCCACGCTAGGTTTAAGGGCCTACCTGTATTGTAAGTAACAGAATAAGGGCTAAGGCTACGACGTGTGTTTACTTAAAATTTCATTTTGCAATGAATTTGATTTTGAATAATATACGGAAGACAGTCCAGTGAGACTTGAGCAAGTCTACAGCTCGGCCAACCGTGCACCCCTTCGCCGTGCGTTTATGGATTCACATTGAGCTCTGTGTAGCCAATCACCCCTTAAAAAGTTGACAGGAACCCTAATGTCAGACTCACTTTTCGCACCTTTGTGGTTGCTATCTCATTTCCAGGACATTTTGTTTTTGTGTGAGTGCTCAGGCAAACTCTTTGCTATCCTATCCACGTTGCAGATGTCCATGTGAATCTCACATTTACTGCCCTGATGAGGGTACCTTTCTTGCCAGAAGTACACTTTATAGCTGACTTTGATCCACTTGACGCAAAATTTGATATGGTCACAAATTTTTGTTGTCCCCCCTGATAACTGGAAAATTCATAAAATGATCCGAACCAACAGACCATAAACCTTGACTGTGTTGTCTGTGTTTTTCAATCTGAAATAAAGATAACGCTTATGTGGTCACACCGATTCCTCCTTCTTTATACATGTACCTTAAATTCTTCTGCCGAATCTCAATTGACTGATGATGATGATGATGATGATGATGATAAAGTTACTGATGATGATCTTGAAGTTGCCGATTTCGCAAGACAAACTCATTGTCTGCTTGCAAAACATTTTGTTTTTGAAGGAGACAACTGATATCATTGCAAGGAAACCAAATTCACGCGAGTGACATTGTGACCTTTAGAAGTTTGTCACAGAGACTCAGCTACAATCTCTAAGGTCTCACCGGGATACATAATCTTGCTAAGTTTGAAGTTTTCTCAAGTTTCAGCTTGTTTCGGTCTAAGCTTGCTCAAATTTCTTGGGAAAATCTATTTGTATCTAATGATGTTAATCAGTGTTGTTTGGCCGGGACAGAAATTTTCTTACAAACAGCAAAAGGGACTACTCCCAATAAAAAAGTAACTATACACCCGAATGATTTGCCATGGTACACATCATCATTACATCAAGAAAGGCATAAGATGATGCGTTTGTATTCTACAGCTAAGAAATGTACTAATGTGCTTACTCTTGATGCCATGTGGACCAATCAATATCAGGAGCACTTTCGGTCAGCTGAGGAAGACCACAATAAAAATTTGGCAGGACACATTTTAAATAATTCCTTGAAAAATTTCTACAGTGAATAATAAAGCGTGGTGGAGGACAATTAAGTATTTCTTAAATCGGAATCATCGACAGGCTATACCATCGCTACTCCATGAGGGCAAGCATATAACGGACACTGCAACGAAAGCAAATACATTCAATTCTTTTTTCTGTGATCAAATGAAAATCGACATTTCTTCTGTTCAGAACCCTGCAACCCTGCCCATCCCCATAGAACAATGGGGGACCTGCATGTATCTGAACATGAAATACTAGATATTCTAAAATGTCTTGATATTTTTGCAGTTTCCAGCCCGGAGGGTATCAGCCTTTAACTTTCAAAGAAAAACTGCTTCTATAATTCATAAACCTCTTACAATATCATCTAATATGTCGTTAACCCCCAAACAGTTTCCATCTCTCTGGAAGAGTCAGATTAGCTTAGCAAAATTCTTGAATAACTTCAAAGCTATAATAGATAGAGATGCCTTTCCAACTTCTAGTCCTGTGTTATGGAATAGTTGTACATTACCATACCAACATGCTTTGAAGACACACACACTGATTTGCTATGCAGCAAATCATCTTTCCTAGTTAAATAATGATGCTGCACGCCTATCAGGCCGGTGGCTTAAGTTGTAACGCTATCAGGCCGGTGCCTTAAGTTGTTGCCAACAGTCATAAAGATAGTCGCTGAACCAAGATAACAAGTTATTGGTTAGTTCAGTTCTTTCAAGTTTATAAGGGAGGCCGGAGTGCCAAACTTTATCAAAGGCCTTGTTCATGTCCAGGAACTCAACTATTACCCCCTTCTGCTGATCGACAGCCAGAGACAATTCATGGTATAAAGAAATTAGTTGATTTAATGTAGAATCGCCTAGGAAAAAACCCGACTGATTTGGTGAGATGACCAAATGATCTCTAAAAACATTAAATACCTGTTTGAAGACTACTTTTTGGAGTACTTTACCTGTGCAGCTTAAAAGGGACATAGGGCGATAGTTGGAAAAAAAAAAAGATTTTCTTCGCCCTTTAAACGGTCCCTGCAAACTATCAAAAATCATGTTTGAAGATTAGTGAAACTTGCTACCCAGAGCAGAATTTGTTGTGTCCTGACCCAAATTTTGCACCTCCATGCAGGTTTTGTTTCATAAATGCAATTTTAGGGTATTCAGCAGAGCCTACAGTCAACATTTCTGTACTTTCAAATGCTTAGCAAAATGCTAATGAATCATAAAACACGCTAATCACTCCTAAAAAGATAGTGAAGCACTGTGGCTATAGCATGTCTACAGCTAACATTTTATAGCCATTCTGCCAGGGTCAAAATAACTAATACTTCATCACAAGTTGTTTAGCAAGATGCTAATCAAAAAGAAAATTAAGGTACACACTACAGCTGTAATATGCAGACACAGATGACAAATCAAACTGTACAATGTTTTGGCAAAGTAATCACTGTCTGGATCAACATTTTTAGGGTTGAGACACCAGTCTCGACACCTGCAGGCTCCAGTGCACCTTAGCTTGCACGGTTGCACATGCATCGGGCTGTTTGGCATCTACGACAAGTCTGTGTGCATCCACAAGTAGTTACAGCTACACATACAGCAGAGAGCCCTTCCTTTGTCATAAGAAGGGGAAGCAACGTGTTGTCTACCATGTGCTACCCAGAGGTCAGAGGACTTGGCAATTTTGGGTTTGCGACCATAGCATTTTTTTCAAATCAGTGCCTGGTAATGAGCACTTTTTGTGTGCAAGTGAAGTGCATCTTCTGTTGGGGGTAAGTTTTCTAGCCTACATTTGCCGTTATGGAACTGACTGTGACGCAGAGACTGGATTGCCTCAGTGCCATTTGTTGGTTCATATAGCTTGCATACAAATTCCTCTGCTTGCAACAGAGTCTGTTCCCCTAACTGGTGTGCCACCCCTAGATGACAAAGCAACTGTGGTGCTTCAATGAACACCTTCCAGGCAACCTTTTTTGAGATACCTGCTAACTTACTGACAGTATCACACCCAGTGATTGCATGAAATCCTAATATGCTGTCCCTGATTTCATCACTACATTCAACATTATATACAGCAACATACCGACAAAATGTTGCTGTACCAAATTTCACCCATAGTTCATTGCTCAGCTGAGGACAGAAAGCAACCAGGAGCACAAGCACATCTGTGTCACTACTTGAGATAAGGACTCTCTCAAACCCAGCAGACTTGGCATCAGAGGCATGGAGTAGCATACAGGTATCAGCCTCTTCTTGCTCTGAACACAAATGCTCAAAATTTGGCCTGGCAGATGAAAGGGCCGACCCATTCTTGCCCCCACTGACTACCAACTCCTTAACACCTCCAGGAGCAGTATTTCATAATTCAGTCGTTATAAATTCAGCCAGACATGCTTTATTTTCATTCAAGCTAATGAATGTGTTCCACTGCTGAGGCAACTTTACAGTTCTATCACTGATCTCCATCCTAATTCCTTTAGATTTTCCAGTTCGTGTTTTTCTAGTTGCACATTTGATTGAGTGTTTATGGTGGCAATCAAATACAACAACCACACTAGTACATGCCTCATGAACATTTGATTTGATGTTCATTGCAAAGCAATCAGCAAGGTCTCCAAATGTCAGTGCATCAACAGGCTTACCCATAGCCTGGACAACAATCATTCCATCTATGATAATGCATGTTGGAGTTTGAGATTGGGGTGGGTCTTTTAGTGACACATCAATTCCTGCCTCTAAAATAGACAACAATTGGGCTTTATTGGCTGGCCTACGGTTGCCATCTGTTGTTGCCAAAGAGAGAGCAACTTTGCTAAGTTCTTGTGCCAACAGATTGTCTACATTGATTTCTCTTCCAGACTCTGTACTGACAATAATGCGTTGGAAGAGATCACGATCTGCCTGGATAACTGCAGTTTTTTACTTTTGTTTGTCAGTTGTAACTTCAACAGAGAACATGGATGCCATGCTTTTTAAGTTCAGTCTAGGTATGGTTGCATGCAAGTTTATGGATTTTTTCTATCATTCGGTCTGTTACAAATTGATCTACAGTGTTCTTGCCACACATTTCTGCTGTTTGTAAGTCATGAACAATACTTTCTTCAGCTATATCACCAGTTGTGAGAGACACTTATTCTGGGGATTGCCGGTAGAAGACATGAAATGCTTGGAACTGGGAGACTAGTTTTGTGATATCATTAGAGTCTCAACCTCTCCTTGCATGCCACAATTTTTGTGCAAGCCAATCTCTTCCTCATCTTCACTGAGGCCAAGCATATCTCTGGTATCCATAGCTAACCAGGTTCATTCTACATATGCAAGACTCCAGCGATTACGTGCTGTGTCTGAACGTGTAATGCCAATCAAACCTCCAGCTGTTTTACTCACTTTGTTGAAACGCTCAAGTCCTTGGTCATCTGAAACTTGGTTGAAAGTCCTCTTGGATTCTTTGACCTCAAAGTCACCTGACTGAAAGCCTTCACACCACACACATCAGGTGCTACATATTGTGGTTGCTAAATATCAGCTAGAAGGAATGAGCCCCAGCGGAGATAATTGTAATGGTGGTATGCTGCCATCCAAGGTAGAACTTCAGCAAATGAGGACAGGTACAGTGACCAGTTGCCATCCCGCAATGCTCTTGTAAAGCAAAGCAGAATTGACACTAGATGCATATACTCCCTCCAGAAAGTGAAACTGGCATTATCCTTGTGGGACTCGTCAAACTCATCCAACAGACTATCCAGCTGTTGTAATTTGGGCAACATCTCATGCAGTGACGTTACTGTAGCAGTACTATCTTTATTGACAAAGCTTTGTGCAAGCTGACCATCCAGCTCTGTGACTGATGTTGCAAGTTGCTGCTGTCTGTCTGTCAGCTAACCACTCTACAAAAGCTGGCCACAAGATCCGCCACAGAGCCTCATATGTGAGTTTGTGTGCACACACAATCCTGTTCCACAGGTAGCCCTGAAGGATATTGTCAGCTGTATTTTCTCCATATACTCCACTTTCTACCCAAATGTCTCTTAAACCAGAATCAGCCATGTATTTGCCAATCACCTTAGAGAAATTCATTTGAATATGGAAGCCTCCCATCATGACAACCAAGTTTCTACATTCTTCTGCCTTAAACCACTACAACATTTTTGCTTTGCAGTACAGCTGCTCGTCAAAAGTGATAACTGTGAAAATCTGATTCAAAGCAGCAGTCATTTTCTGACACCTCTGAATGACAGTCCACAGAGTATCAAAGTCATGTGCAGGTGCATTTTGGTTGGCATTGGACCAATGGCTGTTAAAGCAGGATTGACATTGGACAACTGTTGATTAAAACCTGTCCAGGCAGGAACATGCTGATCATCAGGTCCCTGAAGCCTTGCTAAAATACAAGCCTGGTCTTTAGCTTTTGCCTCACCTGTGACTGCAGCATCAGGTCTGTACCAGATATTTTGTACAGGTTCCGGGAATGAGGGTTCAGCTTAATTTGCACCAATAGGAGATGGCATAATGGCTTGAAAATCATCAGGGACAGACACAGCTTTTGCTGATCCAGGATCAACATTTAGCTCTGGTGTCACATCTATGGAAATGCTTCTCCTGAAGGCAACTGTTTGTGATGCATGAAAAGTGCCTCTCCCATCAAGGGTTTCCTCAATGATGTCAATGCTATCATTTGCATACCTTATATAAACAGAATATTGAGCATGAATGAAATTATGAGGAATCACTGTGTTTCCTTGTTCCTTGTATCATGTCAGCACTGAATTTCCAAGTGCTGTATCAGCACGAATCACGGACTCATAACTAACACAGTGCCCTGCTGCATGCAAAAGCTGCACTAACTCTTTAGACCTTGTGGCCTCATGAATAGTGAGGCCAAGTCCCAGGTGTTTTGGTGTCTGTTTCTTACCTCCAGATGCCAAACATATACAATATCCTGAGCAATACTAAGCAGTTTGGTATCTATACCATCTGATTCACTGTCTTCTGTTTTTTCACTACCATAACAGAGCAAATGAAGAGGCAGATACAAACTCCCAGGAAACACTTTCTGTGCACTGTCTTTGTTGATGTTTCCAATAACCCTGTGCCCAGGTGATGCTTGAATGTCTGCTCTTACCTGTATGGAGACATTGTACAACCAACTAAGTAACTCAAGATCAACATTTGTGCACTCTTGAGAGGTTTTCCCTGAGGAGTCAGCAGGGCCCTCATTTTTATCAGAAATATCATCACAAGCATCTTTCAGGCTCTGAATTGCAAATCCACTTGATACAGCTGGGAAAACTAGAAGAGACTCCTTTCAATTTAGGGGTCGTGCAAAGTTTGCATTTTTACCTAACAGCCTCTTAACTGTCCCCCGAAAATGGCGTCTTTCATGCACCCCTACAACTGTGTCAAAGTCACTTTTAAGCAGATCAGTGTATCGTTCCCATAGTGTTGTCAACGAATACACATCTCCTCGACACAGACCCTTTGTGATTTCTTCAACCACTTTCTTCAAACACAAGTCAAAGGGACTGACATTGTCTGGCTCACTACCAATACTTTTTAGTATTTTAATGGCGAAACTTTTTCAAAGTGGCCAAAATAAAGATGACTGTTACTTATGAAAGTTGAAATGTTATTGTATCTGCACTATGATTTTACTTTAAATAACTTGAATTTTGACATGCGTGCACTCACTCACTCACACACACACACATACACACACACACATATATGTGTGTGTGTGTGTGTGTGTGTATTTAATATTGCATATTTGCTTTGCTTTCAGAGGCATGTGAAACATTTTTTTTTAAATTGAAACCAACCAGAAACTGAAATTTCATAAATTGTGTAGAAGAGAGTGTTTTTTCCTTTCTTTACAGTGTTCCTTCTTATAATTTTATATACATAAGGAAGTCACAATGTTCACTTATCTTCTTCAAAATTAAACACAGAACATCGCTGGATAACATCCAAATTGAAGCAAATAAAAGGCTTGAAATTTTCAGTAAACTAACCCAGCCTTTTATCAAGGGCCTATTATTAGAGTTTAAATTCTGGTAATTTTTGGCTAGAAGTCGGGGTCTGATATCACCTTATATAATCTCACGTAACTCCAATACTAATTATCTGCCAAAGTGGCAACATAACTTTTATGATTCGCAAGAATTTTCTCTTTAAAATGAGGTATGTTGCCAGCTTGTATCTCAAAGCGTCCACAAAAGTTACATTTTGAGCCAAGGCCCCCTGACTATACCAATAATGACAGTACTTAGCAGAGTTCATTTTGGGTGTGGAGCCGGAGGAATTGGATGCTATGCATATGGCCCACTAAATTTCTAGGCGTAGTCGTATTACTCACTTTACTGGTTCGGGTCACCGGGAGGACTATTCGCCAAGTGTGTCCATGAATACACTTGCATTGACTTGTCATTACATGTGTGAGGATCATTGGGATAATGATTGTGGAGTAATGGCATCATAAGGTTTGTAACTTTGCTACATTTGGTTGTCGCAGCATAGGCGGCAAATGCGGATACGAATTACACGTGCACTTGAATTACCACGCCATCTTTTATCGACCATGTCCATGGTTACTACAATTGGAACGCAGAGCCAAAAGTAAAACATTGCATTTCCGTGAAAGATATTTTGTAAACATTTGATGTAATTGTTTTATGAAATGAATGAAGCAGGCATACATTTCTTCGTTCTTTATTAATGATGGTGAAATAAAAATCCAGGGACTCATGTGGGGCGGTAATTCAGTTGTGGTAAGCACAACAAAAAGAAGGGCCATTGTGATATATCCGATGTTATATCACGGCAAACAAAGCATTTAATCACAGTAGCCTCGTTTTCACACCGTCTACTATATTGAAATTTTTAAAGAGTGAACAGAAAGGCGTTGGCAAGCAACGTTGCTTCAAGACTTGGTCGACATTATCAGGCAGAACAAAATTCAATTCGGTATGCCACGCCCAAATACATCGTGTTTTTCATAACAACACCAGGTTGGGTACATCTGCCATCATGATTCTCACGTTGGACAAGAAGAAGTGCTCTTCTCCAAAATTATGAAAATACTGAATTCGGGTCTCCTGGTTATGCAGCACACATTGAGATAACGCAGGGAAAAACACACAAATGCAAGAACATTCAAAGTTGTATTCAGCACTGATTAAATTCATGCAACTTATTCCCAAAGACACAGAAAAAACATAGAGTGAAGTGGAGCCAAGCAACTAGAGAGAAGATTTGCTTTACTGCAAATCTGTCTGGGTGCCTTCAAAATGAGACCAGTTTGAAATGCTACAGTTTGCCATTCTTCAACATAATCTAAATTTTGTGTATTGGCCTGATTTTTATAAAGTAAAATGCTACAACTTTGGTTCTTTGTTCATTGGATATGGCCATGTCACAAACTTATAAAATGAAGTTTGAATGAAGCTAGTATCTACAATAGTCTTGAAGCTATTCAACATTTTAATTTTGTGTATTTGCCTAATTTGCATGGCTTTGCCAAAAAACCCATAAATTGAAGTAGGAATGGCACCTCTATCCATAATAGCATTGAAGCTATTCAAGATTTACATTTTGCATGTTTGCCTAATTTGCATAAATTAAAATCCTACAACTTTGGTTCATGGATCATTGGATGTGGCTTTGCCACAAACCTATAAGTTGAAGTTGAAATGGCATGTCTATATATGACAGGTTTGGAGATATTCAACTTTGAAACTTTTCAAAGCCCTTATTAGCATAATTTGAAATTCTACCTAATTTATACTGTCCATTGTATTGGCAGGTGTCACAAACCTATATATGCACATTGAAATTTTGAGTATCTGCAATATTTTGGAAGATATGGAGCTTTTAAAATTTTAATAGCCCCTAAATTTGCATATACTTTTAAACATCATGACTATTCCAAATGAGATGCACAATTTCACTGGTTAGGTCAGCACCATAACAAGTTTGGTGGTTTTCGGAAAAATAGTGACTGAGAAAATCCCCATACCAACTTGGTTGTAAAGAAGAAAGAAAGAAAGGAAGAAAGAAAGGAAGAAAGGAAGGAGGGAAAGAAAGAAAGTAAGGAAGGAAGGAAGGAAGGAAGGAAGGAAAGAAAGAAAGAAAATTCCAGTGTTTACTAATACAGTGAAACCTCTCTAAACTGGGCACTCTTGGGACCAAAGAAAAGTCACCCATGGGACCAGAGAGAAGTGCTCACTCCTGAGAGGGTCAGCGCTACTAGGCAGTATGGATAGCTATGTGTGCATGTATATGTACATTATTCATACATGCACATATATCTGTACAGTGTATACATATTATAATTCAAGGGGATGTGTACAGTGTATACATGCAATACAAAACTGTCTTTCTTCCTTGACTACATAAATAAATTTCACCAGAAACAGTCAAGAAACCACACAAACATGTACCTGTGAACCAAGACAAAACTATACTGTCTCAGTATCAGCTATGAACAACAGGCTTCATCTCACTGGTTACAAGAAAACAATGAACGTGTCCACTGAGATGACACAAATTCTACCCTCCTTGAGCTGGCCGACTCAGCTCTGTATGTAGTGTATTTTTAACAGAGGCTATACTCAGGCTTGTTCTGCCTGGAAGTCTTGACCCTGAGTTCCCTTGGGACTGATAAGCTCAGCAGACTGACATTGCCTCAGGCAATGGTACATATGGCAGCATGGAGTCAATCTGTACCTGCATCAACAGAAAGAGATAGTCTGTATTTTATTGAGAGCCTCATTACACAGTTGTTGGTGGTCCCCCCCCCCCCCCCATGCTACAAACCCAAACCTTCCAAAGCATACATCTAGCATGCATGGATGTAAGACAGGTTCAAGCTAATTAATTATGAATGCAAAATGGTTGCCTGGCACCATGGAGGTCAAGCAATAGGTCATACAGCAAGCAGTTCAAGGCCTGTATGTGGATTGGGGAGACATTTGGTGAATTAACCGTACATTAAAATTCCCCAAGTTTTTTGTTTGTATGCAATTAGATTTGCCAGTTGTCTCAAACCTATATGTGTAAGTTAGAACTTTGTGTCTATCTCCAATAGTTTAGAAGATATGGAGCTTTTAAAATTTTAATTGCCCCTCATTTGCATATTTTTACTCATCATGACTATTCCAAGTCAGATGTCTACTTTCACTGGTAGGTCATTCACACTAGCAGGTTTGATGGTTTTTGGACTAGTAGGGTCCGAGAAAAGCTCCGGACAAATCTGGTCAGACAGAGAGAGAGAGAGAGAGAGAGAGAGAGAGAGAGAGAGAGAGAGAGAGAGAGAGAGAGAGAGAGAGAGAGAGAGAGAGAGAGAGAGAGAGAGAGAGAGAGAGAGAGAGAGAGAGAGAGAGAGAGAGAGAGAGAAGAGAGAGAGAGAGAGAGAGAGAGAGAGAGAGAGAGAGAGAGAGAGAGAGAGAGAGAGAGAGAGAGAGAGAGAGAGAGAGAGAGAGAGCAAAAACAAAATGTCCGGGATGGTCCCCAGACATAATAATTACACAGAGAAAAGTGCTTTACGTACGTTGTAATCAGACTTTACGGAAATATGATGATGATGTGTCAGCCCATAAAACAGCACTACGTTCCATTGCTCATTTAGCGTTTTAAAACCGTTTTGTTGATTTTGTTTGGTCTTTTCTTTTTGTTATTTGTTTTGCTACATTGTATGGATTTTATTTGAACACTGTCTTTTGTTTCATGTGTCTCAACTTAACGTGTCATTTGTCCAGTGATATAGCCAAGCTTACAATTTACGTTGCACACACTGTGTCGTTGCTACACCGTTCTGATTTAACGTTGTAATTTAACGGCGGTCTAAAAAAAAGTAAGGATGCAAACACGTTGTCACAACAATGTTTTCTGATCTAACTACATCGTTTGTACAAGGTGGCAACATTACTTTTATCATGGCTGGTTACAACATTAACGCAAAATTTCACAAAATATACCAAAACCTTGTCATAAGTCAGTGCCTATACTATGGCAACTTATTAAGAGATTAAAACAGCATTGAAACTTTTATGCAGACACGCTTACATCTGCTAATAACAACAAATGTTCCGAGTGTACACATGTAATACATTTTAAATGCAAAATTGCCACGTGTTTTGAACCACTGACGGTAATACATACGTGAAAATTCACTTCTATCTATATTCCTAATAGTTCTGTACTTCTTGAAGAAACATTCCTT
>OZ026614.1:31978614-31999614 GCA_964020975.1 Hermodice carunculata | reverse complement strand
GTTCTGATTTAACGGTGTAATTTAACGGCGGTCTGAAAAAAGTAAAGATGCAAACACGTTGTCACAACAATGTTTTTCTGATCTTACTACATCGTTTGTACAAGGTGGCAACATTACTTTTATCATGGCTGGTTACAACATTAAAAAATTTCACAAAATACCAAAACCTTGTCATAAGTCAGTGCCTATACTATGGCAACTTACTAAGAGATTAAAACAGCATTGAAACTTTTATGCAGACACGCGTACATCTGCTGATAACAACAAATGTTCCGAGTGTAATACATTTTAAATGCAAAATTGCCACGTGTTTTGAACCACTGACGGTAATTCACACGTAGAAAATTCACTTCTATCTATATTCCTAATAGTTCTGTACTTCTTGAAGAAACATTCCTTGGTCGCAGAAATGATAAATATGTCCATCGTTGCGATGGATTTACCTCCCCCAGCTGATGCAGTGGGATGACGCAGGACAATAAAACAAGCGCAAAGAACCTCGTGATTCCGGGGACGTGGAGCTCAATATAGCAGTTGTGCTCCAAATTGTCCTTGTTGTCCAAAATAGTGTTCAGCTGTCGTCATTGGTACCTGATCCCCTGACATATCCAATCAGATAAAAAATTCTAAACCCAAACAAAAAGTACCCGTGTTTCCTGTTACATGCTTGAAAAATTCCGCGAAGGTAGGAGGAAAGTCTTTCTTTCTTTCTTTCTTTCTTTCTTTCTGACTGTCTGTCTCTCTGTCTGCCTGTCTTTCTTTGTTTCTCTTTCTATCCCTTCCTCTTCTTTCCTCTCTTTCTTTCTTTCTTTCTTTCTTTCTTTCTTTCTGATTGTCTGTCTCTTTCTCTCCCTTCCTTCCTTCTTCCCTCTCTTTCTTTCTTTCTTTCTTTTTCTCCCTCTCTTTCTTTCTTTCTTTCTTTCTTTCTGATTGTCTGTATGTCTGTGTGTCTGTCTCTCTGTCTGCCTATCTTTCTTTGTTTCTTTCTTTCTCCCTCCCTCCCTTCCTTTCTTCCTTCCTTCCTCTGTTTCTCTCTTTCTTTTTCTTTCTTTCTTTCTTTCTTTCTCCCTCTTTCTTTCTGTCTTTCTGTCTCTCTTTCTTCTCTCATTCTTCTTTTTTTCTCTTTCTTTTATGCATTTTCTTAGTGGGGCTTACAACTTGTACTTGTTCATAAATTATACTTTGATATAGAGGTCCATAGCTGTGAAAACTGGAATCACAAATGCTGAACTAGAAGCGATTGAGCTTTTAATCCCACAAAGGTTAAAGCTTGGCATACATACAATAGTTTAGAGACAAAGGATCAAGTCAACATGTCTATTCAACCAATCTGTATTAAATATATCAATTTATGCGAAAAGTTTCCCAGCCTGATCGATCGACATGTCTCAAAAGGTGCATAAGGAGTGCATTCATTCAGCGTACTGAAGATTCAGGCCGCAAAGAGATCTTTATGGGCTTACAATATACAGAAGTGAAATGTGAAGATGGATTTTTGTTATTTTATAGGGTTCATACAGGTCCTTGAAATCCTTGAAAGCACTTGAATTTGCTGCATGCTAATTCCAGGCCTTGAAAACATTGAAAATCAATGTTTTTGCCGTAAAGTCCTTGAATTTTATATGTCTACTAATACACCTTCCTCCAACGGTTAGGTTAGCTCGATCACATCCTCCCCTCTCATTGTAGAAACTCGAAACAGAAGACAGCAAAACACACACACAAAAAACCACATCAATAGAGGTGGAAAGCCCTTGAATTTTGGTGAAAAGGTCCTGGAAAAGTCCTTGAATTTGAAAGCTGCTAAGCTGTATGAACCCTGTTTTATTAACATAAATTCATAGTTCACCTAAAATCAAGAAACTAAATGAGAAAGGCTTAACATACACAGGATACGAACGTGAACGTGACCATGCATTGTCAAATGGAAACACTAAAACCTGACTACTGTCTATACATTTTCCAAAATGGGCCACTAAAGACCCAAGTTCCAAATTTAAAAAGCAACGAGTATTTCCATAACCTTCTGAAAAGTGATATGACCCTGAAGACTAAAGCAGGATGAATAAAACACCCAAGCAAAAACAACAGAAAAGACCCCCCCAAACAAATCAAAGCAAAAAAAAACAACAAAACAACACAAAAAACACCCCCAAAAAACCCCCAAAACCCCCCAAACCCCCCACAAAACAATCAACCCCCCAAAACAATACAAACAACCCCCACCCAAAACCCCATAACAAAACACACACACACCCCAAAAAAAGAAAGGAAGAGAAATATACACTTTCCATCGACCCAAAGATTTTATTTCCCATTTGTCCCGGTGTTTCCTCGTACACTGGTCGATACCAGGCGTTTTTATGAATTTGTACATTGAATCAGCGATCTATTTTAAAGTGCCGTAACTTCTTGTATTTCTCTTATTCATAGTAGTAGTTTATTGACCATGGTCCAAAGCAAAGTACAAAGGCATAATATCATATTAACACATGAATGTATGATAACGATACTAGTTCCACAACAGCATATATTATTTAGATAACAATATTAACATCATGTCACAATGGTAGCATTAAATCACTGGAATATCACCTAAATCAATCAAAATACTTCTATATTTCGTAAACCAGCTTGAAGTCGTCAAACATCTTAGCATCAATAATACACTTAGGGAATCTTAAATTCGGCTTATTGAACCTTTCCCTAATGTTCTGTACCAACGGGCAGTGTCCGATAACGTGTGCTGCGTCCTGCACGTCTCCGCATATGCATGGCCTGTGGTCCCTGGGTATGCGGGACCATCGCCCCGTTTCAATGCGGAGCCTGTGTGCGGACAGGCGCATGCGGGTAAACGCAATACGCAAGTACTCAGGTATATGACCACCCATCTCCTTTGCATAGACACAATTTACATCAAGACCTGGGTTCATTTCTTGATACAGAACAAATTTTTATCTCTCTGACGATCTTATACGGCCTACAAAGTAAGAAACACAAATATGGTTCAAAATTACATGATTATCATTTCTACATAGTTCCCATGCCAATCTGCCGAAAAAATACAAGGCTACGATGTTATGAAAGTGTCGATGTCAATCGCGGTCCATCGAGCAAGCACACAATAAAATGTCTACAGACGTACATATCTTATATAGAGGAAGTCAAAATATATACGCACCTCGCTTGAAGATAATTCAACCGAGGGTTTTAGAGAAATCGAAAATTACCAATACACACTCAACTTTACATGAAAAGAAATTGACCCCCTCCCCCAGTGCTGCCTTTTGATCGTTTAAAGCACCAGAGTTCGCAGAATTGTTCCAGTGTAATTAAAATTTAAAGAAAATGGTCCAGGTAGATTTGAGAGAGAGAGAGAGAGAGAGAGAGAGAGAGAGAGAGAGAGAGAGAGAGAGAGAGAGAGAGAGAGAGAGAGAGAGAGAGAGAGAGATTACACAAGGCTCCCTTTGTCTTAAGACAAATGTCATCCAGACTAAACAATTCATTACTAAAAGAATCCTAGCGTCACCTGCTGATCAAATTAAATTCTATGATTACCCTGAAGTGTTAAGCAAAATTAAGGATTTGGCCTTGTGGTCTTGTCGGAGTTATTTAACACAACACCTTCTTCACCTTCAAGCGAAATGGACTAAAATTTAAGGTCGGATATAACATACCAATGGTTTTATCATTCATCTTTAACGACAGCCACCGATTAGAAATGAAAATGTTATTCAACACGCGAGTACAGCCACCGACGATCAATAAATAGCAATTACATCGATGAAATTGTTTTCATGACAGCGAAAATATCTTTCTCCTTCGTCAGAATGTAAACTCATAGCATATATTTATGGAATACTTTGGTCGTTCTTTTGGGAAGACATTTTGTTTGATACAGGTAAAATACGAGGGGACAAAAGGAACAGATATTTACCCACTAAAGGTCACTCTAATCTGCATGGCTACGTATGAATCATTAATTACGTCTGTTTGTGAACACAGACCAAATGAATCATGAACCAAAGTTGTGGCATTTTGATTCATGCAAATTAGGTGAATACACAAGATTGAATTCTTGAATAACTTCTAAACTATTATAGATACAGGTGTCATTCCAACTTCAATTTGTAGGTTTGTGACAAAGCCGCATCCAATGTTACATGAACCAATGTTGTAGCATTCTCGTTTATGCAAATGAGGTGAGTATACAAAATTAAAATCTGGAATAACCTCAAAACTATCATAGATGAAGGTGTCATTTCCGCTTCAATTGGTAATTTTGTGACATAGCTGGATTCAATGAAACATGCACTAAAGTTGCAGCACTTTAATTTATGCAAATTAGGCAAATACACACAATTTAAATCTGGAATAACTTGAAAGTTATTACAGACTAAGATGTCAGTCAAACTTCAATTGATAAATTTGTGGGATAGATGCATCAAATGAAGCATGGATCACAGTTGCAGCAGTTTGATTTATGCCACGATACAAAAATTAAATCTTGAATAGCTTCTAAACTAGAATAGATTTAGGTGCCTTTCAACTTCATTTTATAGGTTTTCGACCTAGCCACATGAAAATTATTATTATAGGAGTTCAATAAATACTGAATAGGCAATCTTTAAAAGTTTTCCAGGCAAACAGACCGATTTGCTGACACGCATATTAAATTGTTCCGTTTTATCTGTTCCTTTTCAGTTTTGCAGTTGATGTGCCGAGCTTTTCTCTGTGGTCATCTCAGCTCCTTATACACTTATCTCAGTCACCTTTCCACTTAGATTTACTGACTGCACATAATAGTTCTCAAAAGGATCAAATTGAAAACTGAAAGGGAAACTAATAGAAATACGCAACCTAATCCTATTGACTGAAGTGACAACTGCTGGATGGACACAAAAACTTTCTGTTTTCGCTTTCTGAAAGGGGTACGGTCGGGGGTCCCCCAGTACCCTGTAACGGTAACAAATTTGCCCTAGAACAAGGTACGGGAAAAATAGAACGAATTGCTTGTATAAGAGCGGAAAATTAGGAGGCTTCCAGCACGCAAGTATATACGATAAATAAAAGTGTCCAATACACAAGTACGGAAAGCCCCTTTTACACCCATCATTCCTGTTGTGGACTCTCGCGTCTTTCCCTGTCTGGTCGTTCCTTGCATGCATTTTGTCATTCCTCTCAGTATCAATGCCTGACAAGATGGTACCTGCACAGGGGGTTAACAGTACCCTTCCTGCCAAGACAAATCGATAAATGACCTCCATTGGTTAAAAAAAAAAAACAAACGTGGTCAACAAGAGGTGACTTGCTGATAAATGGTACTTATTATACAAACAGGAGCAACAGTGCCACATGTTCCGTGTAGTTCTCAACGCACACAAAAATACCGCAATCCGATCTCTCTGCGCTCCATAGCCGTTCCAGTCATGATCACTGTCTAAATATTATACAATATTTCATTAGACCTATCTGGTGCATAGCCTGAAACACCTTGCACTAATTGTTACCACCCTTCAAGTCGAGTTCTGCACGAAGGGGTCTACTAATGATGCAAAGATGTATACGTTCATTTCTAACCGAAGTCTGTTGCCGCATCCCCACGAATACAGGCGGACGACGACCATGCATATGGTCTATGGCACTTTCCTCGGTTTAGGCCTGCACAGTCCGGCAATGTGACCAGCTGTGGGCCTATCGCTGTGGGATTGTACCGTAACGTGAGACAGCCAGTAATCCACTTCTCTTTTGTAACCTGCGTGCACAGCAAATGGCAACGGCGGAAATAATGATAACCAGGATCAAGGGAATGATGAAAAAGAAGGCAAAATACACACGGGCGTCTGGTGTGCAACTGTATGTTGTGACGATGTTGTACAAGTCCAGCCCATCTTGCTTGCTGAAATAATTGAACTTGAGAATGTTATACTTAGTCACATCTGCCGTGCATTCTGCAACATTGTAGCAAGAACGGGACGCATTTTGTGGCAAATTATGTACCTTCCTGTTGAGATAGTAGTTAATCTTAAACTCTTGGGTGTCAAATTTGTTCGATTTGTAAGGATAAAAATAAAAGACCACATAGTGGGCACGAGGCCCACCTGACCCCATAGAAGTCACTTGAAACTGAGAACATCCTTGACCAGATTGTGAAAACGTGGAGTCGTTTAAATGTCTGGAGGTGAGACAGATAGTTTGGTCGCACGCCGGCGACTTTTCGTACCCTCTATGCTGTTTTCTCCAAACGTCAAAATTTTGCTTTCCACGTATTACATAAAACCAAATTCCAACATGAGGAGTCTTGTTGGTGGACCTTTCCCATTGAGCACAAATTTTTCCACTGATATTGGATCCATACACCAAGTCGAAGTGGTGAAAACGATGTTGTCTTACGCGAAGGCCACCAGTGCCCTTAAGATGATACCTGAAGACACTGGTATTTGTGTTTTGGGGATTTTCTTTTGATTCATATAAATCAAAGAAAGGTCTAGAGTTACTTGCAACAACATCTTTGTCTTCCAGTGCAGTACTAAGGGTATAGTCACTACAGAAAGGACTGCCGTGCCTGGCAGGGAAGACTAAGGTGTCTGTGGGCATATTCCATCGATAGTAGTCAGCGTACGTGATATACCGTGTGTAGAGAGCCAACGCAAGAGCCAGGAAGATTACGACGTTGATAGCGATCACCGCCACGATTGATATCGCATTCCCCCTGTTTGTATAACCCATGTTGATTTTTTTATGTGTTCACAAAGTGCAGCTTCTTTAATCTGAAACGAAAAGATGTTGGTGTCACTTGGCGTTATACTTTTCACTTTCGTCTTACCTTCTTACCCAGGGTCTCTCAATTCAGACCACTTACTTCATGGACTTGTAAACTTAACGTGAGTGGAATACAACAATACATAGGTAAAAAGACAGGGGCGTAATCATAAGTAAGTGTATGGGAGACCACTGTCTTCCTTGAAATAACCCAATATGGAGATTGTAGTTAACAATTTTGACTGCGACAAGCAAGGAAAATCCCGTGTCAAGAGAAGTTTGTCTGTTACGAGCAGAGATAATAGAGGAGATATTGAATTTCCCAGGCAAAATATGCAGTCTACTTTTTGGTCAATTAATAATTATATGATCCATGCTGTTAATAAGTGTGGTCATAATTATACTTTGGTGTACCGTCAATATTATATATCATTGGCGTAACAGGTCATATTACAGGATATAGAAAGTGTTGTTTCAAAAGTCTGAAAAAAGAAGTTGCTTACATTTTTCACAGTAAAGACATTTTCCGTTATGTTTCTTTGGCAGTTGCCCTTACAGTTTGGTGTTGTTTGTTTGTTGATGAAATATTGTTACATATACCTGTGCATGTTCGCTCTAGTTTAGTTGAAACAAATTTCTGTTACTAGGGTACGCATTGGTTAACGGCAAAAGGAAACGGAACTGTTTTTATTCATTTATCTGTGCTAGTTCGACCAAATGTATCAAATATTTGGCAAGAAAAACAACACAAATTGCCGACAGGTCCATTTAAACAGGTTAACTATAACGACAAGCTGGATGTCCCTTAGTGTGAAGTGAACATGGCGTAGGATTAAGAAGAAAATTACATAAAAATACACGTACATTAGTATTCCAACATCAGTCTTGCTAAGAACTCTCATCATGTAATTTCGAAAATTTGTTAAAATCAAGAAATTATAGTAGCATCACTAAATGTACATGTCTGATGGCGATTTAATCGTTCTACAAGGTTCTACCATTACCCAAATATAAGCCACTTTGTTACATTTGCTGCTATTCTTGTAGGAATTATAATTATATGAAATGCGCACCCTTACCGATACTCTCTAATTACAAAAACATGCCTGAAATCATGAACTATTAAGGTCACCATGTAGCGAACAAATTCAGTAGCGTTCGAGTAAAAGTATATTCCTGCCGAGTTTGAAGAGAATCCAGTGGAGAGTTTGGGATCACGGAACCGTGACCATTGGTACAAGAGTAGAAACCCAACCAAGGCACATCTCCACCGCAGTTTAAAGTGAATTTGGCTGATGGTTTGGGAGAGGAAGTCAGTAATGTGAATTACCAATGCTACCCCGACTACACACATTCCTTTGATTACATAGTAATCAAGAGGAAGGTGTGCATTTACCCATAAATAGCCACATTTAAAAAATCGTTTACAACCAGGAATCCAAAGAAACACCACCTCAAGGACAACTTAGTTTGACTCTTCAACATGGTACATTTCCACCAAGTTTAGGCATGTTCTGAGTGACGGTTTGGAGAAGCAGTCGAAACTAGCCTTACACAGAAAAATCAGGTACCTAGATGGCGCTGTACAATTGGGAAGCAAGTGACCAATCACTTTCTAAAAAGATTAAAAAAAAAGATTTTGCTAAAAATGAAAAGTATAAAAAATCCAAAAATCAACGGAGCACGACCATTTGAGCAAACTCAGCAGACACCCACACAAGGCATGCCCCCACCATGTATGAAGTAAATATGGCTGACAGGTTTGGAGAAGAAATAAAACACGTCAATTACCATTGGAATCCATGTCGGGGTATAAAATAATTAACAGGAATATCTGCATTAACCCATAAAAACCAAAATTAAAGAATTGGTTAAGAATCAGGGGTCCACTGCGACACTGCCTTGTGAACAACCTTCTTTGATACTGCCACATTTCCATCAAGATTCAGCATGATTTGAGTGAGTATTTTGGATAAGCCGATGGCAACTTTAACCAGAAAAATCCATAGAAAATCGCAGCAAATTAAGGTTTACGGATAACCAGATGTTTTCCTATTCAATTTCAAAGTAATTGGCCACGTGCGTTCGGAATCAATTTTTTACAGTTGACAAAAATTAAGAAAAATAATCAGAAAAATCCCCAAATCACTAGAGCGTGGCCAGCTGAACAACCTTGGGAGAGACCCAGTTAAGACAGATCGCCATCGAGTTTGAAAAGTTTTTTTCTACGGTTTTATAGATATCTCAACCCCCCCCCCCCCAGGAAAACCTCAACTAACTGAGATATCAACCGAGCTAAAAATTAAGGGGGGGGGGGGGAAGGGGGGGGGGGGCGAGCAAAAGAAAAAATCCAAGCACGTCTCTCGAAACAGAATGATGCTTTTCGTGATGAAGAAATGCATGGTGTCGCACAGAAAGGACCACTGGCCAGCGCTTGCTCACTTACCCGCGGCTTGTTCTGTTCTATCCAGCAGCCTGTTTCATGCGGAAACGTATGTATATATATATACATAAACGACGCACATACAGGGATGGCTTGCCATCATGTGCCTCTTAGTCAGACGGCAAATAATTCATATGACACTGTTTGCTGAACTTTCACTATTGGACCGGGTCACATGCTTCCAGCAAGGGGATTCTATTTATAACGCTCAAAAGTGAATATTGTCCTGTACTCCTTGTGTGTCAGCGTTTTCCACAGCCCATACGCAGAAAGTGAAAAAAAAAAAATCAAAAGGAATATACATGTAGGTACTTTTCATCACTGACACACGATGCCCTCTACATTTTGCCACCTGGTAATATTTCTAGGCACTAACGTCGAGATCTCTCGATGATCTCGGAGAATTCCATTGGATTACATTGAATACGTTCAATGAGTGTTTGTAAGAAACGATAGAAAATAGGATTTCCTGTGGAAACAATTAACTTCTGGAGTAAATGATTAATGAGGTAAATTGGTGACCAGTGGCGGATGCAAATGATTAAAGTGACAATATGACACGCAAATATATCGCTCAGCTTACACAGGGAGACTGGCGTTCTGTTTTATTCTACAATAACACGCATACAGACTTTGAAATTCTGAATATAGTTTTGCACATGCGTAACTTTAAGTGTATTGCTGTGTTTGTGTCTTTTTGTCCAGAACCACTTCCTAGTAGTCATTACCCTATTCCGCATTTCGAACTCTTTACTCTGCATAAGATAACCTGTCACTGGCTAACCTATACGCATGAGGAAGTACTATAGGCCATATTGCACACATTCCTCTGTATAATTTTGACACAGGCTGTACTAGCTCAGATAAATTAAAGTGTCCTCAGCGGGTAACCATTCAGAACATGTTTCGGAGCCTGTACCCGTATATGTCTTTCCGAGTGGCGGCTCTTTGTCTAAGCTAAATACTCAGCAAAGACAACCCATATATAATGAATAAATATGAGCATGGCAAATTATGAATTAGCTAAATAAGTGAAGTTTTGCTTGTAAATGCAGAGCTTCAATATGAATACAGAATACCTATCATATCAAACATAATTACAAAATTGTATAGAACGTGTTCAGATAAGACTTAAGTGACTTACCCCTGTATAAAAAAGTCTGTAAGCACAAAATTGAGTATACTGGAGCTCTGACAACTGATTGCTTGATGCTTCGATTTTGCACAAATTCTCACGTGTTTGCTGTCACAAAGCCGGACACCATGTTGAAAATAAACTCATAAAAATATTTCTTTCAGGCGAAAAGGAAATATATTTGGGGGCACAGGCATATGATAAAATCCCAGGTCGATATGCCATATTACAGCACACCACGCACTTCCCTGAATCAAAACGAACAAGTAAAGCATCCAAACATTAAAATGTAAACATAATGTAATCATAATAATTATGTATGCTGGATCTGTTAGGAGTGTTAGTTTGGAACAACTTTCTCAAATAGACACTTAGAGTTTTATTCTAATTAATGTGGATATCAACAATAAAATTTTGGGCTATACATTTTATAAAACACAGTTTGACTATTTTTTCCTCCAGAATAAAGAAATGAAAAATGTTGTTTTGAATCTCCTTTCCCAAAAGCTATCTTCCTATAAAACAACAAGCTAACGTGGGTCTTCACAAAAAAGAGATAAATTTAGTTTTAATAATTAATTTCCAGAAAAGGTGCTAGGCGTACTGTATCCTCAATCAGTTCATTTGGATGTGGTACATGGCTTAATAAACAGACTGGGCATGTTTTATGTAGGCATGTCGGAAATGCCATATACAGTAGAACCTCCAATTAAGACGACCTCCATAAAGAGAGCATTTCCATATTAAGACCACCAATTTACAGACCTATTTTCGTTTATCCTTAATCAAATTATATACCCGTTAACATATCGTTTCCCCAGTATTCTTTCTTTCCACTTTATTTTTGTATTGACTTAAACTCAGACACCATTCAAGCCATAAGCTTCAAATTAGGTATAACTCCTGTGGCGAAGCCTCGAATGTCGTTCACAATAGTCAACTGGTTAAAAATTATGCAAATTAGGTCCATTTGAAAAATTTCTTCTCTTCTGGCTTCCAAAGTATTCAACATAGAGGCCTAAAAGGTTGGGTCAATTGATACATTTGTTGAGGCTGGGCATCTATTTGACACATGGCAACAGTTGTAGAATTTAAATCTATGCTAATTATAGGCACTTCAAAACTTCAAAGTTGAATATCTTTAAAATTATTGTAAGCAGAGGCGCCATTTCAACTTCAATTTATAAAAATAAATGGCCCATTTTTAAATCTAAAATTTTCAAATTATGCTAAATTAACTGAACTTCCCAACAAAACATAACTCTGCTTCAACCACAACGTGTACAAGCTGGTTACTCTTATATAGCTCCATTCTGTTATGCAACCATTTTGCATGCATAATGTATCAGCCAAGACTATCAGAAACTGTCTCCTAGGCAACTTACTCCATAGTATGATTATCTGTCTGCTTTGAAAGGCATTTATAAGGCTATCCCAAACGCAGCTCAAAAGTGATGGCCTTTCAAGATGGGTGGCCTTAATAGGAATGTCACACTTTGTGCTTTGGTGCTGTGGAACAGTGGTCTTTTAAGAGAGGTAGCCTTTGGTGAGAGCGGCGTTACAAGTTGAGGACCAGTCTGTCTGTCTATCTGTCTCTTTATAGCCTTTGGCTATCTAAACCTGCCCTTAATCCCATCAGAACCAATGTTTAAAAAGGTTAAAATTACTAAAACTCGAAGATATATATGAGCTACAGCGTCTAAAATCTTATTACAAATTAACAAACAAGTTGCATGTACATTTTAAGGATCTTCCATTATTTCAAAACACATTCGTACCTGATTATAACAAAAGAAAGGATGCAATAATTATAACTAAGGCTCCCCGCCTCCATACACAGTGATTTAGACATCAAATGGGTTATATTTTGAATGATACACCAGCTACGGTAAAAATAAAGTTAATACACATAGTATCCAAGGATTTTCAACTTAAATTTTTATATTGAAAAAATATGAATGTGAAAGTCGTATACAAAGTAGTTATATATGCAATTCTGACATATATATATTTTTTTTTAATTTCGATTTTTGATTTTAATTTCTTTAGAACGGGGGACTGGCAAGCTACAAAAATAAAAGGGCCGCTTTTGTATTGGCCAACAGTAGACGTTTCCAACAATATATGATATAAGTTTTTCTTTAAAACTTCTGGAAAACCACCGATATGTGCAGCGGTCGAAGGTGGCGTCCTGCCGTCAAGCATTCCAGTTTACCGTGTTATGTAGTTTCCGTATCCCCCTCCCGTTATGTTCGTGTCCCTGTTTTAAGTCCCTCAGTGTATAGCCGTATACTCATAAATAGGTCACGTGACTCGAAATAAGGCGTTTTTACAACAAGTTTAGCACCAAATTATGACAAACTGATCAATATCGCTGATTATGAATCACTCGCAATGATATACAACATCAATCTTTTCCAGAAATCAAATTAATAATCATCAGAAAACTGCATTTTGTAATACCGACAAAGAAAGACATGGAATCACTACCGTCACTTTTGTGTTTGTAAAACGTTACCAAATTATTAAGGATTGACCTGAAACTTCATCATATGTTTCTTCGGGGTTTTAATTCTTCCATGGTAATGACCACTTCGATTACCTCCCCGCCTAAAGGCTTAATTTTGACGTTGGAACCGGAGGTATCAATTTGATCATCCAAACGATCCGCCATTTTCACTCCCGGTACGCACGTTTCCTACCTCCCAGATAGGAGTTGACCGCCGCTTGCCTCCCAAATAGGGCGACTCGATTAGTCACCGTGGTACTGGCTGGTCTTGAAGTTGTATATCTTTATTCTGTTGTGCGACACTTAACGGCCAATCAAAATGTCGCAACCACTTTGCATCTGGAACTCCGAAGTTCAGTCCACAGCACCCGAGACCAGTGCTCAATAGTCGGTATTTTATTAAAATGGAAACACAAATAGTTAAAGATTCCTATTAAATAGTAGTATTGACTTAAAGAACGCAGTCACGTACATGATTGTATTTTTACAGTGATTGACGTTGTTATTGAGTTATAAATTAATACTTTCATTTGTATATTATTTTTTATGCATTTATTTTATTTAGCTTGGCTATTTGCATTCTCTAGTTCTTGTAATAGCCCTCGGCTAATTGATTGAATTATTCCTGATTTGAAACATTCAGTTTGCAGAATTTTATCCGACCAATTTATTATGTTTAACTGGACCATGGTTTATTCTGTGGAATGATAGAAACCTGTAGCAAGTCATGAGGAGTTGCTCCTCCTCATTGGTCTCTTTGCATAAAAGACAAAGGGACCAATAAGAGCATACAGCATATAGGAGCTCGTATAGCTGATGCACGGCGGTCGCCATTATGAAGAAAATACAAACCCATGTCCAGCAACTCGCTTGCTTTGCCAGCTCCAGTATTACTGTGATTTCAACGTGTTATCTATTTGAAAGCAATAAAATTGGAAACTGAGTTATAGGCTGCCTGAAAAAAATTGGTCGAAACTGTATTCAGTGTGAATTTATTTTATCATTACCTAGAAGGCCATGCTCTTGACGAAAGCGGTCATTTCAAGATGGTGCCACCCACAGAATGGTGAGTTTTCATCGGCATACCACAGGAAATGTATCTCTGTAAAATGCAACTCTTATCTCATGGTAGGACTTAGTTTATGTACGTACATTACCATAAGAGCTAGTTATAAAGACTACCCATCTGCATTGTGTATCCTACATGTAACATGCATACAGCAGGAACGCCAACTTCCAAATTATCATTTCAGGGACAAGTAGGCAAAACCATCAGGGATATAAAATACGTGCAGTCGAGATGCTGAACTGGGTTTAATGAGATGCGAGATTAGGGGTCAAATTAGCAGCTTCGTTCTCAGTTGCATAGCTGGGCAGTGCCTATGTAAACAAAGAAGCACGGGTACATCCTAGTCCCTGCTGTTTGGGAGTGTTGAGGTGTAATCATCTCAAAATGCATGTATATTTACCCGAACATGTCATGTTAGGTATTTCTCTGTAGTTACAACATTGACTAACAGTTTCTTATGTGCTTACCACTGAAATAAGAGATAAACAATGACAAAATAGGGCACAATTTTATTTCCTATGATCCTGCCTAATCCTGGTTTCATGAGTTTTGTATAAATTCAAATTGTATTTTATGCTGTTCCATCATTCTGTGTACAACGCTGCAGAACTGGGTAAAATACTGGCTCAGCATCCAGCAAAGGTGAATGCTTGCTTCTTGTTATCATGGGAATGGTAGCCATCTTGAGTGAACAGCCATTTACAGAGCCCATGTGCCCATATAACCACGCAAAATGACCAGCTGTGTGTTTAGTCATCTCTCAGCTTCCCATCACATGAAAGGGGTGTGATAAGTGATTTATCACTTCACAGTTTTAGGCAGCGAGCCGTGTAGCCGTGTTTTGCACGGCCTGATGTCAGAAAACGCGGCCAAAAAATCGTTGCATGGCTTGTAAAATCATATGTGATGCCGTGCTATATAACATGTATTTTCTAATACTACCGATGTGGTCTTTATTCCGAGTAAAAATAAAGAATTGAAGACATTTTCGTTGGTAATTCATCAGCGGTACGCTCCGTGAAGTAGACAAAACAATACAACATGCACGCCACAACGGTGGTTTATGACACTAAAATCTGAGGAAATAGCGCGCCAAATTACCGTCATTTGCAATGTATCCAGACGTATTTTGCTGTTATCTGTTGGCCGTTTACCACCGAATCGGCGCGCTGTTTTCACAAGGTACGCGTGAAAGCAGACACAGAAGCTGGGAGAACTGCAGACGACGCAAGACATCATCAACAAAAATCAACTGGCTACGATGAAAAGACGAAAAACAATCCAGGATTTCTTTCAGAAGGTATGTATTGAATGGAAATAATTATAATTGCTGACGAAATATTAAATATCAGACATTGTTAATTGCATTTAGTGTCCTTTCTGTTCTGGTAGTCATAAAAAGGTCTGAAAATCTAGGCCTATTCACTACCAAATGAAGACTCCTCCCTACTGATAATTATAGGCCAAATGTAACAATTGACAAAAAGAATTTGGGGGGGGGGGACAGGGGGATCCTCTTTGCTCAGGTAAGTTTGTCAGGTTTTCAGTCAGTAAAATCTGACGATATGGGAGATTTGAAATCTGGTGGCCAGAAGGATAAATTCAACCAAGTCAAGTCAAATCTTTATGTCTGTGACATAAATAAAAAAGACAGTCACAGTATTAGCTTAGTTTGGGTATTACAGTCATACCAGTTGGTGGGCTGAGGTCAGGAGTCCGGCGGGTGGGGGTGGGGGGAAATATTGAACATGGATTTTCTACTAGCCGTGCTGCCCAATTTTTTTATAATGTACTATATCATTTGGTTGACTCAGGTCAAGGGCACAGATATTAAAAATAAATGTTCTACTTGTAATGCCAATTTTTTGTTTGAGAATTAAGACAAGCTTTTCTATCCTTTCAGAAAAGGGTAATAGAAGACAGTAAAAACCAGGTCCCAGTGGTGTCACCTGTCACACCACTGCCTGAGCAGCCCGAAGGAACTGAAGTAACAGAAGTTGGTGCTCAGGAGGCTGCTACGCCTTCAACCTTGCCGGCATTGCCGGGTGTTGGGTCTCAGTCTGAGGGAAAGAAAGAAGACAAAGAAAAGAAGCGGAAAGTCAAGTTTGTTCCATCATGGTTAATAGATGAATCGTTCAAGGATTGGCTACTCTATGACAGTTCACAAGACACCATGAAATGTCGTTTTTGCACGACAGCAAAAGTAGGAGGAGTGTGGGCAACTACCGGGACAGACAATTTTAGGTATGTGTGTCTTGATAGAATGTTAATTATTTCTTCGACTTTTTTCCCCTTTGAATTAGTTTATAAATTTTGCATTGTCTTTTTCCTTTACCCCAGAATTTTTGGCAAGATTAATTTTAAATCTCATCATAGACCTTCTTTTCAACTTGCCATATTTCTTTCATTCTGAAAAGATATGAAAGTCTCAGATAGTGCAGATATATAGAAATATATACATAAAATGTGCAAAGGAATGTTCCTAAAATGGTTTTACATAGATTTATTTTAACATTTTTTTCAAATTTACTTTTCAGGAAAAAAAGCCTCCTCGTACACATGCAGTCATCCCAACACATGCTGGCTGCCCCTGCTGACAGTAATCAGCTAAGATTTGAAGACAAGAAAGCAGAGATGGAAGACCAGGAGAAGGCCTCCTACACCACAGCTCTCAGGTCAGCGTATTGGATCGCAACAGAAGAAGTTGCAAACAGGAAACATGCGTCTCTTCTACATCTTCAGCGGGTCCAGGGCTGCCATGACATCATCAAGCTGAGGCGTGGAGGGAATTCTAAAAAGGAATCCCCTTGGTCGTTTAACCAGCTTTTGTCAGCATTAAATGAGGTAAATATACCATTTGTTGCATGTTCTATTACCACTCATCAATCAAACAAATATATAAGAGACAGACTGTGTGCAGCACCATACTATCCACATTAATCAAGCGGGTCAAGGGGGTCTTGTTATAGTTATGACACTAAAATGTTATTTTACAATTCATTATTTTATGCCAAATCCTTCCTTTTTATATTGTACAGATAATTAGAATGGCTTTTACATTTAGCAAAATTAAATTCATATGTTACATTAACAAAATTCATTTTACAATTTACCTTCAGTTTCACTTTTACACAGAGAACTAAATTAACTCCTTGTATATATATTTACAGATACATTTTTTTCTCCAAATTTACGGACACTATATACCTTTGCCCTATCAACACTGCCCATCAACTTCATCAATGCAACCACCAGGTTTAAAAATTTGCTAACAAAATTATGGCCTTGACTGTTGTTTTGCAGGTTTTGGAGAGAAAACTTGTGGCAGAGCTGAAGAGAATCCCCTACTTTTCTGTGGGCTTAGATGAGTCAGCGGACAGGTCCAGCGAAAAACACCTCGTTTTTATCACCAGATACCTAATGAAAGACCAGATAAAGACTACTTATTTCAAGATAGCCAAAATAAAAGATGGAAAGGCCCAGACGCTCTACAGTTGCCTTGAGGAAGGATTCAATTCACATGGAATTGACACCCGAAAGGTAAATATATTAATATACATTGTGATACTCCACTCTCATTAATTTTTTTCTCTTGCTTTTATTATAGTCTGCTAGGTTTTGAGATAGGTGTGTGCGACAGTCTACAGCTTAACACATTGCATAAACCATAGGTAACTGCATGAGGTAAGCTTTTGGCACAGAAATAATTTAATTATGTATTTCTACTTTGTAGATTGCTGCCCTTGCTACAGATGGGGCCTCTGTCATGGTCAGTGAGCAGAACGGGGTGGTGGGGCTGCACCATGCTATCAGTCCCTTCTGTGTAGCTGTCCACTGTGTGAATCATCAGCTTCACTTGGCAGTCAGCAAGGTGGCAAGTCAAGTGCCTCATATGGTGACATTACAGGCTATTGTAGGAAGCATCTACCAGCACATCAACAACAGCCATAGCAGATTGGAGATAAGGCCATCCTTGAAACTTTGTGTGGCTGCTATAAAGCTGCTTACCTAAACAATTACCGAGTACTCATTACTTAAAAATATTTTTATTACACTTGACAAAAGTTCTTCAACGTATGATATTAAATTTTTAGGGATATTTGCCCAAATAATTCCTACATACTAGGTTTTAAAAATGTTACAACTCAACAATTTAAGGGTGGCCCAATAAATACTTGCACATACATTGATGTGTGTAGATTGCATACAGCAGGTATCATTGGTTCATTGAATTTTCATTATTTGCTTTAACACTTCAAAGACATCGCAAACCTTATCCCAAACCTTTTGTCACTGATTGACAATGAAGATGGAGCTGATGACGATGCTGGGATTGCTGTGGCTGTTGGACGGGGGGGTGGGGGGGGGGGACCAGCATACAAATTTTTGAAATTCAAGAAGGTAAGTGACTAAGGATAGACTCCATGTCAGTCCATGTCCAGTTACCCAAAGAAATTTAAAATGATCTTGGTCAAATTAAACAGGACTTCTGCATGTTTATATGATGCGTGAATCATGATATAGAAGTACCAGGACTGTATGTATGCCCTATTGTTTAAATACATGTTCTAGTGCACTCTTATGCATACATTTCTATGTCTGTTGCTTCACAATTAGCTATTTTTTCTTTTGAAGGTTTTTGAAATCAGGTGGCTGTCCCTAGGTGAAGCTATTAAAGCAGTTATACATAACTACCAACCTTTAGTGACTATGCTAGATGAGGAGGCAGCTCAATCAGGCTACCCCACTTCCATTGGGCTCCACAGGCAACTGACACAGTATGATTTTGTTGCATTGCTTCACCTTGTTGGGGATGTTCTCCACGTCAACAACCATCTGTCCAGATTGTTTCAGTACAGGGATATGTCTTTCATGGCTGTCAAGTGTCTGAAGAATTGGTCATGATTTTACATGTGCAATAGGTAACCAGCAGCAACGCATGATTTTGTATTATCTTAATCCAGACTTTAATTACTATTTTTCTTGGCGCATATGAAATTGGAACTAAAATCCATCATATAATACAGTTTTTGCTTAGGCTTATTTCATTATTATTCTACTGTTGTGGATCTATGCTAATAAGTAATCTATAGAGGCTTCTTGTTGAGTATCACAATTGTAGGAAGTTGTAGCTGCATGTCCCTTATAAAGTTTTCTAAGATTCAATTCCAAAATTTGAATTTGTGGTGATCAATGTTGTTTTGTGTGGTTGGTTTTTCTGACTTGCTGTGATTTATGGGGATGCTTTCTGAGTCTAATTTTCAATAAAAACATTTTAAGACTTGATCTGAAGAAAGGGGGCGTTGGGTGCAGCACTGTGTTATTGTCTTTGGTCGAAATTGACATTTTTTTCTATAATGGACTTGGTCTATTGGATGGTAATGGTATAAATCACGTATAAATTAAGTTTCATAGCCAGTCTCAATTAAATATGTTATCAATATTGTGATTTGCAGGTGAGTGGGATCCTTGAAACTCTGGAGGAGATGAAAACCGTTAACCATAGCTTCCTTCAGGATTTCCAAAACTACACCGCCAATCAGGACATGTTCTACAACATAACACTGAACACTGGTGGTGGACGCGGTGGTGATGGGCGAGACCAAAGGCAACAGTTTGAGGATGACAAGCAAGCTTTCCTCACAGCTGTCCAGAACAACATCCGGAACAGGTTTCCACAGCTTGATCTTCTTGATGCCATGCAGGTGTGTTGTAACATTCATAGAGTTGTGGTGCTCTGAAGCACAAGTTAACTTGCACATTAACTTGAATGTTTTGAAATACACCTATGTGGTATTATTTCAATTCCAACATGTTCAGTAGTTGGAAGCTTATATGTACAGTGTAAAATCACTTTATTATTCATAACAAAGAAAATGACAGATGAAGATTATACCACAGGTCAAATGAGGTTGTTGAAGGCTCCTTGGAGCAGCACACTGCACAGTAATGATAATTTATTAAAAATCAAAATGAAAAGCTAAAATATTTAAAACTCGTTGTCATTTACTCCTGTTCAACTTGTTCATTGTTCTTTTCCCAGTCCACAGCATAATAAAGTTAGTTACTGCAAAATGCACCCTATATTAACATTTTATACCGTGAAGCTTTATATGGAAATTTTCAGATATTTGAGCCTGGTGCATACCCCGAAGAACCACGAGACTTGAATGGATTGGGACTCGATTTTCTAGAAAGGTTACCGCAGAATTATGGAACACGGAAAACCACTCCTGATGGCAGACAACATGACCCTATCATTGACGCTGATCAAGCCCGTGGCGAGTTTCTTGTCTTCAAAAGACTCCTCCATGCACACAGGGGAGAAGACACAGACGATCACGGATTCCATACATACAGACCAGAGGAGGCCTTCAGGCGCATATTTGGGGACAGCAACATGGGAAATCGTCAGATTTATCCAGGTAGGCCTATCTGAAATTCAAACACAAGAATATATAAATTAATAAAAATACATATAAGCTGCCAACTACATTAAAAAAAGTTTATATGAGTCCATCACTCAGGCAATTATCTTATTCTGTGCAAGGAAGTTATTGTGTTTTTGTAAAATAAGGATTCAACTCTCCTATCCTCATAAAATATTGATTTGCCAAAATGTAGGATAGTCCAATCAGGCCATAGAGCTAATTTTTTTTTTTATGGAATATTATCATCAAATATATAATATAAAATTAATTCTATTGTCTGTCTATAGTATTAATCCTTATAATAAATAAGCAGATATCAAACAGAGGAAGAAAGAAGAGAAACCATGCCAGGATGTCTTGATATTTTCATCATTCTTTATGTGTCTTTTTGTAATTATTACTGTACATGTAATAATTAACATTAGTGAATGAGTCAAGGGTCAAATAAACTCTAGAGTAACCACTCAAACATTTACTGACAATAATTTTTATATGATGACTATGTTAAATCAGGATTCTAAAATTTCACATTATTTGAAATGGAACTCTGTGACTTATCTTCTTGCAGAAATGTTCAAGCTCATGGTGCTCTGCCTGCTGGTCATGCCATCGAATGTAGAGGCGGAGCGCAGTTTTAGCGTCCAAAACCGA
>OZ026614.1:31731162-31978414 GCA_964020975.1 Hermodice carunculata | reverse complement strand
ATCAAGACCAAACTGCGATGCCACCTTTCAATAACAATGCTGGACAAGCTGATCCGGCTTTCCTACAGCAAAATACCACTAGATGAGTTTAATTTTAACAGAGCACTCCAGATATACCAGGAGAACCCCCACAGATGGTATTTAATAGTAGAGCATGAGTCATGCACTACAGATACAGTGAACCTGTCCAAGTAAACACCTATGACTAATGAACACCTCCAATCAGTGAACATTTTTTGGTCCCTTTTTTTCCCATTGTATTTGATATGGAGTGTTCAAATTGTATGCTGATTAAACCTGTCATTAGTGGTGAACATCTCGCTTCTCTGAACTGTGAACACTAATATTTTGTTTTGGCCCAAAACAACAAATTTACCTAAGATTTAATGAACACCTGAACATTACCGAAAATTACTGAATATATCAATCATGTTGTGCATTGTCTCCTGTAAAAGACTGAAGTTTATTACATAAGGTTGTCTACTGCTGTAAAATACCTGTCTGTGAAACTTAAAGCTTGAATGTTCTCTTGTGCTACCACCATTATGTTATACTTTGGGTTGCATTCATGAACCAGCCAAATTGAGCCAACCCTGACATTAGTGAACACTTTTACCCCAGTCCCCAGAGTTATCACTTAAGTAATGTTTCACTGACTACCAAGAAAACCCCCACAGATTGTATTAGTAGAACATGAGTTATATGCACCGGTCAAGTGTAATAAAGAAGATCGAAAGCAACATATATTTGTGTTATGTATTTATTTTGCAGAAGAACTATCTATTAGTACAGAAAAACATGATCTATATTCATTAATTCTAAACCCAACAATGACAGCAAAGAGATTCCAGACTTGCCAAAGCATCAACATTTCTCTTCCAATACCAATTTGAAGAAACAAATTTCACTCCTGACTTGAGACAGGCAGTCACCAATAAAAGGCAACTGGTGGTTTTAAACCGGTCCTCTCAACCTTAGAAATATTCATCATTAACTGCAGACACTAGTTCTTTTCCAAAATGTATAGGCCTAACCACCCAAAACACAAATTTCATTACTTCTGCCAAACATAAAAAGAGACCTGTTAGCCTATCACCTTTAAGTTCTCCAGACTTGTCAGTCAGCTAAGTTTATAGCAAAAGAGTAAAGTAGGCCTACATCATTTTTGTGATATTTATGAATCTGGAACATTATAAACACCCTCTACCTCCACTATAACTATAAGTCGGAAAACAAAGCCCACAGCACAACATAGCCAATGAAGTAATTTTCAAATAGTACAGAAAAACATGATCCATATTCATTAATTCTAAACCCAACAATGACAGCAAAGAGATTCCAGACTTGCCAAAGCATCAACATTTCTCTTCCAATACCAATTTGAAGAAACAAATTTCACTCCTGACTTGAGACAGGCAGTCACCAATAAAAGGCAACTGGTGGTTTTAAACCGGTCCTCTCAACCTTAGAAATATTCATCATTAACTGCAGACACTAGTTCTTTTCCAAAATGTATAGGCCTAACCACCCAAAACACAAATTTCATTACTTCTGCCAAACATAAAAAGAGACCTGTTAGCCTATCACCTTTAAGTTCTCCCGACTTGTCAGTCAGCTAAGTTTATATCAAAAGAGTAAAGTAGGCCTACATCATTTTTGTGATATTTATGAATCTGGAACATTATAAACACCCTCTACCTCCACTATAACTATAAGTCGGAAAACAAAGCCCACAGCACAACATAGCCAATGAAGTAATTTTCAAATAGTACAGAAAAACATGATCCATATTCATTAATTCTAAACCCAACAATGACAGCAAAGAGATTCCAGACTTGCCAAAGCATCAACATTTCTCTTCCAATACCAATTTGAAGAAACAAATTTCACTCCTGACTTGAGACAGGCAGTCACCAATAAAAGGCAACTGGTGGTTTTAAACCGGTCCATGTTTGTTTTAATTGTAACACATCATGAGCTAAACAAGGGTACTTGTGATGGCACATTGCAAATGTACTGCAAGGGCACAGAATTATGAGTGTTTAAAGCCCAATTTGCATGTTAAAAGCCTTTTTAACAAGAAAATCATACCAACTTAAATAACTCATTGGGCTCCTCAAATTCAACCACAGGGCTTCATTTGTATTTCAATTCTTAAAAAGTTTCTTGCGGGAGGGCGGATATCCCCCCTCCTGCACCCTCGCCCCGCGGCGCACACGGCGGGGGAGGGTGCCTTTCTATAGCCTTTCTTTTGTTAGACAATGTTCCACAAATTTCAGTATTGTTCTCAAGATCTTGATATCGCCATTAAACTAGTGCCGTATCCGGTGGCAGAGACGTAGTGTGTACGGAGAGTGATTGTTGGATTGTCATGCCACAAAACCAAATCGGAGCAGGCTTTGGCAACATGGTGTTTTGGGGCCCCTGGGGGATAAGTGTGACTGGAAGTTGCGATGTGGAAGGCCCCAAAACCTGGTGGCTGTACAGTGTGCAGATATTAGTGAGGTGAGATGCAACATGCGCATCGAATATTACATACTTTAGGATGTTTATATAGGTTACTCTCAGTAACACCTGTCAAGTTTTTCTATTCCTTAGAAACCCATTTCCAGCCCCAGAAGCGTGTTTTCCATGTCCAAGTTCCACCAAGGTGTTAATGATACAAGTTGGTGAATCGTTATCATTTATTACACTCTGCTGGCAACGTTTTCTGAAGCTTAGTTATGAATTGTTGACATGATTTCCATAAAGGCTGGTAAGTTTGAAACTTTGGTGTAAATAAAACTGCTAAAATTATCTGGGATGCCTAAAAGACGCAATGACTGTGCCCATGTGTGCAGTAGGGGATGATGAAGAAAATCAACTTCGTTGGATAGATACTGAGTATTCTTCTGATGGGATAATTTTACTGTTCTGGTATATCCTATATTCACATGTGCTTATGGTAAGAGCTTGCTGACGCTAGCTATTAATCCTTCTTGCGAGAATAAGAGGCCGGATAGGACTGATGAAACAACACTTCAGAGCTGTGCTGCTCCCCAATGAACAAAGTTGAGGAGCGGTGCAGCCCAGGAAAACAAGAATGAAGTAGACACTACAGTTACGAAGTACAGAAAGAAGGCTCATGAAAACCAGCAATCTGTCAAATGACTCAGACGACATTTCAGTTTCGAAACATTTGGTACTTCTTAATGGGTTCTTGTACCTCTAAAGAAATGACGATGTTTTGATCTATATCATACTTGACATTGCCAAATAATGATAAAAAAAGGAAGCCAAAGCACTAATAGTTGTATGAAAGACATCATGAGCAACAGTGTCCCTTGGGCAGGTGAGGAAGAAATGCCACCCATTTTCATATGCAGATCCGCATGAGCAAGCTGGTGATTCTGAAATGCCGATTTTAAACAGGTGTTGATTAACTGGCTGCCACCCGTACACAATCTGGAGTGAAGGACAGATAGATATCCATTGCCAACAGTAAAAGATTCGGGCTATTTTGCAGGTACACGCAGGGTCAGAATGTTTCCATTTAAACTGTGCCAAAGTTGGTAAATTACAAGTTGCTAACGGCAAAAGACTCCATAACTTGATTATATATATATGGAAAGAAAAAAAATCAAGAATGTTCGACATGTTGACTAAGGTTATATGGGCGTTTTCATTTATACCTGGCGTATTAGGCAAAATATACAACAAATAGTCGGGTGTTAGTGTATGGATAATTTTGTATAACATGATTGGTTCTTATCTTTCCTGTCATTTGGATGGGGCCTCCCAACCAGTTTCTTCGTACAACTTAGCATTAGGAGTGGTTTTCGTGACTCCAGGTACGATAAGGGCCGCAGTCAATTGAAGGTCCTCCAGAAGCTTCTCATCAGCCTGTGCACAGCATCCCACACAACAATACCAGATTGGTGATGAAATAAAATATGTTTAAACCAACAATACCAGATTCCAAAATGGGTCGTGTACAGGATTTGTAAAGGACTTCGAGGGCTTTACAATTAAGGGTGTACTGTTCAATTGTTTTGTACCTTTCGTAGCTCTGTGTTTGATGTGCACGTTCCATTTCAGATTGAGTTAAAAAAATAAGGTCAAAATTTTAATGATTAGGTTTGTTCTCTGATTGGGGCCGTTGGAAGATAAGTGGTGGATGGTCAGGGGGTTCCACTTTAAGGAAATGAGCATAGAGTCATTTTTGAGGGCATTAAAAGTAATTGGCCATTCTTTACACCATTTGTCTTCAGAGGAAAGATTGCCTTTGAGGACATTTGCAGTTTATTTTGGGTTATCAGTGGCGAGATAAAGAGACATATCGTCAGCAAAAGATTTTATTCAATGTCGACAATATAAATTAAAAAAAAGTAGTGGACCTAAAAGATCCTTGGAGGACACCAGCTTTCAAGTGAACACAGCCAGAGGATTGTCCATTTAAAACTACGCTCTGCCTCTAATCATGGAAGTAGTCTTTGAACCATAATAGAAGATTATAAGTTATGCCGTTGTTCTCTAGCTTGTGTAAAAAGCCCTTGTGCCAAACTTTGTCAAATGCCAAAGTAATATCCAAGAAAACGATCCTCACCTCTTCTTGCTGATCAACAGCTGAACTTAATTCATGGTGAAGCAAAAATAATTGATTGACAGTGGAATCTTCGGGAATAAAGCCTTACTGTTTCGCAGAAATTACCATACTATCCCGAAGGAAATTAAACACGTTTGAAAACAACCTTTTCCAGAACTTTTCCAGTACAACTTAGTAAAGATACAGGGTGGTAGTTTGTACATACATTCTCATCACCCTTTTTATGCAAGGGTGTCACACGAGCTTCCTTCCAGACAAATGGGAAGTGCTTATTATTTATAGATAAATTAAATAATTTGGTAAGAGGTTTATAAATAAAAGGTATCACTTCATTCAGAAGTTTGAGACTTATATCATCTGGACCAGTCACTTTAGAAGTATCAAGGCATGTCGAGTATTTCATCTTCCGAGAAGTTCAATTTTCCAATCATTCTGATTGGGTGGTCTGGTGGTGTCGAATTTCGGACTCTAGAGGTGCCAAGATTTCTCTGATTTAAGAAGAATGAATTGAATATGTCTACTTTGGATGCATTGATGGTTATATGAGCACCTTTGTCCAATAAGGACAGAATGGTCTGACAATGATTACCATTTATAAAAAAACTCACCAGTTCTTTCACACCTGTATCCACCATCGGGGCAACCCTCTCCATTGAACTTCATCTTTCACGTAGTGGGCCGCTTGGCACTCAGCCTATTGGTGGCTCTTATTTCATTGCCTCAGAGCCACTTCTATGTCCAATACAAAATACTATTTCTGAGGCCCACAACTGGTCACTGTTTGTCGTTGTATTTACATTTTCTCACTCTGGAATCGTCCTACTATATATTGTACATTACATTCATTCGACAAATTAACCTTCCCTTAACACTAATCACACATATATTTTGGACACTACCTCTTCAAAATATCCAATCGACTTGGCTGCCATTGTGAAAATAGTGAGTTCTGCACCCAATGCCAATGATTTGTGAATGAGCATTGGGATGATCTTGCCGAGTGGGGGTGGGAAGGGGGTTATAATGTATGAAACCAAAAATATATATTTTGCAATTATTTCAGAGCATCAATAATGATATATATGCTGTAGCTGCGATTTACTTTGATATCCAAATCAAGTGTACTTTTGTGAGACTATCCCGCAATCAATGCATAAGTTGCGCAATGTTCAAAATGGTGCTCGAGTGTGCCGTGTCGCATTTGGATTTGTAACTAATGATTATAACTGCTTCAGACACAACCAAAAGTAGCTAAACAACCATTTGCTCTGGTAACTCGGAGAACAAAGACCTGGAACCATGCTGAAAACACGTGGCCACCATTCACTGTGATATTCTTTTCCCACAATACATTGTGCCATGTTTCAATGGGTGCTCAGGCCTTCAAGTTGCATTTAGATTTATAACTAACAGTGATAACTGCTTCCGACACAACCGAGTGGGCAGAGTAAAGTTAAGATTGTAAGTCATCTTTCAAAAGTATGTTGAAGACTGTTTACTCTGATAACACCTGAAACCTAGCAATACTAGATACCGATACCACACCCATCGTGGCTATATGCAGCAGCTATGTTTTTCCCCAGCCGAAGTTGACCGTCCAGACAAGTTGAAATAAAATGTTGTGTTTGAGTTGACTTTACTTTAAAATAATGGCACACGTTGGCAGCTCTTCTGTTAACTTTGTCTTCACAACTTGGTTACCGTTGATTTGAACGACTGTTTTTTTATGGGTGGTTGTTCGTGGGGTGATTTTGCTGCTCAGTCGTCAGTTGCAGCTGGTTCAAGGTAGATCAACTGGAGCATTGTAGCAAAATTTTGCATTAAAGCTCTTGAAAAATGTTACAGAATTTAGTCAAAATAAGTATTTCTCACGTGAAGAAGTTCATTGAGAAAATGATCTAGGGAATGTAAATTTACTGCTGCAATTGGACAGCGCCGTGGTCTTGCGCGTTAGGTCATTTAACATTGCAAAAGCACCTGTGCCAAGGAAATCTGGTCGTTTTGACCAGGTGGGTACTGGGGTCAGTAATTACAGGTACAACTGTACCATGATTATACCTATTCCCATGAACAACCTGCCAGGGTATATCAAAGAGAGTGAATGTAAGAACATGCACTTGTTCCTATTTTAAAAAAAATGCTTGACAGTCCTCTACCAGACTTTGTTTTTCTTTTTGGAAATTTTTAAACAGTTGTTCAATTTGTTCTTATATTTTTCTTCAGCCAAACATAAATGTTCCTGATATTGTTACGAAGTTGGTTATAGATAGCCCACAATGCATCACTATTGGGGCTGTTATTGCCATTTTTAACTTTGATATAAGACCGTGTGACTTTGCGCTTTTCGAGACACAGAGCCGAAGTGTACCAAGGTAGGTCATTGGAGCAGATAGTAACTGCCCTATTAGGAAAACATTCTTCAGCGGGATTCAAAAAGGCTTTACTCCAGGACATACACCACTTGTTAACATCGTTGCATAAGAAAAAATGTTTTCCCCTGGAACTAACAAAGATAGTTGCGAAACAGATCAAATTTTACCTTTCTGTACTCCCAATTCAATCTTTTATATGCAGGTTTCTTTTTACGTCAAAAAAGTTATTTTAATATCAGATACTATTCTTTGATCACACTTTGCTGTTGGAGATAGAACCTGAATTTCTTGGATATGATATGGGATATTTGATACAATTTGATCTAAACAGCTGGAAGTATTATTAGTTCAGGCTTGAAAATCCTGATGCACACTCTGATGATACTATGACCAGGTTGCAACCAACGGGTATGGAGGTCCTTTTTCAGTATTCTAATTGTTTTGGCCAGCCCAATATCATGTTCAACGTGAATTTGCTTTGATGCGATCCTTCGGTCCCTGATTGTATTTGTGTCTTTTCGTCCAGAACCACTGCTTGGTAGTCATAACCTTACTCTGTAGTTCGAACTCTGTACACTCCATAAGGTAGCCTGTCACTGTATAACCTTAATACACATAGAAGTTCTATTGTAACGTTCTTCTGTACAATTTTGACATAGGCTGTATTAGTGCAAATAAATTAAAGGGGCTACAGCGGGTAACTACATGTAACCATACAAGCCTCTCTGTGTAGCAACTCCTTGTCTAAGCTACAGATTCAGCAAAGACGAACCACATAATAGTGAATAAATATGAACATGGCAAATGACGAATTACCTAAATAAGTGAAGTTTGGCTTATATATGCAGAGCTTCAACACGAAAACAGAATACACATCAAACCAGAAATAATTACTAAATAGCAAAGAACAAGTTCAGATAAGAATAATTTGGCTTATCTCTGACCTAGTATGTACCCTGTATAGCTGAGTAGGCCACATTATTTCACCCACCTGCCAGTGGATAACTGAAGTAGAAACAAGCTGGGGCTAAATATTCAGTCCCAGTGATTGTAAAATAAACAGTTATATTCAGACACCTGTATAAAACGAGGGAGTTCTAACAATTACTGTAACAATGGACATCCTGTAATGTAACAGAAATGTAAAACAAACTCCATGATGACACCTACTCTTCACTATGAAAGTCTCCAAAAATCAATTTCTACTTAGTTGTCAACTCTCAATTTATGTTTCAAAAGAATGAATTAAGTTTATAATAATTGAGTAAACCCTGCCAATTTCTGGCCAAGTGCTTGGGACAGCCTATGAGTGACTCCCTGCCCTGGAGTTAATGTTTCAAATGAATTTAGCAAGTTTGTGACAATTGAACAAATGCTGACAATTTGTGGCCAAGTGCTTAGGACAGTTTATGACTCAAGGCCCTGTGTCTGGGACCACCGAAATGAGTAATTTCTTACATTGAGTAAATGTGCACTTACATGTAAACTAAAGCATCAGAAAGGTGAATATTGAAACAGAATGGTGTCAAAAGGTATAATGAATTAGCAAAACAGGCAAGTCTGAAATCTCTAAAATTATTGATTGAAAATTTTTTAATTTCTGGATATTTATAGCAAAATTTGTAGAAGTATTTGATTAAAAATACATGCTTGCATCCTATCAATTCAAGTCTGTTGTAAATAAATTTGGTTCTAAATGCAAAATCCTGAATTTTAGAACACATACGACGATGTTTTTCGCTTTTAACTCTTTGATTTTAGATACAAACTCGGAAGGACTGTTAATACCCCCCCCCCCCAATTCTTTCACAGTTTCTAGAAATTGCTATGTAAGACAACATTTGAACTGAGACTATTACTCCTACAAGGAGTGATTTTCTCTGATTTGGATCAATGTGTGACTTCCCTTTTGGCATAGCGGAGGGATTTACAGTTATGTGTTTTGTGGAAAAAAGATATTGGATCATAATTCCACGATCTGTATGTGTTGTTACCAGTGCGCTACATTCCAGTATCTGTCTGTCACTAGCACCCCCTCCATAACTGTCACTTCCAAATGTAACTATTTCCCTCGGAGATATGCCTACTGCAGGTTTCAGTGTGTTACGGTTCTTGCAGGTGCTGAGAGAGGCACTCTGATTTGCCATATTTGCTGCTTTCTTCAATTCTGGGAGATTAACAGTGCGCCCACCGTTTGCTGCAGTGAATAGCAATTTCAAATTATTTCTATCTGTTTTCATAGTGCTTTTGTAGTAGGTTTTTGTGTGCATATTAACCATATACATATTTGCAAAGGATTTTTTTCTGCTTTCAAATGGCGTCATAGGAGTCCCTCCTAGCATTTGGCCCTAAGCTTTCGGACATGATGTCCCCTAGAATATGTTTTCTTTTTGGTTTGCCGATAAAAAGTCGTTTTCTATGTCCTGTGGGGGCAACGTCATTGTTAGAAATGATCATAACCTGCTCAGACGCACGCCCAAAGGGATTAATATGATCCAAGAGGCATTTCACATCTCTTTCATCCTTTTGAAGCCTAGAATGTAACATTTCTTTATGGAATTGGTTGGAACTATCACCAATACCTACAACTGAAGAGTGCAAGCTGTCTATAAGATTGGCTCTGTCACAGCATGTCAGTATCCACCTAAATAATCTATCAGGACCTTGGTCCTTGTTGCCTGATGAATATGCAACCCTGTGCCAATGTGTTTGACAGCATTTTTGCAACCATTTGAAAAATTGTACACAGTTGTCTGAGTTGTAGTGAGAACTGTTTTGTTTATCTTGTCTTCCTTGACAGGAGCAGACAATTCTCCATGTCTAATATCGACAAATGTATCATTGGTCCCTCGTGCAAAATGCACGTAAGCAACAGATACACAGGATCTGGAATACGGTCAGCAGCAGGTTTATCTGTAAGATTACCATACCCAGGATGGTCTGTTGCAGCTTTCAAGTCAGTTCTAATTATGGATGTTCCGTGGGGCAAAGAATTCAGGAATCGGGCCTCAGGCCACTTAGTATTAATTGCAAGTGAAGCCTCTACAACATCATTTTTTAACTTATCTGTTGTCATTTTCAGTTCTTCAAGACAATGAGCAGGGCTTAGTGATGGGAATAGAATGATAGGTTGTGTCCGGTCAAACATCCTGTGGAATGATATTTTGTCTCCATAGTGTTTTCCCAGCTTCTCTTTCAGCCTGTGGGGATATGATTTGGGATGTTGTATTCCTTCCAGTGGAAGCAGATTTTGGAAATTATTATTTACATTTTGCACATCCCAATTGAAGCCCCCTATCTATATGTACCAACAGAGCACCCATTGCACTCTTATGTGCAATATCACTGGCATCCTCAGTGTCAGCACAGTTACTGTCTTTATGTTTAGACTTAGTCAGACAGGTAATGTGGTAATGTGCTTTACACATTAGGTTGGGAATTTCAATTTTCCATTTTAAGTTGTGATCAGTTTTTACAAGTTTCATGACAGTTTGTTCCATATTGTCAGATTTAATCCTGTGCACGATTAAACTAGTCTTTCGTTGCTGGCAAAAGATGCATTTTTGCCAATCAGCATCTGGTATCTTGGCTCTTGCTTCAGGAATTGTTTCAGTAATGTGGATAACATCATGGGTGGGGAGTGTATTCTGGGACAGTTGGAACTGAGTAGTTTCAAATCGTTTCTGTACACGTTCAATGTTGGCCTTGCTGGTATAAAAAGCATGGTAATGTTTATGCCATACCACATGCTTCTCCATCTTGGTTATTTTGATAATGTTCAAAGTGTTCATATGAGGACATAAACGTGTAAATGTTTCAATACTGGAATTGTCATTGCATTTGTGTCTGATGTTATAGCATTCTTGTACATGCTTTACTCCACATTCCTGAGCTTTAGTTGTCCCACAAGTAGAACTTCACTAGAAAATGCAAAGGCTCCAATTAGTAGTTTCTAGCTGACGCCTTTTACTGGCTGGTAAGACTACCATGAAATCAAGCTCTCTGTCCATGTTTTGTACCACTTGTGGGACCCACTGTGCAGGTTTAACACAAGTTTGTGAAATGTTTGAAATCAAAATATAGGCAGGAAAACCACCCACTAAAATGCTAATGCACGTCAACGTCGGCAAACTCCATGGAAATGACAAAACCACGAAGTGATTCTGACAAGCTTTACAAGAAACACAACACCAACTAGAATGAACCACATTCATTCCCAACCATAGAAAGCTAACAAAAATGGAGAAAATATAGCCAACCTGGCCAAATGTCTTGACAAGGTAGCCTGAGAAGCCAGAAAACTACAAAGCAAATCCATCAAGTAACTTATCCAGAGGACAGACAAGTCAATAAGTGTGAAGAGAACACGTTCAGAGTCCAAGAATAGAATGAATCCTGGGTAACAATTTCACTTCAGTGAGTCTTTTGTGTTTTCCTTTGTCCAAGAACTTGGCCTCATGTACCATGTGGCTCATTGAACCTACAAACCCACTTCACAAACCAACGAGACTAAAACCCAACTGAAAACATACTACAAACGGTAGGGTGATAACAAATTACAAAAATGAATAATATATACTGTTTTTCATAAAATGTACAATCAAAATGGCAGCATTAAAAATATCAGTTACAGTACTTTTAGCAAGAAATATAAAATAGGCACATGAAACATACATAAAAGTTAACATTTTGTTAACTTATAGCGTGATTTGTAAAATAGGAAAAATTCTAAGCAACATTCTTACTGTCTGTTTAACAAATAAACGAGCTGTCAAAAGTAATCATTAAAAAATCTATTCAAATATTAATTCAAAATTTTTTTAAGTAAAAAAATGATTCCTAGCACAAATATATATTCGATTTCAGGAGAGTTCAAAGTTAACATTTGAACAAAATCTAAACTTTTATGAGCAATTTTTTTACATATTTTACTCTTTGTAGTGAACACTTATGCACGATAATTGTAAAAAATCGCGAAAAACTGCCCTCATTTTGGCATACACAGGTCTATTGGGTGACACCCGGGCTTAAAAAGTGTTAAACAATCTAAAGTAACATAGACACACGGTTGTCAGTTTTTGCAAGGATGGATGAACGAATTTTGAAAAGATTGCCTTTACAAATTATGGGCTGCCTGACTATATAAAGTGCCTATAAAGTGACACATTCAAAATTGCATGAAAACTGACCTATATGGGTTGTTTCTACTTTATGTGATAATTTTTTCACATCTTCTCCAGTATAATATGGTCTTTAGCTTTGAAAAGTTTGAACCCTCTTAGCCCTAAGCGGCCAAAGTTCGCGCCTTTTATTTGTAAAAGGAGCTGTAGCGTTATCTGTGGAACACAAAGCCAAGCACAATATTGACTAGTGGAGATTGTAGTGACGTGGGGGCAGTGACGATGAATTAGATCTTTTGTGCTCGTGGGATTTTTCTGGAAAAGAGACTGACAAGAGGAGTTCTAATGGCGATGACGGTGGCGGGAAAATTTTTCGTGGGGCGAGTTCATGAGATTTTCGGTGTATGTCCACACCCCGCGTCCATACTGGCCACAGTCATAGGTACTGACTTCCACAGATCTTCAAGAAGACAAATCATGGAGATTGGACATTTTAGAATGTCAAAGATAAGGTGCTTTTGTTTCATAAAAATTACTATGACACTAAAATTTCAGCAGTCATTTTTGCTTTAAGAAATTGGAGTGTAGAAAATAACCTGCAGCCAATGGAAAATGGATTTGACACAAGGGGCCGGGGCCATCCTTCAGGAAGTTGGAACATGCGACTTGAACACACCTGAGGTCATGCTGTCATTCAGACATCACAAAGGAACAAAAAGACATCTGACAGAATCATAGCCATTGGCCACCTTGGAGCAGGTCCTTGGACAGTAGTTGGGGAGCAGCAGGACGATAGAACCAGTCTGTGTTCCATACTAGATGGTTCCAGATGGTAGAGACGGGCACTTAGTATTTATTAACTGCTACTGTGTCAATCACACATTAAGTCGATCAACTTATGCCAGACTTGTCTGAATTGTCACAAGATCCCAGATTCGTGTTCCTCGTAAAAAGATCTTTCATTCAAGTACCAGTATGCCCATACTTACATGGAGAATATCCCTGGTAACAGCTTTTCTCGGCACAATGTGCCAAATGGGCGAAGAGAAAAGCTGTTGACTCAATCCAAAATTTGGCACTGAAAGAGTTAAGTCATTGCCTTTTTCTTATTTGTCGCATTTTCTTAAATCACTTTGGCAATCCAAGATGATACTGTGCATGATGTACTTCTTGGTTTTGAACGTTGTATTCAAAATTGCTTACCGTACTAGCACTGCAACTGTTTTAATAGATGCTGAGGAATCCTGGGCTCTTCCCCCAAACTGTTTTCCTGTGTACTGATGTATTTTTGCACCATTTTTCACAACTTTATTATAGTATATTTTAGGAATCATATGCTCAGCTATACTTGTAAATTCACGTGGGTAAAATATGGAACTTACATTTATCGGCAGATCAAGTGCATACATCAAGCTCCAATGTATAATTACTACTGTATAACAACAAATGGGTGAACATTTGTGGTTAACCGAGTGTTCTGGATATACAGACAGGAATTCTTTGCTTAATATACTGGAAACGGATTTTGACAAAATGGATGAACTCAAAATTTTTATAAGTGAATTAGACACTCATGGATGTTCCCCGAGTGCAATCTGTTTGCAAGAATCATGGCTAGATGATGATGCCGACTTATATCTCTTTTCAAATCAGATCATTATAATCTTATTGCTAAAGGTAAAGCTACTACTACACGCGGTGGGGTTGTCATTTATTTGAGGGAAGAATATGAATACAAAAACCTGGATATTATGACCCATTAAATATTTGAGAAGGACAATTTATAGAAATCACTATCCCTTCCAGTAAAAAGTATTTTGTTTTGGAAAACATATACAGACCACCTAAAAATCTGATTGACAACAACAAACTATTCATAAACGAATTTTTTACAATATTAGGAAAGCTTAAAAGGTCTAAACAAGTTTTAATTGGTGATGACTTTAATATTGACTCACTTAGAATTCACGAAAAGGCAATTTGTGCTACCTCCTTTAATACAATCACCTAAATGGGCTTTTATCCTCTTGTTACTCTACCTACCAGGCTTTTCCACAGGCGGCATACAATTATTGATAATTTCTTTTTCAAACTTTCTTATTCAGGCACTAACCTGCCAGATTCTGGCATCATAACATTCAGCATATCTGATTACTTTCTTTATTTTACATGCCTAGACATTCTCCTTCCTAATCATGAACCACAACCAAAATTTATACAAATTCGTCCCAGACATGCTAATTCACCAAGCGATTTGAAAAATGTGATTAAAGCAGCAAGAATTTATGATCGTTTCAATTAAGAAACAGAAGCAGACTGTAACAATGCATATGAAATAATACATGAAGTTGTTACTCTTGCTATGGATAAACATAACCTGTCAACACAGTTAAATTAGAAATATACAAACATCTTGCTGGATAACTCAAGCAAATTTTAAGTCTATCCAAAAAAAGTTGATATGTACAAACCCTTTCAAAGCCTGAACACGCATTGTATCTAGGATGAAACAACAAACACTAACCTACACACACACACACACAAGAACATACTTAAAAAGACTCTTTTATCGCCAAGAGTGAGTATAATAAACAATGCCTTTTATAGATGGAGAACTTACAGTACAGGGATGACAACACATGGTATATTAAACAGATTAAAGAAAAAGAAAGATCTCCCGGATGCTTTCGAAATAAATAAATATGTCATAAATGATAAATTTGAAATTGCAAATGGCTTTGATGACTTTTTTACTCCTACAGGTCGAAATATATCAACCACAAAGTCTTTTAATGACTACCTGAAACATCCAACCCACCATAATTTTCAATTTAATCTTATAGCTGAAAATACAGTGATTGACATAATGTATTCTTTAAAAGCAAAAAGTAGATGAGGGTTTGATAGGCTGTCAGCCAATCTTCTTAAGCACATTAAGACTGATATTTCTAAGGAATTAACCCTAACTATAGATCAAACCCTTAGAACTGGAATCTTTCCAGATCAATTGAAAAGTGCCAAAGTTATTCCTGTTGATAAAAAAGATGCTGTTACTACTTTTGTTAACTATAGATCAATCTCATTACTGCCTAATATATCCAACGTCTTTGAGCGTGTTATTTTCAACCAAAAACATCATTAGTTCCAGTATGATAATTTATATTTTGATAGTCAGTATGGTTTCAGAAAGTGTCACTCAACTAAACATGCATGCTTCGAATTAATAGAATACTTTCATATATGGATAAAGGTGAAGGTTCTATAAACATATTCATTGCTTAATCTAATAGCCTTGGATCACAACATACTTCTATAGAAACTTGGCTACTGTGGTATCTGCATTAGACGTGTTCTCAGGTTACTTGGGAAATAGAAAACAATATGTTCCAATAAATGATGTAAGTTCAAATCTCAATGATACAACTACTGGTGTCCCACAGGGCTCTATTTTTGGCCGGCTGCTATTCATTATTCACATAAATGGCATACTTTCAACCTCTATTTATTTCAAATTTGTCATTTATGCTGATGACACTACACTATTCAGTACCCTTCGTCTTTTTTAATTGCCTGATGTCTGTGACATTTCTAATATTTTAAATTCTAAACTACATAAAATAAGCTCCTGCTGAAGGCTAACAAGTTATCAATAAATAGTCAGAAAACTAACTACATGCTTTTTATAAACGGCTAAAGCACACAGTTCTCCCAACTCCAAAAACAAGCGATACTAAATTAACTTTAGTAGAGGAGTTCAGTTTCCTTGGCCGTTTACTAGATCAATATAGGAGTTGAAACAAAGACATTAAAACAGTCCCACCCAAAATTTCACAAACAACTGGTACTATTGTATTTGTGTCTTTTTGCCCAGAACCACTTCCTGGTAGTCAATATCCTATTCCGCAGTTCGAACTCTTTACTCTCCATAAGCTAACCTGTCCCTGTCTAACCTGTATATATATGGAATTACTATTGTCTATATTGCACACGTTCCTCTGTAAAATTTTGACATAAGCTGTATCAGCCCAAATAAATTAAAGGGTCTTCAGCGGGTAACTACTCAACATGTTTCGGAGCCTTTTATCCGTACATGTCTCTCTGAGTAGCGGCTCCTTGCCTAAACTAAATATTCAGCAAAGACAACCCACATAATAATGAATAAATATGAACGTGGCAATTGATGAATTAGCTAAATATGTTAAGTTTTGCTTGCAAATGCAGACCTTCATATCAAAGAAGAATACCTGTCAAACAAACCATAATTACCAAATTTTCATAGTACAGGTTCAGATAAGAACAATTTGACTTACCCCTGAACCAAAATGTACCCTTTCTAGCTGGACAGCTTTTCCTAGTTAAACCATCTGCCAATGTTTACCTGAAGTGGAAACAAGCTGGGGCATTATATTCAGTCCCAGTGATTGTAAAATAAACAGTTGCAGCTAGACCACCTGTACAAACCAATGAATAAACTCAAAGATAGCTCCCGACCAACACAGTCTTAACTTTATAAAACTGGCTTATTATGCACAGATTAAACTATTGTTTGCTTCCTTGGGGGCATTGACTAGACCAAATTTCATCTATATAACTATATAACGGCCTTTCAAAAAAGGCCGTTCGCATTGTAAATCACAACAAATACAATTCACACACTTAACCAATATTAAAAGAACTAAACTTACTGAAACTGGAAGACCTCTATAAGCATTGGCTACATAGATTTTTTCTTGAATATAAATTGGCCACTAAGCAGCTCCCAACGTACTTCGAAAACATCCCCATAGTACCAGCCTGAGACATACATGAGTGTAACACCGACAAAAAAAGTTTTTTTACTCATAGAATTAATCCCAAGTTTGAAAAACAATGTATACGTTATGAACTAATCCAGTATTTAACGACACACTTGGTCTAATTCAAGATAAAGTACACACCCATAGTTTCATTTTTTTGTGCGCAAAAACGTTATTTAATTGATACGTACAATAATGCTGGTCGAAATTCCGATTGTTATGTTTGGAATTCCTCTGCATAGCGTCCCTGTCTGTACTTCTATGGTATAATAATTATTGTATTTGTCAAACAGTCATCCTGCTAGATGCAATAGTTTTTTTAAAAACTCGATGGAATTTTGTAATTTTGCCATATTTCATGTATTTTATATTTGGTGTTAAAAGGCTTGAACATTATACAACAATAAAATTAGAAAATGCTAGTTTTTGTTGAATATTATATTGTGTATTCTACAATTTTCATTTGAACCCATAAAAGCTGTATATTTTATGAAAGAAGACATCTTGATAAATGTAAAACCAGCAACAGATCTTTCGTAACTGCTCAGTCATTAAATCTTCATTAGTTTTTAAATTGCAATTAAAGTTTTCATATTTTGAATATAAACAAAAAATTAGCTCAAAATATTTACACATAAACATTTGGTTTGATCAAAATGGACAGAACACATTGTTGGCTGCAAAAGTGTATCTCAAATTTTTCATAAAGGGTTTAGTTCAAATTGTAAAACTTTTGAAATTTTTTTTTTTTTTTAAATTTCAGCATAATTTCAATGATCTTTAAAAATTACCTAAGACCTTTTAAAAAAAAAATCTGAGATACAATTTTTTTAGACACAGGTGCTTGCTTTAATTTGATATTACATGCTAACTTGTATGTTAATTTTTTAATATGCTATTTTTATGTTATGTAAGTTTTGCAAATTTAATTGAAATTAAATTGAAAGTATTGATATAGTTAAATCTGAATTTCAATAGTAAATTTTAATTTAGGCAAATGTTTTCTTTCAGAAAAGATATGCTTTTGATAGTCTGGCATGAAAAACGAATGAAATAATTATATATTTCTATGTGAAAGTCACAAAGTGTACTTGACCCTTAATAAAATATTCATATTGCTTTCTTCCAAATTGGCTGGCATGATAGCGGTCGACATATGACCTTAATGCGAGTCTCCAGATCAATGACTTGTAATTCATGATTGAAATGTATAGAAAACAATGGTCGAATAAATGATTCCCGATTCCTGATTCCTACTGGTATAGGTGGTATACAGGCTGGGCAGACCAGTCCACAAGTCTGTCCATATCTAGAACAAGGTACAGCCACGGCCTTTACAACAGTCAGACAGGCGAAAATATCTCAGCATGAAAGAAAGAAGAAACGAAGGAAAAGAGAAGAAAGAAAGACTATTGACTACAACATTTTAATACAAACACGGTCAGTCAACAGAAAATACCATAAGCTCATTATACAATGCAATAAACTCACGACACCACATTTTATTCTTTCATACCAGAAGTTAAAGTTAACCGTTAGTTAAAAACTAATAATAATAATAATAATAATAATAATAATAATAATAATAATAATAATAATAATAATAATAATAACAACAATAACAATAACAATAACAATAACAATAACAATAATAATAATAATAATAATAATAATAATAATAATAATAATAATAATAATAATAATAATAATAATAATAATAATAATAATAATAATAATAATAAAGAGTTTAGTCTGGACACTGCCCACACCGCAGGGCGGTGGGCATTACCTACATTGCTCCCGAGGGTCGCCTCCGGTACCCAGCTTGGAATCCCAGACTAAAACCGGACACCGGAGTGGACCAGGTTGATACAATCGACCGACACAACGCCCCGCGCGGGGTGGGGCTCATGAAATGAAATGAAGGTTCATAGATATGTTCACGTATCTTTTCCATTATCAGTTTGCACAATAGGTTAAAGGGATCTTTTTTTCATGAGAACTTTTGAAAAATATGGTTCTACTATTTTTATTTATCTGTACCACACAAGTTCATCAGGAATGTAAGTTTTTCTTGGTCACTCCGTGACCACATGCGTAGTTGCCATTTTTGCGTGTACACTTTGGGTACAAGACCCTTAAAATACGTCTTGAAAAGCTATGATTCAGTCACCAACTTAGTACTGACGGGGTTAAAACACGCTATGAAAAGCTACTGACTCAGTCACCAACCTTGCATTGACAGGATTAAAACACGATTGAAAGCTATTGACTCCTTAACATCTCATTGATCTGTCCCCTACCGACCTACTTTTAGGATTGAAAATTCAATACCCTTCACAGAACATACTATTGCAATGTGTCCATGGAAATCAAATATGGTGCCAAGTTCACTATCGTAGCACTAGATTTGTGGCTGATTGTCCTGTTCCCATCAACCAGTTTGTGTCGAGTGCAATCAACGCTTGTTAAATAATTCACAATTTAGCCCTTTGGTATCCTGTCATATGAACAATTAACGTTGTCTAAATGTCCTAGTGTCCGAAGGTATAATCAGCCTTAGGACATCAGGTGACACGTCACAAAAGATCATCATATCAAAGCTTTCAAAAATAATATTCCTAAACATGGAGATGTAGACATTCGGGAAGTCGCCCCTACGGTCGGAGTTCCAACCATATACACCACATTCGGAATGTCCTTCATAACTATCTAGTGGCTATATAGGTCATTCATATGCCAATCGATATCAATATCAGTGGCTTATTTTGTTCAGTTTGAACAGTGACAGGGGCATACTGATTGCACGAATGTTTGGTGAAAAGCAGTCTGGTGGAACAAGTGAACAAAATTCTTTTTTCGTTAGTTTTGAGTGAAATTTTGCAACAATCGACAAAACGATATTTCACCGACCTTCTCCATTGGACAAACAAGTGCATTTGGAGCCGAAGAATGTGAAAGGTGGGTGGTCAGCCAAATACCAGATATCCAGTGTAATGTCGTGGTCACACTTTGTATACGACACTTTGCCAGCGGACAGCACTCGATGCCTACGTCCAGAATCAGCGACAGTGTTGGTACTATCATGGAAGTACAAAGCCCCTTTGTACCTCCATGGTACTATATACCATCTTGACATCTTGCAAGTAAAAGTACAATGAGAGGCTGCATACTATGTACTTAAAATAATTTGTCGGTATTCGAGACATTGGTGCCTGGGGACGTTGTCCAGAATTAAAGTGTGGAAAAAATCATGCAAATTTTACATCGAGCCTCATTATTGTACCTGCAGGTTACATCTTTATTTGTCTGCATTTTTTTGCTATTTGGTGTACATTTTCTTGAACATTTGGTGTAACCTTCACCTTTTTTCACAAGTAAACGTCCATTACTTTAAGCACATCTCATTTTCAGCAAAACAGACGATACATTGATAAATATGAAAGAATTGGAAAGAGACGAAGTCCTGGATTTTTTTTCAGGAATAAACAAGAAGAAGAAGAAGAAGAAGAAGAAGAAGAAGAAGAAGAAGAAGAAGAAGAAGAAGAAGAAGAAGAAGAAGAAGAAGAAGAAGAAGAAGAAGAAGAAGAAGAAGAAGAAGAAGAAGAAGAAGAAGAAGAAGAAGAAGAAGAAGAAGAAGAAGAAGAAGAAGAAGAAGAAGAAACCTTCCAAAACACACAAGCAATACATACCCAGTCTTCAGTGAGCCGATTGATTACGCATAGGAAAAAAGTATGAATTTCCGGTATCCTTTGAAGTTTTCTCCATATTGTGATTGTTTTAGGAATATGAATTAAGGAGTTTGGTCTCTAAGACGAAGTAAGCCAGATAAGTGACATGTGCCATATGCTGTAATCTGGTGTTAGAAGATTAAAATTACAACGATTTGCAAATCGCAAGTAATAAGCAAGTAGCTAATTAATTATGTTGAACATCAATTTCCATTTGACATGTTCATCGCATTTTACTAAGGCTTACCGTCCAAGCTCTTCACATGTTAGACCATTAGTTGTCCAGCAGTTTATCGGCATCTATCACTGTGACCGTTCTCTGAAAAAAACCCCTTTCCCTACCCGCGTTCGGAGGACATAAATCGTGCGTCGAAGTTCACGCCTATGTGATTTCTTTTGAATTGTGACATTGTCTCAGCAACTGACATAATTTTATCCTTTTAGTCCTATTAGCTTTACCCATACAAATATATCTTGGTTTGAACATATTCGTTTCAAGAACAATTGGAAAACAGGCACCATGCCTAAATAAATTCCTCTCGTGAAATAAAAATACAAATATATCTTTGAAGGTAAGTCCAGATTACTTTGGAGAAATAAAGTTCGCCAACGATGCCTTTCAGATGTTTCACACGACATAGTGATATAAGTTTAAGCACTGTCTACGTTCTAAAAAGATCATGATACGACCATTCAGAATACAGCCATTCTGCGTAAGACCACCATGCCTGCGAACACTGATGTCACACCATTGAGAATATAGCCATTCTGTGTAAGGCCACCATGCCTCCGAACACTGATGTCACACCATTGATAATACAGCCATTCTGCGTAAGATCATCATGCCTCACCATTAAGACATAGCTAGTTTGTGTAAGACCAGAACATTGACGTCAAATCAAGCTGAGACATTTTAGAGGAATGACAAAAAATCATTTCCAATCTTTCTTCGGCAAAATGTGCTTCTTTTCAGTCATATACAAATCATATACAGACAGCGACTGGTCGTGCGGAAGACGCTGCGATGCAGTACTCGCACAGAGATGGAACCACGGAGACATACCTTGAGCTATCTGCAGTCGATATGATCGTATTGGCAATCTTCATACCAATGATTGTGGTCATAATGTTGGTGGTGTGTATACATCTACATGCTAGAAATGGATTCAGCATAAATTTTGATCTCAAGCGCATGACGTGAAAAAATGCTTGTCTCACTAAAATTGTTTTATAAAAAAATTAGAAACACACGAGGTGTAAAAGTATTGGACACTATCAGTAAATTTCTAAACAGGAAATGCAGGGTGTACGTACATGTACTTCCGTTTGTCTCGACGTCGCCTTTGTCGTCATATTTTGAAGTATCATCTTCGTCATTCAAACGTTTGGACATATTTTAAACATAAACGATGTCATATATTATTTTAACAGCGTTCTCAAACTTTATAAAATTCTTATTTTGATCCATATTCTAACCATTAATGATGTCATATTATTTTAACAGCGGTCTGAACCTTTTAAAAGTTCTCATTACGAACAGTTTGTAGACAGCATATTGTTCTTTGACAAATTTCTTTCTTGAGCACTCATAATATCTGTGCAACACAAATTTTCTTTCTTTCTTTCTTTCTTTCTTTCTTTCTTTCTTTCTTTCTTTCTTTCTTTCTTTCTTTCTTTCTTTTGTTCTCTTATGTTTTGATGCACGTCTAAGGACATCAAGTCAGTATCGTAGGATTTGAATTTATGCAAGCTTCGAAGGCACGCCGACAGATTTGTTTTGAAACAAATCTTCTTTTCTAGTCACATGTTCTGAAGCTACTGCAGCTGAGCTCTCTCGAAAGCACCAGTTGCACTCTGTCATTTGTAATTTGGAGAAATATGGAGACACGTTGTCCAAACAGACAAAAGGCAACTAAAAATGCGACAAAACTGATCACAACATGCAGACATCACGTTTAACCTTTAAGCCATTCTACGCTAATGTGATAGGGTCCTTTGCCGGTAGCATTTGCATTGCAAGGAAGTCATGTTTGCAGCCACATCAATTTGCCATGTCCGCCCTCCAACGACAGCGCCATGGCTCTCATAACCTGCAGTTGCAGGTATGATAGTTTATATTATTTGAAAATTTCAATCCAAAGTTCCTGCATTAATCCGTTTTCTGGTATATGTGAATCTACTCAGATCTATTTTATGGCATTGGCTACATTTTGAAAATTTTATAATTTGACCAACAAATAGAGCAGTCATTGGGGAATCATAGAAAGGTCAGCACAACCACCTTGCCACACCATTTTGGGCAAAATACATTCATTGTGCGTCATATCAAGGCATACAATGCCCGTGTGTTAGGAGCTAAACCCCTTTCCAGGCTTTCAATGACCGTGTATTGGTGAACAATGAGCAAGTGGCTTGTGGTCCAAATGTTTTAAAAGAGCACCTCGCGTACTATCCAACATCTGCGTCTTTTTTACATAACTGCCAACACTCCGATCCGTATGTCAAAACAGGCAAGCATACAGAGGTCCTCAGGTGTGATTTAACAGTAGTGATCAACCCAGGATAATACATGCCGGCATTATAATAACTATAGTAAACACGTCTACAATTCTGGATTCTTTTATCAATGTAATCTTGGTTTGTGCCAGAGCTATTAAAAACAGAACCAAGCACTTCCATTGTGGACTCATTGTCCAGAGTACGGCCATTTAATTTCCAAAATGGAGTATCGCGAAACACTTGACCTCCGACTACCATGCATTTAGATTTGGCAAACCCAAACCCAAGTCTCCATTTATTGGCGTAGGCACAGCATATGTTTATGAGAGCTTGTAGATCCGGCATTCAGTATTTGGTATATAAGTATATGGTTGAGTGACACCTGGGTGATTTACTCTGGGTTACAGTGAAATACTTTGACGTTCATCATTTTAACCTGATGTGAGAACTGTTCTTCATATATAGTCTGCAGACAGCATCAGTTCAGTTTGTACTCCTGCCAGTAAAGCTAACAGCAAAAATATCTCCAGGGTTCATGAAACCCAGAAACGTTCATACACTAAGTTAGCAATAGCTTGCAGAAATACTCAAAGACCTTGAGATTAAATCTCAGAGACAAATTGTTGCAGAGTCTGGCATATCGAAAGGAACCATGGGCAACATTGTTAAAAAACAAAGCAGATATCTTGTCATCTCTTCAGGAATGTCCATCTTTTGTGTTGTGTCCTCATCCATACTGCTGGTAACTGGTAATCTATCTATCCACGGTGATCAACCCTCTCTGTAGTGGAATCCTCCTACGACCCTTCTTGTAGTGGGCACTTTTCTCATATGTGCTACGGTGCAGGGTTAACTCTCCAGTTCCTTGTGCATGCTGCCGAGGAGGCTACATACAGAGTGTTCTCTTGATTATAATTACAATACACAAACTTCATTAATTCTGCTTGGAGTAAATTCAACAGTTCATACACAAAATGTCACTTGTACTTTATATTTACTCTGACCAAATGTCAGTTCCACCCATTATCTTCTCCTTGATTTAGCCCTTTCCGCATTGAATTGACAAATTCAACAGCTTTCTTATCGCCCACCCCTCGCCAAGGAAACTGCTGACCTGATGCTTGTCATCTTCATAGATCTCATCTATAAATTCTAATTCAAATTGTTTTTCCTTACTGCTAAAATAAGTATAAAATGAAAGCAGATGACAGTTGATCACCAGCCGGTTTTGGTCTGTTTAATTGGGGTGGGGGTGGGGTGGGGTGGTGGTGGTGGTGGTGGAAAGAATGTCTTCGTTTATGTCGTTTCATATTGAAAACCTGTGAGCGGTCTTTCGTCAAATACATTCAAATACATTCAAAACATTTTCTTGTTTTTTCAGATGTCAACATCGTATCTGGGGAAAAGGAATATGATCGCAGAGACTGCTTCGATGAACTGGAAAAGAAAATGAAATCAGCAATTTTCAGTTTTTGTTGTTCGCAAAAGGTCAGCCCGGTCGAATTAATATTATGCAGATATTTTATTAGTAAGCATACTGTTCAGCAAATCATTGGAATTTGCTCGTACCTGTTAGGCAGTGTCTTAATGGGGCCTATAATTACGTTTTTACTTGTTTCAGGGACGTGCTATATGCTTGTATATTACATTATCAAACAATCGCTGGAAGGAACTTCTATTTGCGACAGGTTGTCTGTGTAACACTCCTATTGGAATGGTAATATTTAATTTGAGTTCTAATTATACTCATGATTATATCATGCATGAAAACATCTTCCGCAATAAAAAAACATCTCACTAAAACACTGGTGCATGATCCAATGAAAATGAAACAATCAACGAAGTGGCATGTGAGTCCAAGGAACGATCGAGAAAAGTCATGCGCAACTGATGCACAGAAGCGGTCAACCAGAGAGACATTGTCATTGGCAACGTCGCTCAACCTCGTCGTCATTTTACCCTTCGCAACTACGAGACAATGCCGCTTGCACTTGAATCCAACAAAAATCACAGGTTGTCCTCGTGGTTCCAGCTTTCTGGTTCCTGGAATTTCACAGCCAAACGTGTTCTGCCCCCCCCCCAAAAAAAAACAAGTCATAAAATCCGTATTCCGTGCACAGCTGTGAGTTCCACAAGCTAAGAAGTCTTGTGTTCCTTAAAATCAAAACACACCTGTTCCCTGACCAAAGAAAATGAAAGGTTCAATTTTAAATATTCCCCTTCAAGTAGTCCCTGCTTGCAGTTGGTACAGTTGTCCCGTCAGTTCGACATGCTTCAAATTATTTACTCTGTCGAGTGCGACAGAATGGAAAAAACTGATTTTGTTACTTCAGAAAAAATCAATGTTTACCAGGTGTTGAATATGGAGCTGCACATCCCATGCAGTTAATTTAGTTTGGTATGGAACAAGCAAAAGCGGCTCTGTGGCTTAGTTGGTTAAAGCGCCTGTCTAGTAAACAGGAGATCCTGGGTTCGAATCCCAGCAGGGCCTTTTTGTCATGTTTTTCAAAGGGTTGTATGAGGAACCCATCATTATGAATCGGTGTAAACAGGAGATCCTGGGTTCGAATCCCAGCAGGGCCTTTTTGCCATGTTTTTCAAAGGGTTGTATGAGGAACCCATCATTCTGAATCGGTATGAATTCGATCGATGTTGAAGCCAATGATCCGTAGTTTTCATAGCAAAGTTGTTGCTGCAGTTCGTCATTTTTCTTGTTTAGTGAAAATTCTATTGGTTCAATGTCCCTAAGAATTTTAATCTGGTTAGAAATTTAGGATCAAATTTTAAATCAACTTGTTTCGATTAGAACTTAATCTCAATTTGATCCAGCTTGAAAGATAAAGTACAGGATTAGAAGAAGATTAATTTCATGAAATAGAAATGTTGAAAACAGAGTTCGTAATGTAGTCCAGAACACAGATTGTTTATTCCTGCAAATTTTGATTCATATGTTACGCCATGGATTCAGTAGTTCAGGGTAAAACGTGAACCAATTTAATTTTAGGATCAAAGTCAGGATCATATGAAATTCTTTGTGAATACGGCCACCGTCTACGGAAGATGGACCAAAGAACCAGAACAATTTCTTTCTTTCTTTCTTTCTTTCTTTCTTTCTTTCTTTCTTTCTTTCTTTCTTTCTTTCTTTCTTTCTTTCTTTCTTCCCTCCCTCCCTCCTCCTTCTTTCCTTCTTTCTTTCTTTCTTTCTTTCTTTCTTTCTTTCTTTCTTTCTTTCTTTTGACAAAGTATGGCACGTAGGCCTCCTCTTCAAACTGCCCCAACTAGCGTCGTCGGGAGCTCTCCTTAGATGGATAGACAGTTATCTCTCAAACAGTTATCAGCGTGTTATCATTCATGGGCAAACCTCGTCCTGGCTGCCTGTCCAGGTTGGTGTGCACCAAGGGTCTATATTAGGCCCATTGTTAAATTTAGGTAATATAAATGATATTGCCGATGATTTGACCTGCGATGTTCGTATTTTTGCAGATGATACTAGCTTTCTTGAGATAGTCCATGACCAAGCAGTCTCAGCTCGCCATTTGAATAATAATCTTTCAAGTATTCATCTGTGGGGTAAATTATGGCGCATGATCTTTAATGCTGTTTAATCCATATCAGTTATTTTTTCTGCCAAAATTAACAATCCCCATCGCCCACCTGTGTTACTAGGTGGCTATCCCAGAGGAAGAGACCCAAATTCACCTTGGCATTACCCGCGCCAACAACCTTTCTTGGCATTCACATGTCACACGTATCACAAATAAAGCCAGCCAACGCATCGGTCTTCTTAGAAGATCTAAATTTAAGTTATCACGCAAAGCACTTGAGAGATTATACTTTTTAATGGTAAGGCCAATTTTAGAATATGGCTGTGTTGTTTTTGACAATTGCAGACAAGGTTTGAGTGACTTGGTTGAATCGATTCAACTAGAGGCAGCCAAGATATGCATCGGCGCTCTAAGGCACACTTCGCATGTAAATCTCCTGCACGAACTTGGTTGGCCAACAGTATCAAGCCGACGCAAATATTTTAAACTGATTCTCTTTTATAAAATGTATCATAATCTAACCCCAACCTACTTGTCAAACTTGGTACCACTCGGTTCTGTGCGTACTGGTCGAACACTTCTAATTTTATTTATTTAAGATTTATTTATTTAAGAATCTACCCCTTTCCACCGGGGGCACCAACGAGCAGGGCAGAACTCGTGGTGCGTCTGAAACACAGAATTTTGACAGTTTGCATAAAACACATAATTTTTAACTTCTCAATATTATTGAGAAGTTAAAAAGACACCCATTCAAAAACAAGTGTCACGTGGGGCGTCACTGCTTGCGCCCGCATTCAATATACATAAAAACATGTCTACATACATGTCTATTTACAGCTGCTATTTACAACGTACAAAAATTAATAACTTCACATATGATTCCTGCACTACAACACGGAGCGGGGCATGAACTATACAGTTGGGTCAGACTGGGGGTCACCTCCTAAAGTGCCAAGCTTTAACTAAAAAATCTTTAGAGACACGATCAAAAGCGTCGCCAATCTCAGGGCCAAATTCGTAGAGATGCTCACCAAGGAGCCAACAAATTTTATTATTCAAGGAAGAGGCCGAAAAATTAATCGCACTAGGCCTACTAACGATGTACGCCCCATCAATTATCGCACACAACGATTTGGTAAATCCTTTGTTCCTGACGCTATCAACCTTTGGAATAACCTCCCCTCAGATATTAGAAACTCGTTATCCCTCGAAATTTTCAAGTCCAAACTTAAAGCCACTCTGCTCGCTGTTGATGTTACTCCCACTTACTACTCTTACGGTCAGCGTTTTGCTAATATTTGCCACACTCAGTTACGATTAGGTTTTTCTAGGATCATTTTTGATCTGTACAAAGTTAACATTATCCAGTAACCCACGTGTAACTGCCCCCACCCAACCGAAGACTTCAACCATTACTGCCTCTACTGTCCTCAGTATGCGCAAGAAAGAAAGAAACTTCTATGTTGCCGCGGTTCCAATAATAGCTCCTGGGTTCCATCCAAACTTAATTCTACATGTGGCCAGTGACAGATTGGCCAATATCTTCCTTTCTGGGAGTAAGGAACTTTCTGATTGTAATATTTTAATCTTCAAGGCCATGCAAGACTATGTCGTTGGTACTAGACGTTTCCTCACGTAACTGAGTTTTCTCATGTCTAGGCTAAATGGCATTGATTTGAGGTAATATCTTATGTATAATTTAAGTTTTGACCACGTATTACTGTAGTTAATATGCTCAATTATTCAATTTGTTATACTTATAGTGTCTCATCTACATATGTAGATGAATGTATGGACAGTGACAAGGCGGTGAAGGAACGCCAGAGCTGCTGGGGGCAATGGTGGCTCCAAAGTGACAGTGTGCGTATGCCACCATTGTGCTTCGGCCGCGTCCAGCAGTCTTCAGTTGAAAGTCGGGTAATTACTTCTCCTTCAGCCCGCCACCTGCGGCGTGGGTAATATGGGACACACGTGTGAATTTACTCAAAGTGAACATATATTCATGATATATACATACATTCATATATTTAATGTATACACATGCAATTGTAAGTTGCTTTCCGGAGCTCCTAGTCTGTGTATTGTGACCTGCATAGCTGTTCTGTATCTTGTACTGTTCTGTGTGTCTTGTGTATACATTGTGTGTCTCCGTGTCTGAAGAACCCCTCGATTAGTCGATTTGTGTACTATTGGGCTATCCAGTGTGAAAAAAATATGTTAAAACTAATTAAGATCTTGGCACTATTAAAAACAGTACCAAGCACTTCCATTGTGGACACATTGTCCAGAGTACGGTCATTCAATTTCCAAGATGAGTATCGCGAAACACTTGACCTCCGACTACCATGCATTAAGATTTGGCAAAACCGAACCTAAGTCTCCATTTATTGGCGTAGGCACAGCGTAAGTTTATGAGAGATTGTAGATCCGGCATTCAGTATATGATATATAAGTATATGGTTGAGTGCCACCTCAGTGATTTGCTCTAGGTTACAGTGAAATACTTTGGTATTCATCATTTTAACCTGAGGTGAGAACTGTTCTCCATATATAGTCTATGGACAGCATCAGTTCAGTTTGTACTCCTGCCAGTCAAGCTAACAGCAAAAAGATCCCCAGTATTCATGAAACCCAGAAACGTTCATACACTAAGTTAGCAATAGCTTGCAGAAATACTCAAAGACCTTGAGATTAAATCTCAGAGACAAATTGTTGCAGGGTGTGGCATATCGAAAGGAACAGTGGGCAACATTGTTTAAAAACAAAGCAGATATCTTGTCATCTCTTGAGGAATGTCTATCTTTTGTGTTGTCTATTCATCCATACTGCTGGTAACTAGTAATCTATCTACCCACGGTGATCAACCCTCTATGTGGTGGGATCCTCCTTGGATCCTCCTTACAGTGGGCACTTTTCTCATATGTGCTACGGTGCAGGGTTAACTCTCCAGTTCCTTGTGCATGCTGCCGAGGAGGCTACATACAGAGCGTTCTCTTGATTATAATTACAATACACAAACTTCCTTAATTCTGCTCTGAGTAAATTCAACAGTTCATACACAAAATGTCACTTGTACTTTGTATTTACACTGACAATATGTCAGTTCCACCCGTTATCTTCTCCTTGATTTAGCCCTTTCCGCATTGAATTGACAAATTCAACAGCTTTCTTATCGCCCACCCCTCGCCAAGGAAACTGCTGACCTGATGCTTGTCATCTTCATAGATCTCATCTATAAATTCTAATTCAAATTGTTTTTCCTTACTGCTAAAATAAGTATAAAATGAAAGCAGATGACAGTTAATCACCAGCCGGTTTTGGTCTGTTTAATTGTGGTGGGGGGGGGGGGGGTGGTCGTGGAAAGAATGTCTTCGTTTATGTCGTTTCATATTGAAAACCAGTGAGCAGTCTTTCGTCAAATACATTCAAAACATTTTCTTGTTTTTTCAGATGTCAACATCGTATCTGGGGAAAAGGAATATGACCGCAGAGACTGCTTCGATGAACTGGAAAAGAAAATGAAATCAGCAATTCTCAGTTTTTGTTGTTCGCAAAAGGTCAGCCCGGTCGAATTAATATTATGTAGATATTTCATTAGTGAGCATACTGTTCAGCAAATCATTGTAATTTGCTCGTACCTGTTAGGCAGTGCCTGAATGAGGCCTATAATTACGTTTTTACTTGTTTCAGGGACGTGCTATATGCTTGTATATTACATTATCAAACAATCGCTGGAAGGAACTTCTATTTGCGACAGGTTGTCTGTGTAACACTCCTATTGGAATAGTAATATTTAATTTGCGTGCTAATTATACTCATCATTATATCACTCATGAAAACATCTGCCACAATAAAAAAACATCTTACTTAAACACTGGTGCATAATCCAATGAAAATGAAACAATCAACGAAGTGGCATGTGCGTCCAAGGAACGATCGAGAAAAGTCATGCGCAACTGATGCACAGAAGCGGTCAACAAGAGAGACATTGTCATTGGCAACCTTGTCGTCATTTTACCCTTTGTAACTACGAGACAATGCCTGTTGCACTTGAATCCAACAAAAATCACAGGTTGTCCTCGTGGTTCCAGTTTTCTGGTTCCTGGAATTACACAGCCAAAAGTGTTCTGCCCCCCCTCTCCCAAAAAGTCATAAAATCTCTATTCCGTGCACAGCTGTGAGTTCCACAAGCCATAGAGGTATTATAATACGTCTATGCACAAGCTAAGAAGTCTTGTGTTCCTTAAAATCAAAACACACCTGTTCCCTGACCAAAGAAAATGAAAGGCTCCAGTAAAAATATTCTCCTTCAAGTAGTCCCTGCTTGCAGTTGGTACGTGTGTCCTGTCAGTTCCACATGCTTCAAATTATTTACTCTGTCGAATGAGACAGAATGGAAAAAACTGATTTTGTTACTTCAGAAAAAATCAATGTTTACCAGGTGTTGAATATGGAGCTGCACATCCCATGCGGTTAATTTAACTTGGAATGGATAAATGGATAAAAAGCTAACTGCAATTGTACAGGAAATGGATACAACTATGGTATGTATTGTCGGGGATTTTAATGCTGACTTTAGGAGTCAATTTGGCAGAGAATTGAAAGAGTTTTGTAAAGATGAAGGTCTTATAATAGCTGATATGGAAAAGAATAGGGAGCCTAATGTATTTACTTTTATTAATCACTCTCTTAGAATAACATCTTGGTTGGATCATTGTATTTGTACCCAGGAAATGTATAACCATATAAGAGATGTGTCAGTGTTAAAGAATTTTGTGTCATCTGACCATTTACCCATGTCTATAGGTTGTGAGTTCTCACACAATGGTAAATATGAGAACAAACAGGAGTGTAAATCCATGCAAGGAGAACCCAAGAAATATGTTGATTGGTCTGAAGTTTCACCATTTCTAATTAGAAAGTACACCCAGGTGTCTGAGGCTTACCTCAGTGATATTAACTTCTCTATTGAAGCATTACAATGTCAAGACTTAAACTGTAGAAAGAAGTTCCATTGTTTTGATATAGAGTGTTTATATAAGAATATTATTGAGTGTCTGCTCAAAGCTGGAAGAGACACCATCGGTGAAAAACACATCACTGGTTTTAAATATAATAAAATTCCAGGATGGAATATGTATGTGAAAGAGAAGCATGAGGCTGCCAGGGAAGCCTTTCTTTTCTGGTGTAACACAGGTAAACCTCGTAATGGGATCATTTTTAATGCTATGTATAGAAGTAGGCTACAATTTAAGTCTGCTCTGAGTTGGTGTAAAAGAAATGAAGATAAAATCAGGGCTGATGCAATGGCTAATGATCTCAATGATAAAAATTTTAAAGGGTTTTGGAAAAAGATACAACAGATCAATAATGGTAAACTTGGTAATACTGATAGGATTGAAGAGGCACATGGTGATGAACAAATTGTACAACTGTGGAAGCAACATTATTTTGATATTTTTAATGAGGGTCGTGATTACCATGAGTGTGTTAAAATAATTCCAACATGTAATGAGACTTATGATTCAATGAGAGTCAGTGCCACAGATATATATTTAAGTATTGCAGATTTGAAAACAGGTAAAGCTGGTGGTCATGATGGGGTGTGTGCTGAACACCTTAAATATGCAGGGCAAAGTATTAACAAGGTGCTTGCAAGTTGTTTCACTGCAATGTTGGTACATGGATACATTCCAGGAGACTTTATGAAAACTATTTTGGTGCCGATTATCAAAAATAAAACTGGTGACATGCATGATAAAAGTAATTACCGTCCTATTGCTTTAGCTACCATGATGTCTAAGGTTTTAGAAAAGGTAATTTTAAGAAGATGTAAAGAATTTCTTGATACATCTAGTAACCAGTTTGGATTTAAACAGAAACATTCGACTGATTTGTGCATATTTATGTTAAAACAGTTTTTACATACATACAGCTCTAGAGGAAGTCCCATGTTCGTTTGTTTCCTGGATGCTTCCAAAGCATATGACCGCGTGAGACATTTGAAATTATTTAAGATACTGATTGATCGTAAGGTTCCGTCATACATTGTTCGTATTCTTGCTTTTTGGTACTGTAATCAGGTCATGTGCGTCCAATGGAACAAGGTTAAGTCTAATTATTTTTCAGTCTCCAATGGCGTCCGTCAAGGTAGTTTATTGTCCCCCGCTCTTTTCAATGTTTATATTGACCAGATATCTGTGAAACTTAATAAGATTAATGTTGGATGTGTACAGAAAAAGAAAATTGTTAACCATTTAATCTATGCAGACGACATGTGTCTTTTTGCTCCATCTGCTAAAGGTCTACAGAAACTATTAAATAAATGTCACAAAGAAGCATGTGAATTAGATATAAAGTATAATGTAAAGAAAACTGTTTGTATGTGCATTTCACCAAAGGGATGGAAACTTGTAAGATTGCCATTGTTGAATTTAAATAATTTTGTACTTAAATATGTAACAAGTTATAGATACTTGGGAGCCTTTATTACTAATTGCTTAAGTGATGATGAGGATGTTCAAAGACAAATCAGAAGTTTGTATAGCAGAGCCAACATGCTGGCTAGAAAGTTTTCTAAATGTTCTCATGAGATCAAAATAAATCTTTTTAGGGCATACTGTGGAAATGCCTACTGTAGTCAACTGTGGGCCTGTGTCAGAGCTTATCAGTTGAATCGGTTGAAGGTCGCATATAATAATGCCTTTCGGATTGTTATAGGTTTACCAAGAAGATGTAGTGCTAGCGAGATGTTTACATACAACAGAATAAATAGTTTTGGTGAATTCATTAGAAAAGAAATATATAGTTTTTGGATGAGAGTTCTTGATTCGGTTAATCCCATTGTTCAGAACATGATAAATACTGGATTTGGATCAATGGCTTTGTACACATATGATAGGTGGGTCAGGCTGCTGTACTCTGGGAATTACTCCCAGAGTGCAGCATCCTGAAACCCTAGATATGTTTGATTTGTGGTCTCCAGTCTCAGGTGTCGCATAATACTAAGCACCTTTTTAACATTATTTTAATACATGGATCGTTTTCATCTATCATTGTACTTCACCATTGTGTATATACATATTTGTAATGTCTTTATGGGCCCTAGTGGCTTGAAATAAAATTATCTTATCTCTCTCTTATCTTATCTTATAAATACATGAGCAAGCAAAAGCGGCTCTGTGGCTTAGTTGGTTAAAGCGCCTGTCTAGTAAACAGGAGATCCTGGGTTCGAATCCCAGCAGGGCCTTTTTGTCATGTTTTTAAAGGGTTGTATGAGGAACCCCTCATTCTGAATCGGTGTGAATTTGATCGATGTTTGAAGCCAATGATCCGTAGTTTTCATAGCAAAGTTGTTCCTGCACTGTGTCATTATTCTTCTTTACTAGAAATTATAGTGGTTCAATGTCCTTAAAAAATTTAATCTGGTTAGAAATTTAGGATCAAAATTATAATCAACTTGATTGATTAGAACTTAATCTCAATTTGATCCAGCTTAAAAAATAAAAGTACAGGATTAAAAGAAGAGTTATTTAATGAAATAGAAATGTTGAAAACAGAGTTCGTGATGTAGTCCAGAACACAGATTGTTTATTCCTGCAAATTTTGATTCATATATTGGGCCAAGGATTCAGTAGTTTAGGGTAAAACATGCACCAATTTAATTTAAGGATCAAAGTCAAGATCATATCAAATTCTTTGTGAATAGAGCCACCGTCTGGGGAAGATCTTTTATTAGTTAATATTTCAGGCTCATATACCCTTTTGCGAACCTTTTCTGCTTATCGTGTTTTCAAAAAGGTAAAAGGTAATGTAAAAGTAAAAAACAAGTTCATCAGTTCTTCAAGATTTATATTTTAGAGGTACGCAGTGACAGAAACGGACATGGAGAAGAAACACTTTGGCTAACAAAGTTACGGTTTGCGCAGTACAGTTTTTTTCGATATAAATGTATGATTACGGACAGCACAATAAATCTTATACGGACTCAGAGATCCGTCATCAAAGTCCCATTCCGTGCAGAAATGTTTTTTTTTTTTTTTTTTTTTTTTTTTTTTTTGTTTTTTTTGTTTTTTTTTTTTTGGGGGGGGGGGGACATTTTGACGGGAAAGCTTAAAATGATGTCCAACCTGGCATGTGATTTTACTTTCAAGTCAAATATAACAAAGATATGCATACTTAATATTACCTACCTATGTACCCAATTGATTTAAATGCTTTGCAGAATCTGTCAGTAGTAAAGATGAACTCAAAATTCAAAGTTATTGTACAAAAATCGTTTTTGGTAGAATTGTGACTTTTGTTAAATTTTGGATATATCTTGAAAAATATTCAAGACAAACTGGTTAGATTTGTGTTTTTACGAACTCAGCACATGCATGTATCTGCAAAATAATATCAGGCATTTTCCATAGCTGAATCTGTTTTTTGACAATGGTGACACAAATATTGGAAAACAGCTGTTTTTGTGAGATTTGTTAAAGTTTGTGTGACTCTCCATTTTTGATACTCATTTCAAAAAAGAAGTGATCATTTCTAAGAAAATCCCTGATAGGTGTTTGCTTTAAAGAGCATTTGGAGTAGATCTCTTTTCCTTTGCTTAAAATCTACGCATCAGTTTTGGAGAATTCTCCCCAATGAAACGAATATTTCAGTACTAATACCTGTAATCAAGCTCCAAAAATTGAGGCCGTGCATTGACTACCATGTTAGAAGTGAAAGTATTTTATATATCTAGTCAGATTGTATTGGGGCTAGAACTACCAAATTTAAACATATGATAGACAACATATATATCTAGCAAAATGTACTAAATGTCAGAAATTTACAAAACTATCCAAAGCGGGTTGGGCATTGCCTTAAAGACCGTTTTGTGTGTTGCAACACTTGTAAACATTGCATTTTTATACATTTATGACGTGTGCACCGGCGAAACTGAATATGGACAAAATGCAATGATACACGATAAGGCCGGGTTTGTTTACTCTAATCCTGCCTTCAGGTGGATATTGATTTTAATAATTTCAATTTTAATAAACGTATTTTTTCCTTACTAGAATATACTAACAACTATATTGGAAGGCCCTCGAGACTATTTTTTTGGAGGTAAGGTGAACGGAAAATTAAGAATAAGAAATAACGAGTTATGCTGGATTGGCGAAAGTTGTCATTTCGTTCTTTTGGGCATTAAATCCCGACTGCAATCTAGATACTATTGAACGTGCATGACATTTCATAGTGTTCACATTTCAACCCCAGTTTTCAAAGTCTTCAAAGTCGAATGACAGATACTTATGCTTTAAAACAAATTTAAAAGTAAACAATAATTGAATTTTATTCATTTTGTTTTAGTGGAAAATATCTTGTACTCAATTTTAATCAAAAGGCAATCAGAGATTGCTGAATTCATGCCCTAACTCGCCTCATTTATAACCTTGCGAATCACAGGTCTCATTTTGGAATGAAAGTAGTCAATACTTGTGTCCAGACACTCAGGTGTGTACAGTTTCATGATTCTAAGTCAAAGGACAACAGAATTACAGCCCGGGCATGAAGAGTAATGTAGTTTAACATGAATGTATCGCCGTGACACGCCTTTTAAGTCAAGATATATATGTGTCTGTGTGAAGTTTCATAAAACTAATTGAAACAGTAAGGGAATTTTAGCCAGACACGATTTTGCAAGAAAATCTCACTGTGACCCATATACTTGATCTAGTGACTTACTTTTGGTACATGACACATCCTTACGTCTAGATGCACCTGTGTGTAAAGTTCCATAAATATGAAAAGAAGGAATAGCGAATCATAGCCCAAACACGATTAGCGGAGATCAGATACTTGACCTTTGACTTACTTTTGTTCCATGACACACTTTTAAGTCAAGACGTATGTGTGTGTCAAGTTTAATGAAAGTAAGTTAAATAGTAAAGGAATAATAGCCTGGACATAATTTTTACAAGGATATTTCACTGTGACCCAGATATTTGACCAAGTGACCTAGTTTTAGTTCATGACACACCCTTATGTATGGATGCATCTGTGTGTAAACTTTCATTAATCCAAGTTGAAGGACAAGCAAATTATAGCACAGACACCAGGTACTAGAACTAGTCATCTACTTTTGTTTCATGACACACCTTTAAGTCAAGATATGTGTGTGTCAAATATCATTAATGTAAGTTACCTGGTAAAGGAAATGTAGCCTGTACACGATTTTACAAGAATATGTCACTGTGTCCCAAATACCTGCCCTAGTGACCTACCTTTGGAACACGACATACCCTAATGTCCAGATGCACCTGTGTGGAAAGTTCCATTCATCTAATTTGAAGGGCAAGTGAATTATAGCCCAGACACGAATAACAGAGACCAGAAACGTGACCAGTGACCTATTTTTGTCTCATGACATACCTTCAGGTCAAGATATATATGTGTAAGTCAAGTTTAACGAGACTAAGTTAAATAATAAAGGAATTATAGCCCGGACATGATTTTACAAGGGTATGTCATTGTGAACCAGATACTTGACCTAGCAACCTACTATATGTTTATGACATCCCCTGATGTCCAGATGCACCAGTGTGCAAGGTTTCACCAGTTTAACTTGCAGGACAGCATAATTACAGCTCAACATGAAGTGTTGTATAGTTTAGATTATTCTATCAGCATGCTCCACATACTTGACCTAGTGACCTACTTTTGTTTTCCGACACACCTTAGGTCAAGATATATATGTGTGTGAAGTATCATGAAACTAAGGTAAATAGTAAAGGAATAATAGCCCGGACAGGATGTTATATGGATATGTCACTGTGACACAGATACTTGACCTAGTAACATACTTTTGGCAGATGACACACCCTTCAACATCTTCGTGCCCAGACTAATACATACATTTTGAATAATTCTATGGCATGACTTGGGCGTCAGTTTTATTCACAGTGTGATGTAATTCAGGCCAGCAACAGGAGGTGGGGGTGGGGTATCGCATCAACACCCTTCTGTAACAAAACTATATAGAGCTACCCCCCCCCCCTCCTTCAATGCTGTCTGAACAGCCCATCTTCAGCTGACCTTGATATTATACCTAAAACAAGTCTCAGGATGATCCAGGCATACCAAAAGCTATCTGCAAATTGAAATCCATTGGTCACGTGGCTTTAGAAAAGATTTTTAAAGGTTTTCTCACAAAATTCCCCCCCCCCCCATATCCTAATATAAAAAGCACTGGCGCGTGACCATTTGTATATATTTGATAGAATCACCCACGGTACATCTTCACAAAATTTGAAGCGGATCTAGTTCATAGACTCGGAGAAAGTTCCATATAAGGGCTAATAAAGCCTAAAACTTTCTTGTAAATTTCAAATATTTTTCCTTATACAAAGTAAATCGGTAATCCATGTAATGACTCAGAACTCTACAGTTTTTCAGCGAGTGGTATGGAACAGGACTTCGCTCTTTGATTACCGTAATTGTCAATATTCAACCGGTACTTGGGCTAACAGATTTGGGTGTGTTGCTTCCTTTGTAACAAACATACATGAACTGAAACATGTGGAAGTTAAAATTCATAAATGAACTGAAACCTGTGGAAGTTAAAATTCATAAAATAAAGTCAAAAACGCACTGAAGCATGACACTCAGAGCAAACTCAGTAAAGACCCATCCAAAATGCATCCCAACAAAGTTTGAAGTGAATCTGGCTGACAATTTGGACAAAGTAAGAAATATGAACTAACATTGCAATCCGCGTTGGAAACATAGTAATCAGTAGGAATATATGTATTGACCGGCGAGTAACAGAGCTGAAAAAAGCGTTCGAAATCAGATTGACAGCAACGCCATCTACTGAATGGAACTGTTTGCCCCATCCACCAGGAGCATTTCTACCAAGTTGCATAACAATATTACCGACGGTTTCGGAGATGTAAAAAACAAAACAAAAAAACAAAAACAAAAACAAAAACAAAAAAAACAACAAAAGAAAAACAAAAACAAAAACAAAACAAAAAACAACAAAGGAAAAACAAAAACAAAAAAACACAACAAAAGAAAAACAAAAACAAAAACAAAAACAAAAACAACAAAAAAACCCAAAAAACAACAAAAGAAAACAAAAAAAACCCCCCAAAAAACAAGGAAAACCAATAAAAAAACCAAAAAAAAAACCCAAACCAAAACACACAAAAAAAAACCCCCCAAAAAACAAACACACACACACACACACACACACAAAACCAAACCACACAATTCACTATAAAATAAAATGCAGTGTCAACTGTCGAAGAAAGTATGTTAAAGGGGTACCCAGAAGTGCCCCTGTGCAATTTCGAAGCCTTCGGGGAGATGTGTCACGGTTTTGAAAAAGAAAGCCAATGGAGAAGTCGAAAGACTGACGGATGGACATATACGCAACAGATGACGACCCTTCCAATAACCTCAGCTGACTGACAAGTAAGCAGAGGTGAAAAGGTCTTCGGTTTCATTTCATAGGACATTCTCAGTTGAAAATCGCACATCTAGATTGTTTAGCCTTCTACAGACCTACCATCTTTGAAAACCAAGAAAGTGTAAAATATGACCCAAAAAGTATAGGCAGAGAAAGTGGACAATTTTCATTTTGCGCTTCATGACACTTATTTCCAACTGAAGAGGACTTTTTCTTGGATATTTTACATGTGTCCTAAATTATGTAACTTGAAAAATGTCTTAAAATCAACCCACAGGATTTTTGATTTATAAATAGATCAAAATGGCAACTCTTTTGCCAGAAACTGTATTGTGAATTTCTATATGTGTTACAACATTGTATAATTGGTAGGCATTTCAATATAATTTGTTCATTTTATTGCACTATATCTATACTCACAAATTTTCCATTAAAATTTACAGGTGCACAAAAGAGCCAAAAAGTGTACATCGCAAGACTAAATCTTGCAAATTCGCAGGTCTGCTGCTAGACTATCAAGTTTGTAAGACAGACTTCGAAATCTTGCAACGTCACTCATATAAAAGCCTTAATACCACCACTGACACTTTCACACAAGCGCTGTACCAATAAATGAAATTTGGTCATGAAAATGCCTAGTATTGTTTGTGCGCCACTCTAACCTTCTCACAATAAATTTTGGAATCGGTTTTATCGCAAAATACATAGATTTTAATTCTTGCATCAACTTACGACTACAGGGATCACTTTTGACTTTATAGTTTTACAAGGGTGAAATTGATCTCTTAATTGGTCAGAGTGTACACAAAGCGATTAACTGCTAGCTTAAAAAATGGACTTTTGGCAGGAAACAGAGAAATGGAGGTATAAAATCTCTTTTCCTGCTAGCAATTTGTATAATCCTAAACTACATTAACCATTCAGATATTCATAAATCACTTTCTGAAGGATTGGTTATCAATACACTTTGTTTATCAAGTCACTCGTTTCTGTAACTGGTGTTGCTTTCCAGCCAGTCAGGTATGCAAAACTATCAACACTATGAACTTGTAAATTAGACTATGAATTACACCAAAAATTGAGGTTGCGCCATTAGAGACACTTTCCAAGTTTATATTACACAATAATCTTATCAGGCATGAGTGATGAGGTTGCATGAGGGTAGATTTGACCAAATTCAGCCTCTTGTTTTTGACACGTCTCTGCCAGGCGACTGCTATCAGCTCTAGTCTCTACCTGATGCCACAAAACAATTCCAAACGGACATGAATTCGAAGCCCACCAGAAGAGGAATTTTGCATTAACTTTTGTATACCTTTTTCGTATTTAATTTTGTGAACTAATATTTTCCAAAATCCCAAACAGAGAAAAGGAAATTTTACATATGGACCCTTCCTTTGCCAATGTAATAGAAATTTAGCTATATCAAAGATATGAAGCGTTGAATTGACAATTATACTTTCCATATTACAACTGTAAAAGATATGGTAAATGAATGCACTAACACACTACTGCGTTTTTTAAAAAATATTTTTACAAAATGTGTATGCACCACAAATTATTATATCACATTAACCCTGAAAGTCCATGGGACGTCTGTGACCGTCCAGGGGATCATTTGTGACCATCCTCGGGACGACTGGTGATTGTTCATGTTACGACTGGTGACGGTCCATTGGACAACTCTGCAGGACAAACATACTTGCGCATTTTATGCTAAAGATCACAGATATCAAAGACACAAAATTGGAACGCCCATACTCCTCTTGATAAGGGTACTAACAGTCAGATAGGCAATGTAAATTGCATTTCCTTCGTTATCATCGTGGATTATAGAAATATGAGTATGGATACTTCTGCTAAATATTTAACCTTAATGTCCTTTTACAGTAAGGAAGTTCTTTAAAATATGGTAGGTGATATCCATATGAACTTGGAGGTCATGTTAACAAGGTACACAGACAAACTCCTTTCTAACTTTGCTTGAGCCCATTCACGCTGTAATCTGTATTTTCTTTGTATTGCAGTGTTTTTTCTCCTCCTTTTTGATTTCGTGAGGGAGCTGGCGATGAATCTGCACGTTTTACGTTCTTGCTTACAAGGAATTGCATGACAAATACTTTCTCCCTGTGAGCAACTCGAGTTTAAGATTTACTTGTTGTACCGTTGAACTGAAGGTATAAATGATTAGAAGGTTATCCGACCTGTAATCACGGAAGTATTGACGTTATTTAGTGCATAGCAAAATAGGGTTAAAATGGACAAATGCAGCCAGATACCACTCACTGGATTTTCCAGATTGGCACCGTGGTATCGTTTCAGCGAACAGCAGTCACTGCCTTCCAAGAAAACCCACAGCGATCACCTGAGTCTTTACATATAAAATATGAAAAGTACCGAGCAACAGCTTCTGAAAATGTAGTCTTTCGAGGCGCGTGGTCTCTCATCGGGGTCGTCTTTCAAGAGAGTGATCACTGTACTCCTCTGTTCAGCTGTTTTCGTTTCAGTGCTGCATCCCGCTTAATTGACCAGGACCACGGCTATCATTCTAGCGTTACCGTTAAGATCTGCATCTGGGGTTTTCTTTTTGCTCCTATATGCTGCTAAATCGACCCATAAAATCTGCCACACATTTTTATGATACTGTTGCTTACTTGGTCAGTAAAATCTGCGTCATACTATTCTTGCAATTGGTGCTATATACCACCTAAACGGCCTCAAGATCTGCATATAATATACTTCTTGGTGTCGAAATGTCTGTTCTCAAAACAGAATGATTTGAGATACTGCTGTAATATTAATCATACAGCTTGTGGCACATCTGAGGTGCCGTAAGTGTTGACTGTCACATTTTTGGCGTCCAACAACATCTTCAATGCATCGTCTTTTCTGTTTTCTCTGTAAATGCAACATGCAATGGACACAATAAAGGCTGAGACTAGCGGCAGCAGCAGAAAGACACCAAGATACAGCACCATGTTAGGCTCACACTTGAAATTAACAAAATTAACGTTTAACTCTTGGTATTCCGATAAGCGATACTGATGTGGAAAGGTTATCAGAATGTCGGTTCCTGTTGGCAATGTGCAGTTAGTTCTGTAACGACAGTATGGGATTTGCCCTTTCTCAAGATTGTAGAATGTCCGGTTCAGACCATAACTTACTGCAAAAAATTGAATATCACCACTTTCTACGCAATCCCCCTCGTGGAAATGATAAAACACAAAGAAATAGTCGTCAGTTTTGGCTACATCCATTGAGAAATTGGACTTGAAAGGACCTCTCATGTCACATCCACTGACATATGCAATTGGCTGCTGATGCAGACAAACATTTTCCGGGCACAAGGTAGAAGGCCGGTATTGTGAGTGAGAATTCGACCAACTGTTGAATCGTGTTTGGCCCTGGATGACAAACAGCCACACAAAGGATTCTGCATTGGCTTGGAATGGACGAGAACACATATCAATGTGAACAGAAGTACCTTTCAATAGATGAAAAATATGATGCTCAAAATGACGAGGACTCAGATGCTTAGTTCCTGTCAGCACCTCATATCGCCGTTCATGTTGATCTATGTGAGGGGCACTGTCCAACGTGTATACGTCAAAATGCTGTTTATGAACAAAATCCAAGCCTAATACGTCATTCAGTAAAGGTAAGAAGCTAGCGATCAGGCCGACCCCCATAAACAGTGTGCCAACGTCAGATACTGTTTCGGTTTCCACTGCTAAACTGTTACAGAACGAACTTGCTCCACGGAGTCGCAGTATCCGTGTGTCTGTTAGCATGTCTTTGTACTGTATATCTCCATATATCCCATATCGAACTCCCAGAGCGCACGCTAGGACGGCCGCCACGGCCACATGGACTGAGATGACCGTGACACACACGCAGGATTCCGACCATAAGCCCATGGTGCAACATGTGTTAAGAATCAATCATTGATGTACACGCATCTCTTGCGCCAACCCTGAAAATAGAGAACAGATAAGATGAGACAAGTTTCATTTCAGACTAAAAGAAATCCATAGAAGATATTACATAAAATGGATAAATATGGTCATATAATATATACAGTGTATTACAAGAGTAAGTTAAAACATATATCGAAGACATATTTAAAATGAAATTCACAGATGATCTCACAAGTCAACACACTTAACATAATGCCGACGCCAGCGTCGGTCAGTCGCAGAGTCCCATAAGAGATCTGAGCACAGTAATTCAGAACAATGCAGTTACGCGGTTTTAATCTGCTTTTTTTTTTTATTAAATCTGAAAAGTGTGTGGAGTAATTTAAAAAAAATAAAAATGAAGCTGGCTAACATTTTCTGAGCGTTTAGCCGGCTCAGCCAAGAGTCTGGCTAAACTTACTAGTCCATAACTTTGCAGGAGCCCTGCTTCTGCCGAAACAAAAATATTGAAATATACAGTGAAACCTGTCTATTATGGACACCTCTGGGACTGGCAAAAAGTGTCAACAGTTGGCAGGTGTCCACAATAGACAGGTGTTTTTAACAAGAAAATTGACCTTTCGGTCCTGGACATTTCTGTCCACATTATACAGGTGTCCACAAGGACAGGTTTTACTGTATATACATGGCATATATGAAATGAAAGTCTGAGTATGTGCCTATACAATGAAACTGTTTTCACAGGTGGTTGCTTAACGGAGATACGTGCACATTACACACACAGAAAAGGACAGACAGGGAACATGCAATATACATATGCTCACTGGCATAACTGTGGCTCTTCGAATGTCTTTGTAGTGGCTTATTTTAATGGGTGATTAAAACAAGGCTTTCACGTAAATGGAAGGTACGGTGAAAAATTACAGAAACGGGTTAACACACATTGTTATCCAGGAAAAATAACGATATTTACAACAGATCATCTCTCGCTCCCTCTCTCTTTCCCTCCCTCCCTCCTTCCCCCTCTCTCTCTCGCCTCTTCTTTAGCTACTCAGTAGCTATTGGGCCATCCAGTTCTGAAATAATTTTGTTTACAACACAACATGTACAACACCCGTACACAGGTCTGATTACGGGGAAAGCAAGAGGCCATATCTGACTTGGAGCAAATGGGCAAGTAACACAATCAGGCCTTGCTCTATGATCTGTGTCACCTGAAGGCCAAGCACGGGCCCACCTCTAGACGTTTTGTTTTGTTTGTCTTTTTATGCCTCCATTCTGTCTGAATCTATGCCCAACTATCAACTGATCGATCTTACCGTCCATGTGGAATTAACAGTGTATTCGGCAACGCTATGATTGCTATGCGAAAGATAGTGTCATCTTGTATCAATCGATAGAAGTCATGGCTAAATATGTATGGATGTCAATAAATCCTGTATCATTGTCCAAGGTCAGGAACATGTTTAGCACGTTACAAAACAAGCATTTGTAGTGTTAGTAGTTTCTCCACATATCACAATTATATGTATGATTCCCATTTTATTCCATACTCTACAAAAGTGCATGAATGATAACCGTTGTATCCTTGGACACATCATCTCGATCCAAATGCAAGTGATCCTTCTCATTAGGACAAGCTAAGACCCATTTCGCGGCCAAAAATTTCAAATACTACCAATATTTCATTCGTACATATATATATATATATATATATATATATATATATATATATATATATATATATATATATATATATATGTATGTATATATGAAATAAGTAATTTTCATAGACATCATTGAAGTAAGGTTAGTGGTTTGGTAATTTGACCAGCTCGCATCATATGGGTGAAGGATTTAGAACCTCCTCACTTTTTTGCAAGACCAGATCAATCTGAAGATGACAGGGGGCACCCAATTCAACTTGTACGTTTGAACTATGAAGTTATTTTGATATTGATTACATGTATATATATATATATATATATATATATATATATATATATATATATATATATATATATATATATATATATATATATATGTGTGTGTGTGTGTGTGTGTGTGTGTGTGTGTGTGTATTTAAATTCGACACATCCGCACAGTTTCGTTGGAATTAACATGTTTTCTCCTTCAGTTATTTTTTTCAGAGACTATACCAGAATTAATAATTGTTTATTAACGTCTTTTCTCTTTTTTATTCTTTCATACCTTGTAGTTTTGTAATATGTACAAGGCAATTTCAGTGTACACACGAATAATAGCAATAATGATAATAATTATTAATAATATTTATATTATTATTATATGCACACGACTATGTATTTTTGTTTTTCTGTGCATACTATTACCATTAATTGACTCTCTTTTTAATATAAATTGATACAACTAACATATAAAGCTTTGTCCAGTGACTGGTGAATTCCTTATCAAGTAATTCGGCAGTAAGGCTTCTTCGAAAATAATATGGACATAGTTTGCTGCCATGTCAACATTTCCTCGGGGGGCCTGTTGACGTGTGTCTTTCTGAGTTGGTAACCATGGGTGTTGGGTGTGGCCATGAACTGTTACTTTTGTCGTGCTTTCGGATTGGGCCGAGCACTTTCCATTTCAACCCGGTCGACAGCGCCCAGAAATTTCATTGCCGTCTCCTTTTTTGCCACATTTTTCCTTCAACGTTGAGGTTTTATCAGAATTTTTCAATGGAACCATGAGAGAAATTCCATCTGGTTATTATGTTCCGTCCAAACAACAGCCACAACATAGATGCCGACTCAGTCCTATCACATGACCGGGCATAATCATTTAAAATTAGAAAAAGAAGACTTGTGTAAGATTGGCAGAGCTGTGTTTAAATATTGACGGATAAAATTCATGAACACGAGTTTGCGGTTGCACAAGCTCATATGAATAGGTTAGGCAAAAAAATAGTGTGTTTCCCCTAACGGACCAAAACTTTTTTGGGGTAGGTAGGTAGGTAGGTAGGCATAATTTTCTTTTTTTTTCAGTCTGACAATTTGGGTGGGTCGGTATGTTTTCTTTGTTAAATATTCCACAATGTTGGGTAGGTTGGTGTTTTTATTTATTTATTTGGTCGGAAGTAAGTTAACAGGGGGTCGGCAGGGGGTTCAAAGATGGATGGGTCGGAAACAAACATTTTTTTTCGGCCTTACATGCAATGCAATTTCATCATATACAGAATTGTTATTTTATAATGTACCAAGCACATATATAGTATGCTAATACATGCAACAAAAGGTGACAGTAGTTTCAATGACCAAATACAGGATATGACACAGGCTACAAACAACGCATTGCGACAGCAAAATATAGTGAGATGAGCAACCTGATCAGCATATGGGTTACTGGGTCACTGTGAACGAAAACGACACTAACTAAATGATTAATTTGATACATGATGAACAGCTCGCATGATAATATTACTCCTCTTAGCAAGTTGGCTAAGAACAATTTTTTTCATTAAAAATGATTATACATGTATTACCAGGCGTTATTATTCATATGTTTTTATTTAAAGATAAAACCCATTCTATTACATCATAGAAAGTGATGTTTATTATACGGGTACACACTGTTAATTATGACGTCCTCTCACAGTCAATGGGTACAAAGTATGAGGGTTTAGGTTCAGATCGATTATTGCATTGAGTTTTCAAATTTTTAAAAATTCAATCTTTATTTCAACACTGGATTGCCCAATAGGTACCGAGTAGCTAGTCGAGGGGGTCTCCAGACGGACACACGTAAAGGCCTTACCGGATAATGAATAAAAATCAAATTTTGACACTTACAAGCAATAGAACATACCAAGTAAATAGCTTTTTTTCAATTGTACCAATCCGAGTCGTAAGTGCTGTCTCCACAACAAGATGTCAACTCTGCACTACCGAGTGCAAGTAGTGTGGGCTTCATTTTAACTTTTTTGGTACCATCCTAGTTTCTTTTTAACACTCATTGTATGTATTACACTCCAATTTAACTATATAAACATGAGCCAAACAAATCAAATGCAGTCAAACAGAGCAACCGGAAGCAGGCATATGCCGTTGCTAATGAATAGTATATTCTACACCGTCAGTCATCGCCCCTTTCCCCAGCTTAAAGTGATATTTTAACACAGAAAATCCTTATAGACAAATTGCCAGGCTGTATTTCTCATATAATTGGACAAGCAAAAAAATTAACCATCATACCAGCACAGTACAGGTGTCCCACCGTGATACACTTTCATTTGGTCCCTCTTGTGGTGGTGGTTATGCACACATCGTGGATGGACCCAATTCCATCCAAATGTATACATTATTTCTCTCATGAAATGTGCTGTACATCTCGAGTTTAATTGATACAATTAAAAAATTCATTTTTTTTTTGCTGTTGTGCACAGTCAAAAAATGTGAAAATTGTCACTCTTTCTAAATTTGTCCTCAGTACTTCCGAGTCATATACACATCCACGTAACATGACCAATTAATGTTCAAGAGCACAGTAAAAAGAACCAATGCTGACACACAAGAAAATCTTAATTGAAGCGTAGCCTTACTTCTTTGATGACTGTAAGGTCGTCGTAAAAAATATGAAAGAATTAAGAATATATATATATTACTGTAAGGTCGTCGTAAAAAATATGAAAGAATTAAGAATATATATAGATATATATTCTTAATTCTTTCATATTTTTTACGACGACCTTACAGTCATCAAAGAAGTAAGGCTACGCTTCAATTAAGATTTTCTTGTGTGTCAGCATTGGTTCTATATATATATATATATATACCAAAAGTGAAGAAAACCTATATCGACGAAGTACGAAGATATATAAAATTAAACAAATCATATGTCTGTGAGATAAGTTCCCAGGCACATTGGCACGATTGTCACAGCGAAGTAACACTGCTAGATTATTAATACTGTTAGTTTCCAGGATTTATTTTGTACTAGCTCTTACTCTTGTTCAAAGATAAATAGATTGGGTCATCCGTGCTACAGTCATTTTCATGTCCCGGTTATCTATTCCATTGTCCACCAGCACACGCCGGCACTCCGACCAGGCCCGCTCACCACATGGGCTGTTTTATGCTAAAAAGGAAAACATTGGCATTGGAATTAGATTCTCTGGTCTGCGAAACAAACTGCACGCACATGCATCTGATCACCTGTGCAAAGGCCAGAGTTGAGGTTGTTCCTGGGACATCAATTAATGCAGCTGATTAATGTTGAAACTAAATCAAACCATGGATCAAACTATTGCCATCTGAGAAACCAAACTGCACGCTGGTGTTATTCCGGAGTCAGTCGTGGAAACAATCGCACAATATGTGCATGGGCTTCAATGCACATTGAGTTCACAGTCGGGCGTTTGCATTTTATATGCGTCCTCCCGAACTCGGCCTTTAATTAAATTAATCCACTCTCCGTATGAAATACATTGTTTACCTACCTTACACACCACATCTCGGTGATTCTGCTGTTAATACAGACATATTATCAGCTTGTCAGCCTCCAATTCCTGTCATTTTCAGAACGCCGGTCGTGGATTCATGTTGCTGCCAGGCATGCGCAGGGAAAGGACATCGCGGCAAGGCCATGTCAGGTCATACCGCCTTTGTCATGACAAATCTGCATCTATTATGCTGTTCATGTTGCTGGGCGCTTCAATTATTGGAACCGTGCCACCTGGCGAAAGAATTCCGGTCAATTGTTCGACGATTACGCAACACAACCCTGTACATTGAAATCCTGATCTTGTGGCGAACCTCTCTCCTGCGTTAGCGCTCATTTCAGGACACACATGAGGTCATCTTGTTTTCGGAGAGTATTCAGACTGCTATTAAATTTACGTACTGGACTATGCTTGAAAAAAATAATTTAAAACTAGGAACACTATGATGCCGGTAATGGTGATGTCAGCTTTATTGGCAAGAACAGGAAAGCTCACGGAAATTCAAATAATAATAATGATAATGATAGTAATGATAATAATAATAATAATAATAATAATAATAATAATAGTAATAGTAATAACAACAACAACAACAACAACAACAATAATAATAATAATAATAATAATAATAATAATAATAGTAATAATAATAATAATAATAATAATAATAATAATAATAATAATAATAATAATAATAATAATAATAATAATAATGTATTGAGGCAAGGACGGAGTGGCGCATATCCTTGAAAACAAAAAAACAAAAAAACAAAAACAAAAAAAAAACAAAACAAAAAAAAACAAACAAAAAAACGAAAGAAAAGAAAAGAAAAGAAAACAAAACAAAAAAAACCTCGTGTCACCTCCCGGTGAACTATGTTGGACATCCAAACACAAAGCCAATAGAACAAATTGCATCGAAGTAGTTAAAATCAGATTATCAGGTACTTGTGTTATGCTACATGCAAACGATTATGTATGTATGTATGTATGTATGTATGTATGTATGTATGTATGTATGTATGTATGTATGTATGTATGACCTCATCACTATGGCATGCCCACCAAGAGGCTATGTTTGCTGATCTCTATTGTGCCTCTAGCGATTATATATATCTCTGACGCTGCATCAGATTCAAACTTCTTGCAAGTAAGTTGTTACTTTCTTTAAGTCTGTTGATTTGTTATCCAGTTTTCTTAATGTTACTTTTTATTTCTCTCATTCTGTCAGTTGATCTACCATTCACTCAGCGTGGTTTGAATGCTGTGGTCGGTAGGCTAGATGAAAATTTCAGTCCAAAGACCTTGACCTTTAGAGGTCACATGTAAATTACAGAAATATGCAGTGTTACAATATCTACAATTTGAGCCCAAACATAATTAAAAACGGATGACAATTTACCGAGTTATGTCCAGAAGAAAATTTCCAATGGCAAAATGACATTGAACTTTGCGGTGTTCCAATACCTACAATTAGAGTCCAACATGATTAAAATTGGATGGAAATGGATCAAGTGATGGCTGGATGAAAATTTCAAAGGTCCAAAATGGCCTTGAACTTTGACCTTTAGAGGTTACATGTAAATTACAAAAATATGCAGTGTTGCAATACCTACAATTGGAGTTCAAAATGGTTAAAATTGGATGAAAATTGCCAGCGTTATGGCTGGATGAAAATTTCAAACGTCCAAACGACCTTGACCTTTGAACTTTAGAGGTCACATGAAATTACAAAAAATATGCAGTTATAATGTCTACAATTGGAGCCCAACATGATCAAAATTGGATCAAAATTGACCGAGTTATGGCTGTAAAAAAATTTCAAGTGGCAAAATGACCTTGACCTTGCAAAAAATGTGCAGTGTTACAAACATATTAATTGGATTTGGATTGGTTACCTGTACCCATAAAGATTTTGGAGATATTTAAGAATTAAACTTTTTAAATGGCCCTAATTTGCATAATTTTCAAAATCCCACACCTCTTTTCCTAAAAAGACATGACTTCATGTCTGGAGCTCTAATCATGGCAAGATTGGGGTTTCCCAATGTATTAGTGTCTGAGAAAATTGTCCACCAAATAGCTGCTAAAGAAGAAAGAAAGATAAAAAGCAAGAAAGGAAAAAAGAAAGACGGAAAGAGATAAAGAAACCCTACAAAAACAGAATGTATGTGTTGGCACATAGGCATAACAAGTCATAAAGAGTTTAATCGTTTTGGTATGTTAGAAATGTGCTCCTCGTTTCCCCAAATCTCATACGGTAGTGAACAAAGTAGCGCATGTGCTTACCATTAGTGGCCGTCATGACCTGACGGTCAACTTATGGTGAACTCGCTATATGACATTTTAATATCTTAATTGTGTGTGTGTGTGTTAAAAGGAAGGTCATCGACGAGTCTTTTATATTGGATTGATACACGTTTCAAGCTTCATAGTAATATTTATTCTCAAGCTCCATGTGTATAATCCGTTCTTAAGCCCCATAGGCTATGATTGTCTCCAGTACAGAAACGGCTATGCATTGATGATTTTTTTGAGCGAAATGTATTAATTTTGGCGGCCATACATCACCTTTGGACAAGTCACTCCAATTTAGTTGCCAAAACATACATTGACGGTTTTTAATCACAGCTATAAATAAATTTGAAGAGAACGCTTTCATATATGTCAAGTCCCGATTTGGGTGAGACTGAAAATGTTCACCAGTCCTACACACTGCCGATTGAGTTTAAAATGGACCTCAAATCTCATGATTTTACATTTTACTCCAGGCCAAGAAAGTAATGTATGGACCTGGAAGATATACAGACAAACCTTGAGATGACATTACTTCTCAATGTTAAAGCACGGTATCTGTACTCAACTGAAAAATGAAAATAGTTCAAAGGCAATTGTTTCCATTCTGGTGGGATCTCATTTAAAATGCTGAACCGCTATTTATATAATGGAATCTTCAATTGAGACCACCTCCGTAATGAGACCATCTCTATAAAATAAGAACACCAATTTGCAGACCCTTTTTGTTTCTCCTTAATCAAATTATATCCTGCATTAGGACCACTCCCCTATTAAGATCACATTTTTCAGTCCCTTAGATGGTCTGAATAGGGAGAATTATATATGTATATATATATATACATATATATATATACATATACATATATATATATGTAACCCCCATATAAGGGAAACACAAGTAAATAGACTACATCAAGATCGTACATATATACACAACAAATAAATCAGAAATAATATAAACTAAAATGGGTGCATGAGGCCAATCCTGGAGGGCTGGGCCAACTCGACAATCCGACAAGAATTTGAAGGTCAGACGCTCAGGGCAGCCCCTCGCTCAAAATGAATTCATTAGAACATCGATTGCCTCAGTCATTATTAATACAAACAATCTCAAATTAAAAATACACATAAAATGTTTGTATTGCATTGTGTTTATTGGGAAAACCAATCAGTATACAGTCAATTTTTTTCATGGTGCCCATAAAACAAGTACATAAATATAATCTAGAAAGTAAAAAAGACATAAAGATACACACACACACATCTCTCTCTCTCTCTCTCTCTCTCTCTCTCTCTCTCTCTCTCTCTCTCTCTCTCTATATATATATATATATATATATGTATATATATATTAGATTCGATAAAATTATGGCTGTCCAGGAAGTAATATGACAACAGATTTGCCATGTTCAGACAGTTTCAGTATTAAACCTGTCACAAAAGTGACTTGATCGGGAAAGTTCATTAGAAACGCGAAATCCCACTTAAACTTACTTTACTCATGACCTCTTAAAATATATTACTGTATCGCAATCCTTCAAAAACTGTGGAATGTTGTTCAATGCAACATAGCCCCTCTATTTCAAAGAATTTTTTTTGACAACGGGGATGACTTTTTGCAGATCTTGCATTGTATTTATAAATGGATAGTTTCAAATCAAAGAAGTCAGACATATAAGAAGGGGTGAGGCCATGCAGAGCCTTCCACATTAGTCCACATAACGTAAATGATGTGTCTGACGAACACTCATCCACTTCGACTCCAGCAACATGGTGTTAATATGAATTCTTGCCAGGCGGTTTCAAATCATTCTCATGATTCTGTTTTGAATCTTTCGGACTATATCCAGGTACATATTGGTACCACTAAGTGTAATAATACCAGCATGTTATAGATTGTTTTTGTTTTGTTTTGTTTTTGTTTTGACTCCCGTGGAATAAATGGAGAAACAGGTTTAAAAATATCCACTGACAATGTTGATATCAGTATAAGTTAAATATATTGCTGTGTCATCAGCATACACATTTAAGGGACATTTCCAAATATGAAGGCAAATCATTCATGTATAAAAAGCAGTGGTCCCAAGATTGAACCTTGTGACATGCCCGTTGTGAGTTTTTCAGGTGAAGAAAGAGTGTCATTTATACATGTTGTTTAGGTGCAGTGTGCTAGGTAACTTTGAAACCATGCTAGGGAATGATTTCTGATGCCCTAGTGCTGCATTTTCTGAAAAAGAGTCTTTGGCTTTCCGCAAATCTTTCATGGTCAGCCCACATCAATAATATTATTGCAAAATCAAAGAAGCTCGTTGGTGTTCTTAAACGCCTACAATACAAACTGAACAGAAAAACTCTTGAATCTCTTTACTTCTCTTTTGTACGTCCTTGCCTGGAGTATGCTAGTGTGGTCTGGGATGGATGCACAAAACCCGACAGGGACCGACTTGAAACTGTCCAGCTGGCCGCAGCCCGGGTGGTGATAGGGGCTTTTGCCCACACCGGTCTCCAACCCATATACGAGGAGACTGGCTGGGAAAAATTATCAGAGCGTAGAAGAAAGCAAAAATTGGTACTTCTGTTCAAAATTGTTAACGGGTTAGCCCCAGCATATCTTTCCAGATAATTACCGGGGAGAGTTTCCACACAGACTAACCAAATACGAACAATTGCGGCCAATAAAACTATATTTTATAATTCCTTTCTGCCGGCAACTATACGCGAATGGAACTTATTGCCCCGATCAGTAAGGACCATTGAAAATCTAGACGATTTTAAACGAGAGCTTAACAGAAACAGTCCAAAACGTCATGAATTGTACTATTTTGGAGAAAGGAAAATTGCCATAATGCATTCTAGAATGAGAATGGGCTGCAGCCAGCTGAACAGCGACTTGTACAAAATAGGTGTTGTAGGGTCTCCAGCATGCTCATGCGGAGCCAGTCAAGAATATATTTACCACTTTTTCTTTGAATGTGATAAATATGTAACCCTACGAAACGAATTGCAGTGTAAAGTACTCACTCTTGGTAATTCCAACTTGAAAACATTATTGTTCGGAATAGAAAGAAAAGGATTTTTAAAAAGTCAAAATGAGGAAATTTTTGAAGCAGTACATAAGTACATAAAATTATCTGGCAGATTTAAAACGTGATCCTATTTTGGTAACTGTGTTCATGGAGTACAACTCCTTCTAATTGTACCAATGCTCACGCATCACTTCTTTTCCCTTCCGTTTTCATATTTGTGGTCCTGTGCGTGACCTATCTGTGAATTGGTGTTTACAATATCTATGTAGTCTTGTCTTCTTTGTACAAGAGGCCCTCATATAGGCTGGTGAGCCTGTCGGCCAATTGTGTAAATAAAATATGTTTAAACCAAAGAGTTTCATGATCTACAGTATCAAATGTTTTGAGTAGTCGAGTGCTATCATTCCAATAATTTTGCCATCGTATTCGTAATGCTCGGTACACCAACTGTTTTCCATAAGTAAGTTTTGACCCGACAACCCATTCCGGGATATGCCATGCCAGCACTGGCCATCCCATAAATCGAACATCAGGAGGCAGTACATTCATTATTAAGATGTGTATTGAATGGACTTTTAGCAGGGTGTGAAACTTTCAGAATTTCAATTCCACCCACAGTGTCAATGATATCAGTGCCAAGAGTCCACTAAACTTATTAGGATGATATAAACACCAGGAATGACCATATAATTGAAAATGAGAGTACAAAGAGTTGATAACTGTTTACACAAGATCTTGTTAGTTCTGTTCCAGAATTGTGCTAACTTTCTTTCGTTTTATAAAATGTCCATGACACGAAATTAATTGTTACTTAAGGCCACAACACATACTCCACTCGTACGTCCGAATTTCTTTTTAACATGCCAGGACTCATATACAATCCCGGATTTCGGGCGACCATTATCGACCCACAAGTGCCACCAAAACCTTTGCTGATCCCGAAGTTAAGACTTATGATCATTTTCTGGAATGCAACCTGCTAACTGGGCTGCTTCATGTATTGTATTATTAATGTGTTTTATATATTAAGCAGTGAAGGTTTATAAATCCTCTCTCCAACTTGCAGGGTCAAGAAGAGGGATAGGGTTAAGTTTCTCATTCAGCATGGACTTATATTTCTCTCTTTTGTTTTTATCATGCCATTTAGGAATTGAAAACATCTTCATATGTTGAGATTTTACACCCATTTTACTCAAACTTAACAGTAAACTAAGCTGCAAATATACAGGTACGTGATCACTCGTGTTTCCATCATCAAGAGGAACAATATGACAAGATGCTACATTACATGCATTGTACAACCAAGTGACGCAGTGATCGATCCCCGTATATGTATTTGAGGCATCACAAAAGTAGGTTTACTTAGTTGGCAACTGAATATTCCAGTCAGCACACAGGGTTATTGGGCCCACGTTAGCATATTCATCAATGAAAGACTGTAATGCATCCAGTGTATCTAAAAAGATAGTGGTCTGTTGTGGCCTACTACTATTAAAGTATGGCATATATACTGACACTAAAATATGTACAATTTGTCCAGATGAATTGGTGATAGGCGCAGCCACTTCTCGGATACTTAGCACTTGAAGCTCGTGAGAGCCCATAAAATCTTTCTGCTTAACAATAAGAGCCATGCCTTCAAAGAGGCATCCAGCAAAGTGCGCATCCAGATCATTCACATGGGATTTAGTGATCACATTAAACTTGTCACTGTGACCAGAAGACTGTAGAATGTTGTCTATGGTAGGAAAATGTTCTGGTCTCAACCACGTCTCAGACAAACACATTATATTGCATTTAACTGAAACAAATGGTCTAGAATATAAGCACTCGATGCAACAAAACTTTACACTTAAAAGATTCTACTGATAAAGTAAAGCCACAAGAGTCATTACTAGCACAAGAAAAAGATTAAATACATGAATCCCTCGGGCAGCAATTTTCATAACGCTTGCTAATTCTGACAGTAAAGGTTACAAATTGCAATTTCACTTCAAACAGCTCAAACATTCAGGAGGATCCAATCACAGCATTGTCATAACTCACCCCCCCCCCAAAAAAAACAAACTTTTAGATGCCTTAGCCAGTTATGAAAGGGTCTGGGACAACAGGCTTAGTCCCAATTTGATTGACCCAGCCCATAGTCCAATCTTTTCCAAAGATTTTCCTCAGGGCTGGTGTCCACTTTGAAACACTGTGGTTACAATCCAAAATCTTTCAATACTCATTCTTTCCAAATCGGTGCTGCTACCCATGCAGCTAATACAGGTATGTCAGAAGCACAGATGCATTCATCAAGGTCGCTGGAAATCTCAAGTCTTTTTGCAACATATAAGGCAAGCAGATCCAATCTTCTATTACAGTCACCCTCCCTATGTGGTCCCTCTTTCTTGTGAAGCGTTGCCTCTAGTGGCTGTGGTGGATTGTCCAGTCCACAGCAAGAAGAGTAACCAGCCAGGGGTGATAACTGAGATAGTTCAAGACCCAGGCAGGCAATTATCTGGTAAAACGCTTCCAAGGCAGGATGAGATATCTTGGAAGCTTTGAGGTCAGGTTGACGGGGGGGGGGGGGAGGAGGAGCCCCAGGGGTATTAGTGGTACATGTTTGAAGGCTTAAACACTACTTAAATAACACATTCTTGCTGTAGAGGTTGCGCTGCCTTGTCGTCAGTTGACTGGGGGAGGTAAAACCTCAACCACATTTTAGCTCACAAAAGTAGGTAGAAACTTGCAGTTCTGACTTTCACCCATGTCACTTCTCCTCTCATGGTTAGTCCACAAGGGAATAAAGGTGTGATTGCAGTGAGAAGCAGACTGCAAATTGTTACCCTTTGGCAGTCACTCCCCCAACATGTTAGGGGTGAGCCTGGATAAATGTACCAATTCTATGCAACATTAAGTGTAAATATGTGCTTCGAAACATGTTTACTCGACACAAAAGTACAATCTTTTGTCTGCTCCTCCATCCAGTTGTTCAGTGTTCATTTTGTAGTAGTGAATGGATTAAGAGTGGCAAGAGTACAAGTGCAGAAAGAAAAGATTCAATTGATAAAGTAAAGTCACTACTATCATTACTAGCACAAGAAGAAGATTTAGTACATGAATCAATGGGGCAAAACTTGTCTGTTTGGCATGATTTCGAGTTTTCTTGGTCCATAATAGGGTCTGTATGTGTGTGCAGAGAACTGCCCATACGGGGTATGGTGATGGTTGTTGTTACGGCAGCTGCTAGAAACTTGGGCAGAACTGTGGCCCACAGATGCCATGGGGATAATAGATCTGGACCTGGGCCAAAGAGTCGAAGAGATTGAAAGCAGGAGTCAGCTCCAAGGTTATTTATCTGTATCCACAGTGTGAAAATTTCCTGGATCTGCTTTACAAAGTTGATCACAAGCATTACCATTTGGTGAGCTATGTGATAGAGATTCCTGGTACCATCACTGGAGTTTATATCCCTTACTTGAAAGCTTGGAAACGAAACGTAAGTCGTTATGTATGTTTGAATCTGCCCTGGTATACATAGAACATAATTATGTTTTAAACCACAGCAAACATAGCCCAGGGTGCCATGACCTATAACAGTGAGGATTCAACTAACAAATAAGTGGCATCAGGATCTCAATTTGCACTCAGAAACTTATCTAATGCGTGTAAGGAAGACTGTATGTACAGCTTCTAAGATATAAAGGACTCCAAACAGGATACCAACATGGAGTTGCTGGGCTTATTACACTAAAAGACCATATTATGTCATCCCTCTGGTACTTCGAAGATCAGTGACCTATCAACCACCAGATAAAGTATAAAATACTGGCAGACATATGCTACATGGGGTTCAGTTTGGTTAATAAGCAACCCCTAAAGGAACTTGGCAAAGTATATGTCGTCACTTAATATACACCAAAAAACGGAGGTTGTGTGCATGAAAGGTGATGCTGAGGACACACCAAAAATATGCCTAGTGAATCAACTCCAAAATCTAAGAAAATCTGTGGCTGACATGAATGAACAAATTTAACTTTTAAAAACTGGAGTAAAGCACCTAAAGGAGGATAACGAACAACTCAGAGCCCAATTTGTTAATGTCATAACCATAACTGCTGTGGATCACGAAATAAAGAAACAGTGTGTAACATCTGCTGACTGGATAAATCTTGTACCTGGGATGACATTGTGAAGTTCCCAAACAATAATCTGGATCTCTATCTAAACAAAGTACAAGAATTTCCTTCTAGGCAAGGCTCTTGGAAGTCTTTCTGCATTAAAGTTCCTGTGCATAAGTTTGACTAAGTACTCCACTGCAACATGTGTCCAGAAGATTCCGTGTGCATATATTTTTAGCAATGACACACAAAATCAATCATCAAGGGTAAACCTTAAACCATTTCAGAATCCCAGAATTAAAACATGACATTTTAGGTCTACAGGGAGGCTGCCCTATACATCAAAACAAGCGTTGCCTGCAAACCAGCCTTCCCCAAAGTATGCTACAGGACTCCCCTTCAATCATAACAGATCAGCTCCAGTATGACAACATGCTAATCCCTGGTCATACACCCTAGAACCAGATGATCCCTTCCCCTGTAGAACAGCACCACATGACCCACAAGGTGACCCCATGTACCATCCAGGCGCTCCCTATGCAGGTAATGGACACTAACAACAAATGGAGCCTTTCCTAAGGTACCTTACCGCTCAAGGATGAGACACCGAATGGCCTCCATTCGAGGAATGGTCACCGCAATTCTAGGGCTCCTGGCACTGGTAAGACTGAGAACTGATATGGCATGTTAGGTGAAATATTGCAGAATCTTACATACCAACCTAGACAAATGACACATTTTCCTTATGTACATAATACTGAACTTAGAACACTGCCAGAAGGTCCACGTGATCAGGATGGTTCAGCATTACCCTTCTCATGTGAACAGTTTAGTTGCAAAGTTTTTAAATGCTTACTGCAATTTAGACCATTTGGAAAACTGTGATATTTTATCTTTGAATGAAACTTGGCTAAGTACATATGAACATAATTTAATTGAGGCTGCCAGTAAAGATAGACCTTCCCTTGCAGGTTCAGAGATAACGGTTTTTGCCAAGGCGGGCATGGCTGAGTTTGATGCTTACTACAGCAGCCACCCGTATGGTGGCACAGCTATGTTGGTAAAAAGTTGTTCATGTGTTACTTGCTATCAGTTTGATGCTATGAGTGATCACATAATTAAAGTAGCCATTAGTGACAGTGCCAGTAACATAATCCGTATCTTCATTATTGTATACATGCTGTTTTTCTCTCTAAAAATATAGATAAATATGTGGAAATGTTAAACATATTTCAGGGCTTCATAGACCAGGACACTACCACAGCTCCCATTAAAATTCTGGGTGATTTTAATGCACAGGTCCCGTGTATAGTTAAATTATCTAAAAAGTAGCATAGAGGGAAAGGTTACAATTTGCACTGTAAGCTGCTTTATGATTTTAACGAATATAATAATATGGTTCCACTTGATATGATTTTCAAGCAAAAAGAGCAATAGACATAATTCAGCTATGGTAACAATACATATACCTGGCTTTTAACCTTTTCACGAGATCTTGATGGTGTTCAAACGTGCAACATTATACCACTGGCTGACAGTAATGCAAGCGGTCACCTGCCTGTACATTTTCAAATGAGATTATATGTGCGAGATACACCCCATGAGGTACTTGGTTATTTTTCATCCACCAATCTGAAGCTGTACTAGGTATGGCACAACAAACACAATATTGAAGTATATAAAGCAACTCTTGTTGAAAAGTTACCTAATGTAGGTCCGTTGAACTATTTTGACTTTATAAGCAGAGGTACCACTGAGCAGGTTATTAAAAAGTATCTTTGTGACACAAGCACAGCCATACACGAGGCATGGGAAGAGGCAGGCTGTACTAGTAGCGGCCATACCAAGCCTAAACACTACTGGTTTTCTCATTTTGGATTTTACTTGATAACAAGTGCCTCCAACTGTGCCCAGGTAACAAATTAAACTGGCGTCAAATGAAGTAATATGTAAAAGGGGAAAGAACATCCATTTTAAACATGTTCCCACAAATGTCCAAGTTACCTAAGGCCTAACAAAAATAGGTTATGTGTGGTAACCTGACAGACCCTATTAAAGGGCCCAAGCCTAAAGTTCATTCAACAAAAAACAAAATAAGGTACTTGCAAGCCGCCCTTTCCTAATAAAAATTTATCGACCCTGGCTGAAAGAATTTATCGAGAAAGTGGCCATCATGTGCCGTTATCATGCAGTAAAGTTAACTCAAACACAGCATTCTATTTCAACTTGTCTTTGGGGTTAAATCGGGCCGGGGAAACAGCGTAGCTGCAGAGCCGCAGTTGTTTGGTGAAACAGCATAAGGCTGGGTATTTAGTGACTGTGATCCTAATATTTCGCAAGCTTCCAGATGTCCGTTCTCTGAGTTACCAGGGCAAACGGTCGTTACAGTATTTTTCAAACATGACTTATTATCTTTACTTTAGTCTGCCTGCTCAGTTGTGTCTGAAGCACTTATCAATGTTACTGACCAATCAAGTGTGACACAATACCATGGCTTAAGCTGGCAAGTAGTGTGCCCCATTTTAAACATTGCACAAATGTGTTGATTGCTTGACAGGGCCACGAAAATACATTTGATTTGGATATCAATGTGAATCACAGCCTCAGCATATATCATATCTTTATTGATGCTCTGAAACATTTGCAAAATATATACTTTTGGTTTTGTATATTGTAAACTCCCCAAGATCGTCCCAACACTTTCCTCGTTTACAAACCATTGGGTGCAGAATCTCCAATTTTCAAAATGGCAGCCAAGTGCTTGTTAGCCGATTGGATATTTTGAAGAGGTAGTATCCAAAATGTATGTGTAATTGGTGTTAATAGAAGGTTAATTTGTCGAATAAATGTAATGTTCAACATGTAATGAGACTTTTTCAACGCCGCACAGTCAGTTATCATGTTCAACATATAATGAGACTTTTTCAACGCCGCACAGTCAGTTATCAGTTGTAGCCAGCGGTTGGCCCCATGAAAGGAATTTTTTATCAGACACTGAAGTCGCCCCCAGGCTATGAACTAGCAGCACTAATACGACCTGCCACGCACCCCTGGTGAGTGAAAGATGGAGCTTTGGAGAAGGTTGCTCCGATAGTGGATACAGGTCCGAAGGTACTGGCACATTTTTACATTAGTGGTAAACAGACGTTCTGGTAACAATTGTGGGTATGGTTGCCATAGGCGCAGTGCAGTGTATGGAAGTGTTTAAAGAAAGAGTTTCGGTGTTTGTTTTGGATATTGAATGTTATTATTGTGAGTTGGTGTACATAATTTCTATATATTGTGATTTGCTACTTATCTTGATGAATTTCCCAGTTTCAGAGGTTTTCTACTAACAATAATGATGACGATGATGATGATGATAATAATAATAATAATAATAATGATATTAATAATACAGACCCATATCTTAAACATGGACTGTGAAGCAGGCCAAAGACTATATTAATCACTTTCCATGGCACAGATGTTGGCGTACACTTACCCACCCGTTTGGCGGAGGAAACCGAAGGACTCCGAGAAAACAACTGTGCACAGTGAGAGGGGTAGGAACTCTTTCCAATCGCATCCCCGGCCGTGACTCGAACCCGGGCCACAGAGATGAAAGACGCGTGTGTTGCAGTTCCGCCAACTATTCACCCATTAAAAAACCATATGTCGTCGGGCCTCGTCTTGTCTAGTCAAAATAAAAATGATCTGAGATAATAGTAGGCAGATCAGGTGTTGGGGAACCTTGCCATATGTTACCCTGACGCCAACTCAAAATTATGACTTCTGAGCGAATCGGACCGTACCGTGCTGTAAACCAGATGCCCCGGACGAAAAAAAAAAACCCCTCCCTCCAAAAAAAAAAAAAAAGTTTAAGCGGTGTTTCACACACGTTAATCCTTTCCTGAAGGAAGCGACAAGAAACACCAGGACAAACAAAAGTGTGGAAGGTGTCATTACAGTAAGTGCATGTGTGAAAGGACAATGTGAGAGAGGGGGCTGCACAAGCACCTGTGCTCTCTCGTGCCTCTGATCTTTCGTACTGGCAAAGAGGTGTGAACACTACCTTGCCAACACGTCGCATCCTGCAGTGCGGCCATCCTGCTCAAACGTGTATGGTCAGAGAGTACCCATAACGACAACGTTAAGAACTACATTATTTTATATATATATTTGCAGAGAATGTAATTTCAAGGTCTTTGTGTTGTGCAAATAAAACATTAAGATACATGTAAATACTGTCTGCTTTGCCAAATGTAGATTGGCGTCAAGAATTTAAGCGTCGTTTGTCTAATTAGAGTGTATTCGTGAACCTTTTGGTGGACCTATCCTTTTGTGCATAATTTCAAGATTGAAAATATACTATGACGTATTTGGAACCATAAGATTTCCTATATTTTCAGAGAAATTAAAAAATCTACCCCTCCATGTTTTACCCGTCGATCTTAAATATCTAACTCCACAAAGCAAATTAATATTGTAGTTGAATTCAAAAAATGGATACAGCTGATGTGACCTATAACAATTGTTTTAGCGATCATGGCAGAATAAGATGATCAAAATTAGAGGCTTTAGATTCAATAATATATTTAATTTAATGAAACACGCATTATTATAAATTTAACATTGTACCTCCAAATCAGAAAAGTCAGTTATTTGTCTCTATGCTATGTACTTGTTTTTTGTTTGTGTTTTATTTGTCGCAAATAAGGAAATATAATAAAGCTCACCAAACATGGGTATCTTGCTTACAAGTATTTTGTGCCATCTAGCTGCGACATTATAATTATAGGTGGTTTCTCACATTTGGCTTTTTTGACAAAAATTTTGTTTTGAAAGTACTAAAGCTTTACACTGAATTCAATTTTTTTCGGTCCTAATGCATTTTTCTTGAAAAAAATGATACATATTTGTTAACATAGCCGAATTGCTACATGTATTGTACACAATACTATTTTAATGTCTGTTTGGACATCAGATATCTTTTTTCTATACAACTTTGAAGATCAAAGTGTCAACCAGGGGAGCGTTCTGCCAAACCGTGGCGAGCGCGCGGCAGGTGGGCCGTGCACACATGTGGCCTATAATACATGCATGGCTTGATGCAGGTAAGATACGCTAAGTGCCACGCTGCAGCAAATTGGTTGTGAAATACAAATATTTTCATTATTATTTGACACCATAGAATGGCCTTATGTCAATAAAGTGCTAGACACCTTTAACTTTGGAGAAGATTTCCGAAGGTGGATCTCTGTCTTGTTTAATGATCCATCTTGCTGTGTTCTTAACAATGGCTATGCGTCTAAATTTTTTTACCTTATCTAGAGGAGTAAGGCAGGGGTGTCCTGTTTCACCCATCTTATTAATTTTAGCTGTCGAACTCCTAGCTTTTTCTATTAGGAGCAATTCCTATATTAAAGGGATCACTCTAGGAGGAGAAAAAATAAAGATTTCTCAGCTGGCAAATGATACTACATGTTTCATATCAGACATAGAATCGGCACGGCAGTTGCTCAATGTTCTTCAAAATTTTGAAATTTTCTCTGGTTTAAAGTGCATCAAAGGCAAGACTATTGCAAGATTGATAGGGGCAGGTCCTTTTTCCCCAGATGGTTCTCCTGGTGCAAAAACCACTTCACTGTATTAGGTATAACCTTTCATGAGGATGAAAAGCACATGATTAAACTCAATTTCGATCCTAAACTTACTTCATTTAAAGAAGCCTTGAAGGTTTGGAGAGCCAGAAACTTATCGCTAATTGGAAGAAATATAGTATTGAAGTCACTGGCAATCTCAAAACTACTTTTTGTGCTCGCTCATCCATACTGATGAAACTGTAATTAAGGACATACAAACTTGCATTGGAAAGTTTATGTGGAGCAATGGTACACCAAAAGTAAAAGTTGTGGTAATGTATAAGAGCATACCTAATGGTGGTATGAAACTGTTACATTTCAAGTCCCAGCTGAAACATTTGAAATCTCCGCTCCTGATTGGGTGAACATTTATAAGCTTCCTTATTCCTGCACTATAGAAACAAGGTTACAAGCATTTTAATTTTCTTTACTCCGTCGCTTTGTTGCACATATTTCCAGGCTGAAAAATGGGGCTAACATAATCTAAACTATGTTCTTATTGCCCTTCGGTGGATTCTATTATTCATAGATTTGTAGATTGTGACCAGAGTCAAATATTTTGGACATGTTTCCGAGACTGGTGAAATGATATTTACACTGGAGAAACTATTGTACTATCTCCTTCTGATATTATTTTTGGTTCACTTAAATCAAAGAGCATATATGCTTTAAATAATTTTATCTTACAAGGGGAATATTACATTCATCTTAGAGCATGCAACAGAATGAATAACAACTTTGTACCTTATTTGACTCATAAAGTTAAAGTTGGAAGGCCAGTGCGGTACGATCAATCAAAGCAAAACCTGTTTATTCAGCAATGCGGTCCAACATCTTCATATTTGTTGATCTAACATGATGCCTGTAATTATGTCTGTTATTTTGTTTTGTAGACACTCAATGTGCAAAACATGTTTATTCAGCAATGGGGTCCAACATCTTCATATTTGTTGAGCTAACATGATGCCTGTAATTATGTCTGTTATTTTGTTTTGTAGACACTCAATGTGCATGGAGAACAAATAAAAACAAATAATAATACTAAAAAAAAATATATTATTTCTTTTGCAAATGTACGGAAGCCTTATCAGACCAACATTTTTTGTTCAGATTCGTAATTATGATTTTTCCTAATTACGCTTTTTTCTCCTAATTATGGGGAAAACCCGTAGTCTGACAAAGCTCATAATCAATGCTTTTAAATTTGGTGATTTCGAAAAAAAACAACAACTTTGTTTTATATGTTACAAAGAAAAACTCGTAATTAAGAAACATAAATTCGTAAATTACGAACAACAGTTGCAATTACGAATTTTCCATGTGGGTAGGGGTAGACCATTAGGCTTCCGTACATGTGAAATGTATTTCGAGCAATCACGTCGGCTCTATTTTTTTTTCGAGTATATTTCTATTCACAAAATCAAGATTTAAGACATTAATATTCAAGTTCGAAGATTCTGTTATGCAGATCCTAGTCATAATTGCTTTGGATTTTTGGGTTTCATACAGCTATTGACTATATAGTGTTGTGAATCTAATTATGAAGCGTCAGTCAAATACCACTGTCGTGGCACATGGATACATCGGTTAATCAGCCTTTTTAGAAAAATCCACTTTTATACGTCCTGAAGCCTTGCCGAAGGGAGCCCTCTGTCATAACACGTGTATATATGGAAAATATAGTGATTTGTGAGGTCAATCCCTGTACTCAGTACTCTATCTGTAACATACCATCCAACTTGAAAACTGGGAAGTTCCGGTCAGCGACAGCGCCAAATCACTTACAACCGGATGTCCCGCTATGCCTGATGGTAGTCTTAAAAATCTCTCCCGTCATCCGCAACAAATAAAGATATTACAGAGGAAAAACATCATAAGATTTTTATCCACCTTTAGTCATTGTTTCCTAGACAACATCAAAACGACGATTTTATTTGAGCCATTGCACAAACACCATTCGTGTGCACTTGAAGTCGAATCCCGAGCAACCAGCCTAGTCTCTTCCGCATTTCCATTGGCGCCCGCGAGGTGGCGTGCTAAACCAGCACTTGACACTGGAGCGAGAAGGCCTGCAAGGGACCCTGACGTCATGATTAATGTTGCACGAGCCGCACCAGTAACCTGGTGGATGAGTAGCATTCTTACTAAAAGGGGGCGGGATAAAAATCAGTTTTTCACCTAAGTTTGTGTTGAACGGTGTATTGATGTCACAGTGACCAGTGAAACTCTAAAAAAAGCAAGTGGTGGTAAAACTCACTTCCCAAGTTATTGAGAATATGTGTCTCAAACCATTTTTGTTGGGGTATATAAAATCCCCTTACATGCATGTACATTTTAAACAGTTTTGTTTGATCAAGTACTGAAAACGTCATTTTCCCAAATTTCACAAACAGTAGAGAGTAAACTTGAAAAGAGCAATTGGTGGCAAAAATATTCAGCTGAATATCCTTTAAGTTTTTATGAATATTTGTTTAAAGCCATTCATTTTTAGTATTAAAATTGTCTTCTACTTGTTACAAAGTGTTGTTTTAGTTCTTATTGAAAAAGTCGGCTATCTGCCTACATATGACAGCGAGTCCCTGAAAAATGCAAGTGGTTGTAAAAATCATTCCTCTCAATTCTTCAAGTTTTTAAAAATACAAATCAAAAGCCATTCATTTTCGGGTATGAAAACTTGCCATACTCCCGTCATATTACAGGTATTTTGTATTATTTCATATTGAAGAAAAAGGCAAGTCTGTTATCTTCGATTTTTTCAGTCCTAGTACACATTTGGATTATAATAACCTGTGAATTATACACAGATTGAAATTTAACACCTAAGTTGTCTGTTTTTGCCAATGAGACAAATTTTATTTATCAAATTATGAAAAAAGCCGAAAACACAATGATCATTCATATGGAATGGTTTTCTGCGAAAGCACAATGACAATTCATATAAATTGCTTGCCATAAATGCACATGCCCACATATAAAACGTTCACGATGTGGTTTGTTGTTGGCATTTCACTTGCAGTTTGTTACTGCCTTCGGGAGCTCCCACTGGCTGGTCAGTTACATATTCATTTTCAGGCCTTTATGCGAATATTTTATTATTAAAACCCGGAAAATGGGTAATGATACATTCGTAGCATTAGAAAATTAGACAAGATGCATACTCAGCCCATGACTATTATTGCACATTTATCAGGTTCAGCAAAATTGCAATATATCAAGCTACGCGATTGTTAGGTAATGCATAGAAATATACATTAGTAAACCAAACGAATCTTGTCAATCTTAAGTGACCGAAAAAGCAAATTCCTCGGAACCTTGTTTCTGTAGTAGCAAGAGATGAAATGCAGATGTCATGTCATGTCCATCCACTTTGCGTACTGAGAAGGTGGAAGGAGATATTCTTCAGAAGATGGTAAAATATCAGTGCATACTACCAATTGCCATGTCATTTGCTCAGATATGGTACTCAGAATGGAGCCACTAACCCAGTGGTGTGGGGCACAGGATAGGATACAAATATGAGCTTCATGGTTTTTTTATTGATGTAAATACAAACGAAAGTACTTTCGTCCCCCTGGAAGAGAAAAAATAAGTTTCCTTCACACACCTTATCCCTGCCTCTAAGAATCAGGCATTTCCCATGGGAGCCCTTATAAAGGCTCCCACCATTTCCTTTCCTCCCTGTACTCTGGAATTCTAATTTATGCTGTTGCTGTCTACCTCTATCATTTCATTCCTTTTCTCCCAGCATCCTATCATGTAGTCCTGTACAGTTTTAATACCCTTCCTGCCTCCTAGAAAGCCACCCTTCAAACCGAAAACCCATGTAACATGTTTCTCTTCCTCTAAACACCAAGCCTCTGCTAAACCCTTGCAATTATATTTTTCCCTGTGCCCCTTTCGGAAAAAAAACTTCCCTTGTCTCTCATATATGCATCACACCACAGCAGCCAATGATCCACTGCTTCTTGTTTACACACCTTGAATTTTCCATTACTCCTTGTCCACTTGTGTTTCCTCTTTTCTAGATTGATTACTTTTGCCCTACTTTGAAAAAAGCGTGCGTCCAGTCCTTCATATGCATCACACCACAGCAGCTTTGGCTTTTCTAATACCTTGTATGCTTTTGTACTTTTTCCCCTGGCTTCTCTTTTCCAGTCCTCCCCCCTGTAGCAGTCTTACCTATATACAACTTCATCATATCCTTTCCATTCATTTCTCTCTGCAAACTTATCGGTCTCTGACCCATCTTGGTTGTTCTTTGACTACCTCATTATAAACTTTCCTGTACTGCCTGCCTTCACTTACTGCTTGTATATACCCCCAGTACTTTAACTTTGCTTTGGTAATATTGGCTGTAATTTTATTCCATCCTAACTCTCGTAGGCCTGCTTCTGTTGCTGTACATGGTGGTGCTCCCAGAATTTATTTCCCCATCTCATTTTGTGCTTTCTCCATTCTCTGGATATCTCCCTCACTTATTGAAATCACATCTAAGCCATAAATCAGTTCTGGTATTGCAACTCTATCCCATAATACCCTTGCTGTGTATGCTCTGTTGAAACTGTTCGATAATATACAGAGCAAACAATACTGGTGACTCCACACATCCCTGCTTTATGTCTATATCCAGAAGTGCATTCTCCGCGTTTACCTTTCCTAATGAAAATGTGGAGTCTACATCTTCATACAACGCTTTTAGAATTTCTGAAAAATTTCCAGCAAATCCTAGTCTCCTTAGTTTTTCCCATTGGGCATCTCTCCATACCCTGTCATTAGCTTTCCTTACATCTAAGAAACCCATGGAGACTTTCTTCAGCGGTTGCCTTGCCAATTCTAACAGCTGGCTCAATAAAAAGATGTGGTCACCTGCCCTTTTACCTGATCTTAATCCGTTCTGAATCTCCCCAGAAGACCAAGCCTTTGAACTATTCCACTAAGTCTCTGGTACATTTTCCTACTGAATATTTTGCCCCCATTTAATGAAATGGCAATGCCCCTACACTGGTCTGATTGGCCTTCTGGGCCTTTCTTTGGAATATATGAATCTTGAGTCTATTCCATTCCTTTGGTACTTATCCTTTCTCAATAGCCCTATTGAAAAGCAACTATAAACCATCTTCAATTTCCTCTCGCCCTCTCCTGATCAATTCTGTGAAGATATCATCTGGTCCTGGAGCTTTGCGTCGTCACATCTGCTCAACTGCTATTTTAACTTCTATCTTTCTGATTCTGCAACACATCTCCAGATCCCATTGATCATGTGTGTACTATGCTTGACACCCTGGTACTGTTCCCTGACCCCACTGTGGATTAACAACCTCTTCCCAGTGTTCCCTTAGAGCTTTCTGTGTTTATTCCTTATTATCTGCTCATTTCCCTCTGTGTGATTTCCAATGTTTTATTCTGTTTTTGCTGATTAACCTGTTCCCAAAAGATGGCTGAGCCTTCTTCCCGACTCTCTATAATTTTCCGTGTCATTTGTTCATTATTACTGGCTCTCCTTTCTGCTTTCATCTCTGCTACAGTCCTTCTACATTCCATACACTGTGTCTTAGCTTCCTTTATATCACCTTAGGGCACCTGTTTTTGCTGGCTAATCTCCATGTTCTATGTTTGACCCTCTCTCTTTTTATTGCTCATTTCAACTCTGGGTCTATTCTATACCCTAGATTTTTAACTGGGACTTTCGCTCTACCTATCTTTTCCTGAGTGTGTTACTTTAAAAACCCTTCTGATCAAGTCCCCATCTATTTCCCGTACTAGTTTTCCCATCTATTTTTCCATTCCTGCAATTCAACTTTTAGACTTTCTTGATACCCTGTCCAATCTGTTTCCTCCTTTATATCCCACACCCATTTAGTCTCCTCTCTGTTTCTTCTTTGACACTGCATGTTAATCGAGACTATTATCCTGTCATCGCCACTGCCTGCATCCAATCTACCTTTCTCATCTATTTGCATCTTTGTCTCATTTGAAATTTTTCACTCTGCACTAAAATATAATGGGTTATTGTCTGCCTTTCACCAGATGCCAATGTTTACTTTCCTTTGCATTGTACATCCCTATTAACTATCATCAGACTAAATTCTCTTGTGAAATTCAGTAACCTGGTTCCGTTTCCATTGATTCCACTAACCTCTCTTTCAATTCCACTAATTTCATTTCCTATGTGCCCATCCCCTGCAGCCCTGCTCCTATCTCTGGCCTCCTCTAGTTCTAACTTGAGGGCTGCTAACTGGACTTGTAAAGTCTCAGTCCTCCTACACTTCCCACACCTGTCCCTAAAACCTTCTTCCCTTGCCTCCTGAAAAGTACAGGACAGCCCAGTGCAGCTAAATTCCTCCCACATACAGCACCCCTCGCCCTGCATGTATCCCTTCCACTCTCCCTGCTGCTACCTTTCCACCTCCCTAGACTCTGCACCACCCCTCACCCCCGTCTCCTGCCCCTACCTCTGGCCCTGCTCTATTCTCAACCTGCCCTCCTGTCTGTTTCTGTCCTACCTCAGCCTGTGAACCCTCTGCCTGTCTCCACCTCTAGAACAAATCCTTCTTGCTACCTTCTCCTGCACCCAACCTACTCTGTGGCACCCCGACCCGACATACTGGACACTTTCACTGTTTATTTTCTTACTCGCTGATATAATTCAAAATGGCAGCTCCCACCCTCACTGACCAATTTTCGCTCGCCCAAACTTTTCGATCTAAAGTTTCTAAAAATAACTTGAATTTACCATGAAAACTTTCCCTGCTTTACTTTTATATATTCATAAAACAAATTCCGTTGTAATTTGGTCAAACTTTGTCTAAAACTGCCAAAATTGCACTAAATCTATATTAGCTTCAAAACCAAACCTTTTCTTGTTAAATATCGCTCTCTACATACAGTAGTTCAAATAACAGAGTAACGCACTGGGAGAAGTCGAAAATGTGATTTTGTTGATGGACGGATGGACGACGGTGGACTACAATGGATGGACGGAAAACCATAAGTTAAGGTTAGCCCAGTTACAAGTCAGCTGAGTTAAAAAGCTGCCACTAAGTCGTCCACATTAATATGCAAGTTTGCTTCGGTTGTGGTGAATACCCAATGTAAAGTGTCGGAGTCTTTCACAACTGCCCCCCCCCCCCCCGATACAAGGTTTGATACATCTGTATTAAAGTCAGGACCGAGGCTGCAAGGGTCAACTATTTTCTTTGATTTTCAAGATTTTGTTTTCAACATCTCTGTTTTTGCGAAGGTGTTTCAGATGGTATCATGCAACTGTGAAACATTACCCCTTTGACGGTCAGTATTTTGTTCTTGTCAAACTCTAATAAGTGTTTGTAACAGAGTTTCCTTTATGGGACAGTTTAGAAATAGGCCATTATCAGAGTGCCAATGACGTTTTCGTCTTGCCTACTGAGAGGAGAGTTGCAAGATAAAATGAAAACTCTACAGGATTTCAAACTTAATACTGTGGTTTTTTTGGAATTAAACTTGGAGGAATTGCAGCAATACGTGGCTATTTTGAATTAAATGTAGAAGAATCACAGAAATCAAAACAAAGACATATTAAAGCCAGACATAAATATAAAACGAACTCCGGAGGGTTTATATGTATTTTTTTATGAAAATATGTTTAAAGCTATGTGGGTAAGCTGTATGAATTATGTTCTTCGTCACAAGACCAGTCAATTACTCTTTATCCCATCATTTGTCTGCGACATGATTTAGGGTTAGAAAAGATCTACCGCCTGCCGTTTGTGCTGAATTTAAATGTAAATCTAAGCGTCACGCGCGTGTGCTCACAGGAATACAGTGTAGTAACCCTGTGCTCACAGGAGATAAACCAGTTTTTGGCTCAATCTCCCCTGTGACAGCGCATGCACAGGGCAGGTACAACAGTCGTTACACAAAGTAAGTGGTGTTATTATGGATTGTTGCCTCAAAGGAGGGACTATATGTATGTATGTATGTATGTATGTATTATGTGTGTATGTCTGTCTGTATGTATATGTGTATTGATTTAGATATATTTTATTCAACTGGCTAGCCCAGGTGGTACTCAGGCGAACTGATAAAGAGGTTCTCCAACTGAAAATACAGATGACATACAGTATATCTACAGTACACACAATACGAAGGTTGAAGATATCAAATCCACGCAAATTGCATCTGAAGCAGAACACATATACATGCCATTAGTGCCAGATAACTCTATTGACATATATTCAATGTCGATGTTTTACTCAGACTGAATGACTGTGTATCATTTTAATGGATATATTAATTGAAACCTTTCTCCAGAAATGGTTCACCAGGTGGTCCTGCAATTTTTTTTTTTCTAATTTAAAAAAAAAAAATGTGTGTTATAGCTATTTTCGACTTCTCCAGAACCGTCACTCAGACTAAGCTGAAACATGGTGGATATGTTCCTTGTGGAAGGGTCAAACAAAGTTGTTTACTATGTAGGAATGCTGAGGATATCTGATTTTTAAGCTTTTTTTTCAATTTGGGTACTTATCGGTCAATGCAGCTTTCCTATTGATTACTATGGAAGTCAATGAGCATTCTAATGCACATTTTCGACTTCTTCTCCAAAACCGTCATCCAGATTAACTTCAAACTTGGTGGGGATGTACCTTGGGTAGGTGTCCACTAGGTTTGTCCAAATGGTCATGTTCCAATGAATTTTGGACTTTTTATGATTTTTTTTTCAAAAATCTTTACAAAAGTTTCATATAGTTAAGTTTAACATGGGAATTTCTTGTAATGGTTATAACTTAAATAATTTGGCCAATTTACTTCAAACTTGGTGGGGATGTGCCTTGGGTGGACCTCTACCAAGTTTCTTTAAATAGTCGCGCTCTATGGATTTTTGGAATTTTTATGATTTTTTGTTGTTGTTCTTTTTTGGGGCAAACCTTTAAAAACTCTTCACTTCTATAACTGCTCACCCAACTGTTTTGATATCGTACATAGACACTCCCAGGGACACGTAGTTCCCAATTTGTTCTCCAGGTGGCGCTGCAATTGTTTCTATTTTTTTAATGAATTTTTTATATGGTTTTGCTATTTTTCACTTGTTCTCAGAACCGTCACTCAGATTAACGTGAAATGTGATGGATATGTTCTTGTGGTAGGATCAAACAAAGTTGTTTACTAGGTGGCACTGCTTTAGATTCCTGATTTTTTAAGTATTTTCAACTCGGGTACTTATCGGTCAATGCAGCTTTCCAAGTCAATGGGCATTCTAATGCTAATTCACAGGACAACTGACACGACATTTACTGTTTACTTGATAACTTGAGATCTGTTTTGAGTTAGTACTGTGATGCTGCACATGTTAATGTTTTTGTATGAAGGTCATGCTCAGACAGTACATGAATGACTTTGACCTCGTTTCTGGGGTCACAGTGCAACATACATGAATTTTACTCTTCATCATAACTTGAAAACTACTTGAACCTTGATGTTGCACATGTCAGTGTTCTTTTATAATGGTCAGACTTACTCAGAACATGGGTGACCTTGATCCTTTCCCAAGTTCATAGAGCTGCAAGTGTGATGAATGTCAAGATCAGTTGAGCATGGGCTGTTCACACAGCCCTCTTGTTTAACTTTGATTTAGATTGCTGTGAGGATTCTGACTGCCGGATATCCAATGGCAGATCATTCCAAAAATGAATGGTTGATGACAGAAAAGTATTACCGTAACGCCGTGTCTTAAATCCAACTTCAATTAAATCAATCGCTTGTCAGGATGTCTGATATCTATGGAGTTAAGTTGGATTAGTAATTTGGCGTTTGATTTAAAATATTTACGCCTTGTCGCCAAAGTTTGCCAGTCAAGTTCATTTTCATTCAGCAAGGCATGACGGGATGTGTGCCTCAAAGCACCCGTACAAAGCATAGCAGCCTGATATTCTATAGACTCTCGGAAATTTGTTAAAGTATGCGTTCAATTATAAAAAATGAGACATCAATAATCAAGGATTGGACGAATCATGTTTGTATGTAGTCTGGATAACATTTTACGGGATCGTTTGTATTTTTGTCTTTGAAGCAAAACTGTACATTTACCAGCTTTATTTATAATACGGGGGAAGTGCATATTCCATTCTAAGTTATTTCATGAAGTTAATCCTAAATAAGTATGATGGGGTGCATCTGGTATACAGGTATGATAAAGGTAGAGGATTGGGTGACCTTGTTTTATACCTATAGTTGAGGTAATAATAATAATAATAATAATAATAATAATAATAATAATGATGATGATGATGATGATGATGATGATGATGATGATGATGATGATGATGATGATGATGATGATGATAATAATAACATATTAAGCCCCCCCGAAATGGGGAAATAAAATACAAACAGAAGATACTTCATCAAAGAGTACATGATGAAACAAAATATAAGTTAATGAAAAATAGTAAGTTACAGACAGTGACGATGACAGAATGAAATAACATAGATTACAATTGCTTGATACATACACGTAAATATAACTCCAAGTTCACAATCTTAAAATGCAAATCAAAATTTTGTTATCAACCATACAGTATACTGCGAAATAAGATCATAAAACCAAGTAACTTCGGAAACCCCGTATAGACATCAAACAAAGTACATTAAACGTGAAATAAAATAAACTTTGCAGGTTAAAATCAATAAAATTTATTTAAAAGCTTAGCAGTGTGGTGCATAGTACCATTGGGTTTGTTATAAACTTACTGGCATTCAATGTAACTTTCCAGGGAGCATTCCACAAAGAGACGATAACGTGATCAGGAATCAGAATCGATTATCTGCGCAGATACATGGAGATCATGTACTATTTCCCTAATACTAGTATCGTTGGAAAACAATTTGATATTACATGATATGTCCTCAGTTATGTCACAGATATATATAAATAACAAAGGGCTTAGAGTCGAACCCTCGCCGGCCTCGATTGATAGTCAGCTAGACCAATATATGACAATGTCATTTATGTCATCAAGCACGCTAAAAGTAGTATCAAAAAGGAGCCTTCTGCATAACTTTGTTTAAGTCCTCAAAATTAGCACTTCTATAATCGCATATTTAACTTTTAAAAGGGCTATCTATATTTTGTGACTGACAAAATACTGAAAATAACTGAATGATCAGAGGTGGAGATAGCAGGAAGAATGTCAAAACTGTGCACGTAGCTAGGTGAGTCCGTGATTATCATATCAAGGAGGCTCTCAGATAACTCATTTACAAACACTAAAAGCCCAGAAAACATCTTAAAGCAAACTTTCTTCTTTAATTTAGTCTTATGGTATCTTATTTAAGACTCTTAAGATGGTCTAAGATCTTTTTCCTGCCCAGTCAGAAAAAAAGAAAGTGAGTAAGACCCAGTAAGAGGAAATCAAGTCATGCTATGACCATGTGGGAAAGGAGCAGAAGCAGTCAGTCAATTTTCAGACCAGATAAGACCTTCAGTGGCTGCCTCATTAGCATGATGAGATGATGAGAGTATATTCAGACTTGGAAAGACATTTGGTACCTGGCTCATTAGCATAAGAGAAAGGCCTGGGGGTAACAAAACTATTATAAGATCTGGTAAGATGTTTTGGGGTTAGGGTAATTAACACAAGTAACATGATCAGATACAACAAGACCTTGTAATATGTAGGCACTAGGATATCCACAAAGTGTCACAAAACAGTACACTCTATGTATGCACTATCTTACTGAGCAGCATGTCCACTGATTTTTCATTCTCTGTCCTCCTTTTCAAAATCAACTCAGAATCCAGACCATGATATATCTACCTAGCTAGAGATACATATGTACAGTACATACTCCCACTCATGTATGTTGTACCCACAAACTTTAGATAATAACTTCACTTGGCCACTATAGTGGACAGTGTATTCACAAGGCCATCACTGATGGAGGGAAATGTGTTGAAAGTTTAAACAAACAATACTTGTGGTCCCTGAACTGTGACAGCACATGTATATATGCAGCCATCCATTATAGCCTATCAACATGCAATACTATGTGTATGGCTGTTTAAAAGCCTTTTTTTTTCTTTTCTGTACTGTGTACCAACCATTATTTGTACATTTTCTTACTTTTGTACCTTGTACCAGGGCAAAGTTGTTACAAGTACCAGCATACATACTAGCTCCCCCCTCCCCCTACTGCAACATGTCTTTGTTTATTTTAAATTGTGCTGCTGTTTCAACAACACACTGGGGGATGTAATATAACTACACCTGGTTACATCTGGATGTGGCAGCAACTTTACAATTTGCTGGTCAGTGACAAAGAGATCAACCACATGTACATATATAGGGGCCATTCAACATTATCAGCATTTTAACATTAGTACACAAAGTATGCGGGGGGGGGGGGGGGGGAAGGGTCAAGACCAATGTACATTTTCACTTATTATTGAAAATATTGATAAATTTTTTGATCAAAATCAGCATTTTTTCAAGCTGTCAGGACCACCTCCACATTCAATAGAGTGGTAGTTTGGGCCACACAAATTCAAATTTAAAAACTGCAATACTTTTACACATCCACAAAGTACATCATTGTATGTGGTGTGATGAAAGCTATTATGATGTTTAATCTGCCACTGCCAAAAAAAAAATGTTGCTTTTTCATAAGTTTTTTAAAAAAGAAGAGGGTTTGTTCAGCCTTTCCACTCATATTTGTATGAGATCCTTTCACCATCAACAAAGAGATACATTTTTTCATGCAAGGAAATTTAACCAAGTTTAGTCACATCATATGTAACAAAACTATGGTCTCAGCATTTATGGACAGTATTTCTGGCAAACTTGTGCAACTACATGTGGCAAGTTTAAAGCTTTTTTGCCATGTAAATAGTCTGAATATATTCTTATACATAATGGGGAAATGGAGGCACATTGTGTTGAATGTAAAATGATCTGTTATACTGACACAAAATGATTTAGACTAATCATGTAGTTTATATGATATCAAGTCAAAATTCACCTGTTGAAATATTTTATAGAACAGTCATTCAATAAATTTTGATGTAAAAAAGCTCATAATCACCATGCAAACAAACCCTTTTAAGGGAAATGCATGTGTGGGTTCAGTGTGGTTACAAAATAGTTCTGCCACAGCTAACTGGCTGGAGATCTGAATTTTAGTTAGACAGGGTCCACTGACTGTGCAAGTCTGTCTCAAAATGTGCTTAACTGAGGCTGGTGGAATGGAGTGGTGCAGAGGTAGACAACTCCCATGGGATCACTGCCTCAGCACTGGACAAGCATGTTTGCACAGCTGTGTGTGTGTGGGGGGGGGGGGGTAGAGTGGGCTGACAGAAATTAACTAAAAAAGATTTGCTTCACAGCAACTCTGTCTGGGTGCCTTCAAAATAAAAACAGTTTGAAATGCTGCACTTTGCCATCGTTTAACACAATCTAAATTTCGTGTATTAGCCTAACTTTTATAAATTAAAATGCTACAGCTTTGGTTCTTAGTTCATTGAATGTGGCCATGTCACAAACTTAGAAAGTAAAGTTTGAATAGAACTACTTTCTATAATAGTTTTGAAGTTATTCAACATTTTAATTTTGTGTATTTGCCTAATTTGCCTGAATTAAAAGTCTATAACTTTGGTTTATGTTCCCTTGGATGGGGCTATGCCACAAAGTAGGAATGGCACCTTTATAATAGTTTTGAAGCTTTTCAAGATTTATATTTTACATACTCATGGTTCGTTGGATGTGGCTTTTCCACAAATGTATAAATTAAAGTTGGAATGACACATCTCTATTTATAATAGTTTTGGAGATATTGGACTTTCAAATTTTTCAATGCCCCTTATTGGCACAATTTGAAATTCTACAACCAATATACTGTCCATTATATTGGCAGGTGTCACAAACCTATATGTGCACATTGAAATTTAGAGTCTGTCTGTGACGGTTTGGAAGACATTGGAGCTTTTAAAATTTTACTTCCCCCGAATTTGCATAATTTTAAACATCATGACTATTCCAAATGAGATGCACAATTTCACTGGTTAAGTCAGTCACCATGCCCAGTTTGGTGGTTTTCGCAAAAATTGGGTTGGAGAAAAACTCCTGACCAACTTGGACGGTTGGGGGGGGGGGAACAGAGAGAGTGCTTACTCATACAGTGAAACTTCTCTACAGTGAGCACCCTTGGAGCCAGAGAAAAGTGCCAACTGCTCAGAGGTTCAGCCCTTCTGGGCAGTATGGATGAGAACACTGAATTCATTTAATTTTGCGGGTGTTCTTTGCTTATTTCACTGATGCTTCAAAACCGTGAAAATTAGAACTCAGTGAAATATATTTTTAAGATGGCATTGATAGGGTGACAGAGAGAGTGCTTACTCATACACTGAAACCTCTCTACAGTGGGCACCCTTGGGACCAGACAAAAGTGCCCACTGCTCAGAGGTTCAGCCCTTCTGGGCAGTATGGATGAGAACACTGTGAATTCATTTAATTTTGTGGTGTTCTTCACTTATTTCACTGATGCTTCAAAACCGTGAAAATTAGAACTCAGTGAAATATATTTTTAAGATGGCATTGACAGGAATTATAACAAAAATATTGAATTTAAAGTTTCAGTGAAAGGTCCAAAGTTCAAAAACCGTGAAAATTAATGTATTCATGTACATATACATATACATATACATATACATTATTCATACATGCACACATACATGTTCAGTGTATACATATTGTAATTCAAGGGGTTGTGAATACATGCAATACAAAACTGTCTTTGTTCCTTTATTACCTAAACAAATTTTTAACAGATGCTGTCATGAAACTACATGTACAGGTACCTGTGAACAGACACAAGCACTATTCTTTCTCAGTACTGGCTATGAAGAACAGGCTTCATCTCACTGCTTACAAGAAAATGAATGAAAGCGTCCACACTGTGAGATGACACAAATCCACACAGTTTCAAAATTCACAAAGCTGTGTGAACAGTGGTTGAGGACTGGAAGACCATACTTTGATGGGTCTAGCCAACTCAGCAGGTAGTCTATTTTCAACTGTGGGGTACACTCAGGCTTGTGCTGCCTAGAAGTCCAATGCCTGTGTTCCCTTGGGACTGATAAAGCCAGCAGACTCATAGCCTCAGGCAAAAAAAGGGGACCAGCTAACACACCAGTCTCAAGAATGGTGCACTAAAAGCTCTGTCTACCACTAGTGGGAACTATAGCCTGCCTAGTACATATTGCAGCATGGAGCAGGTCTGTTCTTGCATGAACAGAGATTCCCTGTATTTTATTGACAACCTCGTTACACAGTTGTTGGGAGTGGTCCCCCCATCCCATTTGCTACAAATCCCAAACCTTCCAAACCATCCCCCCTAGCATGCATGGATAGAAGGCTGCCTGTGAGACTCTGTGTCTCCATGGCAACACAGGACAGTGTGGTAGATATTAAAGCAGATAGCCACAGAAATGTTACCACATCTACCCACAAATGCACAAACCATTCCTAAAACACCCCCAAACCACTGAAGCATCACCATTTGAACAAACGTGATTGACACCCACTCATAGCACATGACAGCCAGTTTAAAGTATCAGATTCTGCCCAGCAGATTTCAGAGAAGTTGCAAAATGTGAATTGTTGATACCATGGAACGCAGACTCCAACAGAACCCCATACTTTAAGCTTAGCTGACTGACAAGTCAGCTAAGCTAAAAACTTAGATACATGTATCTCGGGTACAGGCCTGCCCATTAATGTACAATGTAACTGTTAGACTGTAATAGATAACTGCATATATACATGTGTTGTCACAGATCTGGACCACAAGTATTTTTTGTTTTTACTTTCAACACATTACCATGATTACCATCCATCAGTGACGGCCATGTGAATACACTGTCCACTATAGTGGCCGATGAGGTAAAGTTTGTGGGTACAACATACATGAGTGGGAGTAGATACTGTACATGTGTATCTCTAGCTAGGTAGATATATCATCAGTGATAAGCTTGTCAATGTGCTATCCACTATAGTGGCCAAGTGAAGTTATTATCTAAAGTTTGTGGGTACAACATACATGAGTGGGAGTATGTACTGTACATATGTATCTGTAGCTAGGTAGATGTATCATGGTCTGGATTCTGAGTTGATTTTGAAAAGGAGGACAGAGAATGAAAAATCAGTGGACATGCTGCTCAGTAAGATAGTGCATACATAGAGTGTACTGTTTTGTGACACTTTGTGGATATCCTAGTGCCTACATATTACAAGGTCTTGTTGTATCTGATCATGTTACTTGTGTTAATTACCCTAACCCCAAAACATCTTACCAGATCTTATAATAGTTTTGTTACCCCCAGGCCTTTCTCTTATGCTAATGAGCCAGGTACCAAATGTCTTTCCAAGTCTGAATATACTCTTATCATCTCATCATGCTAATGAGGCAGCCACTGAAGGTCTTACCTGGTCTTAAAATTGACTGACTGCCTCTGCTCCTTTCTCACATGGTCATAGCATGACTTGATTTCCTCTTACTGGGTCTTACTCACTTTCTCTTTTTCTGACTGGGCAGGAAAAAGATCTTAGACTATCTTAAGAGTCTTAAATAAGATACCATAAGACTAAATTAAAGAAGAAAGTTTGCTTTAAGATGTTTTCTGGGCTTTTAGTGAAAGGTAAGTTCGGAAATTAATGGGAATAATTTATTAAGAGCTAAGAGGTTTACCAGACGTACATACGTACGTACGTACGTACGTATGTATGTATGTATGTATGCATGTATGCATGCATGTCTGTATACATGTATGTATGCATGCTTGTATGTATGTATGTATTTATGTATGTATGTATGTATGTATGTATGTTTGTATGTATGTATGTATGTGTGTCGGTAGGTATTACGGAAATAATTCCTTTGAGACCATTTACATCGCTAGGTCGAAAAATGTTGCACAACTTGATCAAAATTATTAGCCCAATGAGGCTAAAATTGCGAAATCACATTCAGATATAAAGTAACAAATTGGTGTGCATACAGTAGAGAATGGCTGTACTGACGTGGATCTGAACTATGAAGTTACAGAAATATGACGTTCCACTTGGTACATGTAAGTTATAACGCTGCTTGATGAAACAATCCCGTAATGGTGCGTTACACCACATTGCGTGCACATTTGCCATTACAGTATCGTAAAATATCTCGGCAATTTTGTGTAAATGGAACTGAAACAGTGTGTGCGGGTGGAGCCATTTTAAGTTTCACAACTTTAAGATTTATGATCTAACCGCAACTTGGGTTTTGGTATATTTCGTGTAATTCCAATGTCAACATGTTCTCTAATCCCTTTGCTTATAAGTATTACTGGGGTGTATACCGTAACAAACATATACATTTGACAGCCCCAGTTTACTGGCCGTCAACCGTGGCACGCTTAAGCGCCTTCACAAATCTCCAATCAGCTGTTCATTCATGCAGACCAATTATTTTATTCGTTGTGAGATTAAGGAACTGCCGTTTAGTGTAGCTATTTCCTATAATGCTGGCATGTTCAGACTCAAGAAAATATCCGTATTTCCAATTGTGAAAATTGATCCGGATCTGTCAAAACACTTTAGTATACACGTTGACAACTGCAGGGAAGGAGGCAAGCAGTGAGACGCTGGAGGGAGTGTTCATTTTATCGCCATGAGTACTCTAACTTTTTTAAATCGTCACCTACACTTGTCATTTATATTGAAGCTAACGGGTAAGTCCTGTCACGTTTACAGTGTTGTTGTACTACAATTTCCATGAAGAGAATAATTTGGTTTGTGTGGCGCATTTATGTTTTCCTGTTCTCTTTTGTATGTTAATTTTAGCAGGCTGATGCTTTATTTTTACGGTAAATGGGGCACAGGTGTTACTTTAAAAAACGATTTACAGTTTACAGCGAAGGTCACGTTCTGTCAGGTAAAAAATCAAAGCAGTGAAAGTTCTTCCCCTCATATAAGTATAAAATTGATTGTCGTATGACATGTACGCCATTTATTTACCTATAAGATATATATATATATATATATATATATATATATATATATATATATATATATATATATATATATATATATATATATGTGTGTGTGTGTGTGTGTGTATGTGTGTGCCTTGGTTAAACTTTTAACTATTGTTTATTTAAGCACATATTCTAGAGAATGTCCAGTATATCAGGAGTGCAGAGACAATCCATGGATAATAGTCTGTTTTAATTCGTGAAATTTAGATACATGAATACAACACATTTGATATTTCATATCAAACAACATTGTTTAAAGTGATTTTTAATCGGCATGACTCTTTTATTTATTTTCTGTACAACCGATTGAGAATATTTGCACTCGGGAACAAATTTGAATAGCAGTTCAATCCAACTCCATGGGCATATTACCAGACAAATCAGTGCATCAAGAGGTTTCCTTGTTTAATTAAGTCAAAAGGAACAATACTGATGATCAACGCCTTCAATCTAATTAATTTCAACTACTACACTCTTGTCTGGCACCTACATAGGTTAGGTGAAGCAAAAAAGATGGAAAAGTTAAAAAAAACCCTTCCGCTTTGTTTTCATCAACCACGATGCTTCTCAATTAAGCCTTTCACTAAGAGCTAACTAACCTTCTTTGTTTTTAGTCGGTTAAAAAGTTATCTGTTGACGTTTACAAAATCATCACACAAATGCCCAATTTTTATGCAAAATGTGTTTAAAAGAAGCGAAAATCCCCATGATCTTAGGGATTATGACAATATGAGAAGCCTGTTTACAACACTGTATCATACGGATGGAACTCAATACGTTATCAAGGGGCCAAGCTGTACGACTCACTATCCCCCAAAATCAAAGGAGCTGCAAGTCTCCCTAATTTCAAACGTGCCGTGCAAACATGACAGGATATGATGTAACTGAGATCGTTTTTCTTCTTTTTAGTTTTGTCCAGCACCGGATATATATATATATATATATATATATATATATATATATATATATATATATATATATATATATATATATATATATATATATATATATATATATATATATATTTATATATATTTCCATCTTGATTTCAATGTGTATATCATCTCCATAGGTGAAATAATAGTGGTCGGAAAATAGCGCCTCAGCGGAAATTGTTTTATTGTACTTGGCTGAGTTAAAGTAAAAAATTATTATTATGAATCTATGCAAGTAACGACCATATAAATTTTAATTAAACATCGAATCATCTTTTGAAAGTATACATAATGACACCTCACAGGGGAAACATGAATGTCAAATAGTTGAAACTGTTTTATAAAATATTGCAAACCCATTTTCCAAAATATATCTTCATTTAACTTTTACGTTATTTAATTCAAGTAAATATCCAGGTACTCTATGCTTAAATTTTGGTATTTTTTAACATCGTTTGTTTCAATTTCACAAATTTGGAGTCAATTTCCAGATTCAGTACGATTACTGTAATCAATACTTGGTCGGATAAAAATAACTTTTATATTACACCCACAATGTGTCATTGGGTAAACACATTCTTTTCTTAGTGCATACAGGGGGTCAAGTTGATTTATGGCATTTTGGTGTAAGTTCAAGCTCAATGCAGCCATTCTTGACTTCAACTATTGGATTGTCAGCTTTATTTGGTGTCCACTCTCTGTGAAGGGTCATTAATATATATGGAATCCTTTTCACGGGGTAAGTCGGAATTTAAATTTGGCTATTTTCCCCCATATATTAGTGGATATACTAGTTCATATAATTTTCTTAGTCATTCCATTATAAACAAGAATTTATTATTGTTATTTATTTCTCATTATTTTACGTTCTCACATTATTAGATTTGTCTCTACCAAATATAAGATAAAGACAAGCAGCCGCCTTTACAAAAAAGCGGGTCCAGGAATTTAAGGGTGCGAAACATGTTTGATTTAAATGCATGTTTATTCCGAAAAAGAAACATGGAATTTGGAAACAGGAAAATGCCCTAAATCAATCCCTCTTGCACACATAGAAATAGGGCGGAGAATCTAATAATCTTACTAACATAAAGACACTTTTATTGGAAAGAACAACATCACAGTAGAATTGCGGCGCCACACAGGTTCACGAAAAACAACCATACAGGACGTTATAGTTAGGAAAACGGGCTTGAAGTAAGCCTTCTCTCCAGGAAACTAGTGAATAGTGTAATATAGTACTTGTCTGGTCCTATTCCGGAGCCTATGTGACTGTTCCCAGTCCGTCTGTTGCCTTTAATAATGCACTCGTGGACTGCATAAAAATGTTTACTTTTGCAAAGTTGTGCATGTTTTGGAGTCATGTAATAAAGTCGAAACTGTAACGGGTGTAAAAGGAATTGCTATAGTTTGTAGTACATCTCTAGCAGTTACTTAAATGGAACATCGGAAAAATACTGGAAGGTATCTTCTGTACCATTGCCACAGTCACACATGAGTGTTTCTGTGAGACCCTTTTTGAAAAGAACAAAATTCAGCTTGCGCCACCCCATATAATTATGAAGTCACGTATGGGATAACAAGCCTTCCTTCGTCTCGATAAAATAGCTTGTTTGAATTTCGAACATCATCAGGTAATTTGTTCCATAGGTGTAAAACTGAAGAAGAGCAAGACGAATCTAATAAATTTGTTCGTCAGCGACAAAGTGACGGATTTCGCCCAGATCTCACATTTTACCTGTTTATTTCGTTGACAGAAACATGAATAAGACTACGTAGGTATTGTGGACCTTCCCGGCGAATAACTTTGAAAACGAGAATTAAGTTGCTTTTTCACGTTGTACCGAAGGTTTTCAAATTCAGTTTCTTCGTATAGTGCATATTGATTAGTTCTAGAAGTCGCTCCGGTAATAGTTCCAGCTGTGGTAGTTGAACATTTTCTGATTCAAATTGCTGGGACGCCTGGAAAGTGCAGAAACGTATTCTAAAGGAGGCTTTGTAAACGTAAGGCAAAGAGTTTCTAGGGATCTCTGTCAAGACGAAATTGTCAATATTTGATATTATTAATGATTTTCATTCCCTTGGCCGTTAGTTCCTGTTTGTGGCTGGGCCAGGCAGGTAAGAATGGAGGGTTAGACGGACACCCCGGTGTTTGTGTTCAGATTCTGTCACTAAGTTTTTGTTCACGAATACTAGATCAAAATATTTTAAACCAATCTGCCTTTTGAAATAACCCTACTATTTGTTTTGAAAGATACTAGCCGCTGCCGCGACCAATCCTCAACTTCACGCAGATCAGTATAAAAGATACCTGTCACCACAGTGGAATCATCTACCATAATAAAAAGTATTGTGCCATCATTGAAAAGTCGTATAGATGACTGTTCTATATTTACAATGTCGTTTTTCTGTATGAAAAATAACAATGGACCCAAAACAGAACCTTGGTGGACGCCTGAGAAACATGCTTTACAGTTTCCCGGATGATGACGCGTTGATAAATGATAAATTCATTTAGCTGTTAAAAGCTCTAACTTTAAAAATTGTTGCATCGAACTTGAAAATAGTGAGTAATTAAGGTATACGTTTAGACAAAGTGACTTGATTGATAGGAAAAACAACAACAACAACATCATTGGATTGTGTAATTGTTTGTTGGTTCAAAACTACAAGGAAGATGTGGACTATTGTTCCTGTTTTGTGTAGTTACATATACCTGATATCAGGACGTATGTTCATACTTTACTCAGATTTCAGTCAATTAATGGCCAAATTATATATTTCTCATTTCGATGTGTATAATACATTGTTATATATCTTTATACAGAGCACTACCCACGCCTCACATATGACTCCCCTGGTTATACTCTAAACTCAGGTATACTCCCTCGTGTCTCCTCGTCGAATCATTCTGTAGAGCAGATTTTGATAAGTTGAATAATATACTCCACATATACTGAAAGTGTCCCAGGCGATCAAGTATTAGGCAATTCAGTTGAAATAAATTAAATAAGTTTATAATAGTTACACACACACACACACACACACACACACACACACACACACACACACACACACGCATATATATAACTCATTATCGTCTGTAGAAATACGTTATAATTTTGAATATATGGGAAATTACAAAGCACGTTTTTTCTTTTCTTTTACAGCTTTGCATAGTCTAAGTCACCACCAGTTACATACAAAAGGTAATATACTTGCACTTAGTATTGCTAATGAGATGTTTTCATACGCTAGATTTCCTTATCTGATATTTTCTTATCTGACAAAAAACAAAAAGTGGAACTGAAGCACAAATAAAAAATATACCTGTCGGGCGTATCAATTGAATATCTCTAAAGAAATGATGTAATGGAGTTTTAAAGTATTATGTATGCATAATTTATATTTTAATATCAAACTGCGATGCTTAATAAACATTGGCTATGGGTTTGGCAGATAGCTCTGGTTCACCTTTAAAATGCTGAACATTAGTGGTACCGAAAAGCTTAACAATTACTGTAAAAAATTGAAGAGACTTTTGAAATAAAAACACTATACACAATAGTTTAAAATTGTCTGCGCCCCAAATTTCACGCGGTTCGCTTTTTTCCGATGCCAAATTTAAACACAACCCGATATATTTACACACACATTCTGGTAAAATAAAACTGTGTATAGGGCCGCTATTTACTTTGGTGATATATAGTATGTTTTCACGCATAATTACCACTCCAATCTGTTGTTCCAGCGCTACTACCTAACTGTGGAGGTTTCCTAGACAGTAACGAGGGCCAGTCAGGATTGATTTATTCCCCAAACTTTCCATCATCATACCCTGGTGATACCAATTGTATATGGTTAATTCAAGCGCCATCTGTCAATCATTCCATCAGTTTAACGCTATATACTTTGATAGGAGAAAATAAGACGGAGCAGGGATGCGTCGATTTTATCGAGGTAAGATAGTTGCCTACAGAGCACAAGCGTCGTGTTCTATCTTTTCCTCAAATGCTGATGCCACGAAATGAATAATGAATGGCGCATGGGTCCACATACATTCATTGCTATTCGTATGCGTATGTAACCGTTCAGATCGGAAGATACTATAAAAATGAAGTCTGTCTCTGTTGTTGCCATTGGCATGTAACAGCGCGGTTGTTGGTAGGCATTTTCCATAGCGACGTCATGAAAAAATGCCTACCAACAACCGCGCTGTTACATGTCAATGACAACAACAGAGACAGACTTCATTTTTTATATTTATATTCATGTTAACATAAATACTAGAATTAAATTTGTCATGAATATTTGTGCGTAAAAGTTTTGATAGCCACTGCGAGGACCTTTTGTTTATCAGTGGGAGGAGCTATGGGTTGGCCAGCCGCTTGTTACGTAGCAAAGTAGGCACTGGCACGTGCCGTGCTGTACATGATGTTACCATCGACTGATGAAAACAAAATTTGTCCCTATTCTTTCAATGCTAACAAAAACTCCGAATGTAAATATAACCTATTAATCGACAAATTATGTTTGCATTTCTCTCTGTGAAGTCTGAACGGGTAACGAAAGATCTAAGGTTGCTATGATTTGCATGAAATGTGTGTTTTGTGAGCTAATAATATTGTGGATCAGCGGAGGAACAATAGTGCACCAGCGATATTGCGGCTTCTATTCTTAGAATGAGAATAATCGAACATTACAGTAAATGCAAGTTATTGTGCTTCATTAGCATTTTTAGGTAATTAGCAGGCAAAAAAGTATGCTACTGATACTGTAACTTAATTGCAACATATGTTGAAATGAAAATAAGTTATTGGGAACTTCCAGACAATTTATAGGTACACCAAGATATTAACAGTTGTTACGGCATTGAAGTTGAGCAAATCGCCGAATATTAATTTGTAAAATTTTGGACATAACAATTTGGACTTCACTGGGACTGATGATGATGATGATGATGATGATGATGATGATGATGATGATGATGATGACACAGTTGAATCTCCACTAATACTACAAAAATGGGACGAAGAAAGTGGTCTTAATAGTGGAGTGGTCTCAATGCAGAATACGAACAGTTAAAAATAAACAAACGGGACTGTGAAAAGGTTGTTGTGAAAGGGACTGACCTGTTCATGGAGGAATCGAAATAAGGAGATTCTTCTGTGCAGTGATTCAGCCTTGAAATGCAAACAACAGCTATTGTCTTTTTCCCCAATACAGGTGCGAGAAGGCAGTAGCGTATCCACACTGCTGCACAAAACGTGTCAACTGAACAGCACCGTTAATATGACATCATCCACCAGGTGGATGTGGATCAAATTTAAAACCGATGACAGAAACCACTACGCTGGCTTTAATGCCTCCTGGACAGTAATCCGTGGTGAGTGTGAGTCAGCATTTTCACATTACTGTCATTAGTGATAGAAATAAACATTTTGCAGAAAATTAACTATTCTATAGATTTAAAACAATGAACATTAGTGGGTGGTTATAGAGCCAAATTTGATATTTTACCAAGGGCTCTAACACATTTCTTCCACCATTTTGCCGGTTTCTATAAATTTCTTAAAACATACATTCAAAATAAAGAAATTCCATAGAATTTTTGCACAGTCAAAACATGAAGATCAGAATTGATTTGCTTGTAAAATTATGGTGGTTTTTATATCCATTTTGTATTTATATTTCGAATAAAAGCAAGATACATTTTACAAAGTAGGATATGTAACATGCCACCCGACGCAAAATTAATCCATTTTTCAACGGTAGAATGATTTTCTTATTTTTCAGCTAACGAACCTTCTAACGTCACAGTGGCACCATTTCCCAGTAAGTATCATGTACTTAACGTCATTGATATCCGATTAGTTATTTTACCCCCCCCCCCACCCCCCCCCACCCCCAACCAATTTGTTCCATGGCACATGTGTTCTAATTTGATGAGTATTAATCAAGTTGAACAGCTATTACTCCCCAGGGCAGTGAAGTGCCAAGTATACAGTCGTACCTTTCAACGGTACGTATTGTGTACACCAAGTGATAATGCAAATTGTAACCCAGCCAGATTTCGTCTATCTGTTGTGACGTGGCCAGCAAAGCTATTTTTCTTCTTCGAATGGAAACAATAAACTAAAGAGAGGAGAAACGACTGTGTTCCTGAACACCTGATACCTTCCACTCCTACCCCCACCAAAGAACTGTAAATCACGATCCCTTATTATTTGCCAAAATGCTGTTAGTGCCCAATAACCTTTTAAAAGATTACCCTTTCTCTCTCGCACGACATTTGTCTTCAATAACCAACAAACCACAAACTAACTGATGGGCTGGCCACAAAGTTGAAGGAGACAATGTTCTTAACATCTTAATGTATAGCATGGTAACCCCTACTCTGCAAGTGGGGCCTTGTTCTGACAAGTTGTCCCTCCACGGACAAACGCATGTTATGTTTCATGCAAGGCATCTCTGTCAATGGTGCAATAAGACTATTATATAACTAAGGGAACCAGAGAATTATCATCAACATGTACGTGGAATGTTATTCCAATGTACCCTTGACATTTTTATGCACATGTAATTGTTATGATATGGCCAGCTGCTCGCCATATCCCTACATCAATATGGCATTTTGCAGAAAACTCCTATTTGCCCCGTATAATTAAGGCAATAGACATCTAAGATGATGATGATAATAATAATGATAACAATGAAAGTAAAACTAAAAGATGAGATAACGTAAGTTAAGTTAAGCTAAGCTAAGCTAAGATGAGATGAGATGAGATAAGACAAGGTAAGGTAAGGTAAGATAAGATAAGATAAGATAAGATAAGATAAAAAAGTCATCGAATTGTTTCGAGGCATGACATACCCTCGAAATATTAACTTTGCTGTAGTCTGTATTTATTTATTCTGATCTGAAGTCCACCAAGAAATGACTTGAATAATTACCTTAGCTCACCCTTGAATAATCTGGCACATCATGTGAAGCAAATAAGGAACATAGAATACTCTGGGAACTTTTGTGCATAGCATATAATAATAATAATAATAATAATAATAATAATAATAATAATAATAATAATAATAATAATAATAATAATAATAATAATAATAATAATAATAATAATAATAATAATAATAATAGCTTTATTTAACCTCTGATCAACGGAGAGATGTACATGTAAACACAAATTAAACTCACCCATACAGCACAAAATACAGCATACAGAGTATAAAATAAAACGTGTTTCAAAGCATACGAAAGCATACAGTATATACCAAAAGGTACTCCGTCAAATAAAATCGAAACATTGTTAAAACAATATGTGGATGCGAACAAGGGTTGTCACAAATAGTCGTTTATCTAGGAATACATGGGAAGAAACATCTGTAATTAGTTAAAATGTATTTTTTCAACAATGTACAAATACAATATTCTCATCGGCAATTAACAATTCAGAAGAGGGATTAGCCCTATATAAATCCCTCTCGTGGAAGAATAGACAACAATTAAACAGGATACCAACAGACACACAATCGCTGCACAGTGAGGCAGAGCCCACCGACTTGCCACGATGCAAGAGTGAGAAGACATCACAGTTGGACAGGGACAGATAGGGGGGCTCAATACGTTCAAAGTAATTAATGATTTTGTTAACTAGGTACACAATTTAGATAAAGTTTTGAGCAAGAAGAACAAATAATCCCTCAGCCAATACCCACTTGTGTGAATCTTCTAGAGAGCACAATAAAATCTTTAACTGCAGAGAAAATTTGTGTGTTCTCTGTCAGGGTGCACTTAGGAGAACCATACAGTACAGTTTGCCATGTAAAAGCAGGATACAATGAAATAATATTGTGTAGTTGGGATCGTATAACAGTATTCCTTGGACAAGAAAAAAAAAGAAATGCCAAGCATCCTCTGGTATGTGTTTTGGAACCAATCTTGAACAGATGGGAATTCAGCTGACTGCTACCCACGCGAAGGCGGGCATGCAATACAGAACTATATCCCTCACCAAAATTGTACTACTCTGGCCGCTTATTCGACCACCCAAAGTGATCACGTTATCTAAATTTAGATACAGGTGAAGATGGCAAATTTCGAATTTTCAAAGGTAATTCATTCCACAGGCGTACAGTTGACGGAAAGAAAGAATTGTTAAATAAAACAGTGCTGGCTCTGAAATGAGGCAGATCATATCTTTGTCTATTATTATAGGATGTAGGAAATTGATTCACACTATCTGGAATAATAGATTGCACATAGTTAGGTATTAATTCATGAACTATTTTATACATTAGGGATAATTTGGCTTCTTTCCTACGAGAGGCCAGGTTTGCCATCTAAGCTCTTCATGCAGTTTAGCATTCGATGTGCCATGCATCGCGCCAGTAACTGTTCTTGCAGCAGTTAACTGATTTTTTTTGCAAGTTTATCAGCATCAGTTGACATGCAGCCATCCAAGACAGGACTTCCATATCTTAAAATAGGTCTTATAAAAAAAATAGATGGTTTGTAAAGTAAGGCGGTCCACGCGAAACTGGAGGCTTTTAATAATGTTAAGAAGTTTTCCAGTTTTAGCAGCTGGGTTGTTAACGTGGTCAGACCCTCTCAGGTCAGAGCGTATAGTAATACCAAGATGTATGTGGGTATTGACATTTTGCAGTATGTGGCCTTGAAATGTAATAAAATGCGTGGTCCGGAGAAACAAACTTACGTGTACTTAGCATACTATCTGTTTTATGTGCATTAAAGGCAATTAGCGAGTCGTTTGCCCATTCGTCAAAAGACGCAAGATCCGAATTTGTAATTTCACTAGCAGGTGCAGTATCGTCCACTGTTAAATAAAGAGATGTGTCGTCGGCAAATAACTTGATATTACATCTGACAAGGTCAACGATATCATTGATATAGATTAAAAAAAAAGAGTTCCGAGTACAGAACCTTGTAGAACTCCAGCATTCACTGCTCCCCATCTAGAAGATTGTCCTTGAATCACAGTACGTTCCTGACGATTTGAAAGATAACTAGAAAACCATCTTAATAGATCCCCACATATTGCATTTTCTCAAGTTTGTAAACTAAGCCAGTGTGCCAGACCTTATCAAAAGCCTTCCTGATGTCCAAGAAAAGAAAGCGTACCTCTTTTTGCTGATCAACAGCAAGATATAACTCGTGATATATAACAAGTAATTGATTAACAGTAGAGTCGTACGGTGTAAAATCAGATTGGTTAGCTGAGTTTAAAAGATTATCCCTAAAGAAGTTGAAAACATGTCTGAAAATGACTTTTTCGAATACCTTACCAACGCAACTTAAAAAAGAAACCGGTCGATAATTATCGCAGAGCTTTTCAGCGCCTTTCTTATGTAAAGGTGCGACATTAGCTTGTTTCAATTTAGTAGGAAACGTATTATTATTCAAAGATAAATTAAAAAGTTTAGCTAATGATTTATGAATGGAAGGCGTACCTTCTTTTAAAAGTTTGGCACTAATGCCATCGGGTCCGGTGGCCTTAGACACATCTAAGCTATATAGAATATCCAGAACTTCTTTATCTGAAATTGAAATTGAGCGAATTGTATTATTGGGATGTAAAATGTGCGCAGGAAGACAGGCAGATGTAGAGTAAAGTGTGCATTGTTTGAGAAAAATGAATGGAAAATTCCATCCTTAGACAGATTGTCAGATATATGATCACCATTTACTAATAGGGAGGGTATTGAGGTTATGTGGTTATGGTTTAGAAAATACTTAACTGTGCGCCACCAACTTTTCTTATTTTGACTAGGATTGTTTAAAGAGATACGGAGTTTATCATGATAATTATGTTTGGCAGCTCTAGATAATAATTCGTTAATCTACAATACGAGGACCACATGTCAGTGTCATGACTAGGACTGTTAGCTGTGGCCTTCTCATATGCCCGGTACACTTAACGACGTAAGGATGGTAACTGTGATTTGTCCCAAGGGACGTCAAAAGGACGAATATTGATAGCTCGGTGTTTGGCGGCGTCTGAAACATTTCCGACCATAAATCGCAGCAATCGTTAATATCATCAGAATGGAAGTATAGGTCCCAATTTAAAATCCTGAGACAAGTCCTAAATAAATGAAAATCTGCTTTGCTATAGTCCCAAACAGGTCTTTTGTATATCGGGTCTCTTTTACGCCGGAACAGTAGATCAGCACGTACGACTGAGTGGTCGCAATTTGTGAAGGGTGAAACAACTCGCACGTTTGTGCTAAATTCAGGAATATTGCTAATAATCTGGTCAGGACACGTTGCAGAATGTTCAGTAATACGTGTTGCTTCATTGCTATGGCGCGACAGAAAAATTTGTGGAAGACAGAAGGGCTTTAGGGATGGCTGCCACCAAACAATGTGTGTAATGCCGTGAAATATATTTTCATAAAATATATGCATGACAGAATAACACTGTGAGGAGGCGTGGGAGCAATAATGTGACGTTAATCCAGTTACTCGAGAAACATAAGTCAGTAGAAAGCATCAGTAATGCAGTAAATGATAACCTGTGGTATAGCAGGGCTGAGATGGAATTTGCCGATGGTGCAATCACTCCTATAAAATTTGTTGGATAGAACCACACCCCTAGATTGTAAATAAACACTAAAATTGGTACATAGACAAAGAAGCCACCCACACCTACACAGAATATATATATATATATATATATATATATATATATATATATATATATATATATATATATATAAAAGATGTTAGGTTAGCTACAATGAGGCACAAATGTTTTGACACCATTTCGACCATTTGGAACAATATACAATGTCGCTAGTATGGGGCAAATTAAGGTACAGTAAAACCTGTCCTTGTGGACACCTGTCTACTGTGGACACCTGCTTAATGCGGACAGTTTGGGGCAGAACCGAATATTTTTAAGTCATTTTCACATTGGTGATACCTGTCTACAGTGGACACCTGTCTATTGTGTATTGCGGACACTTTTTGGGGTGCCAAATGCAAAAACAACCTGTCTATTGCGGACACAATATATCACTGCATTTTTTGCCACTTGTTATGTTCCAAGCTGTAATGCCTGAACAATGCCGTGCATGTTCAGCTGGAATCAAAGACTAATAAATCCATTGTTCCGTGGCCTGTAACACATAATAAGCTCACTCAGCAAAGCAGTTAGGCTGCAATGCCTCAATGAACATGCCAGGTGTCTCTGAGCACTGGTGCTCCTGTTGAGTGAGGTTGCTCACACTTTCTCTGTCTATCAAACAATTAAGCTCCATAATAATAATAATAATAATAATAATAATAATAATAATAATAATAATAATAATAATAATAATAATAATTTTATTCACCCCCAAATATTGGGGAAACACAGATAAATACATAGTCACATATACAATCGCATAATGATATACATATATACAAAGACGAACCATTATTGCTCGTGAAATATTAAAAAGCCGGGATCAAACTACCAAGATCTGGAGAGGAGCTGCTGTTATGGGCAGGCAGAGGCCGGGCAGGCGGGCCTGCTCACTAGAAACACCTAGTGAGCAGGACCGCCAGAACATGCTCCTCTGCCCATGGCTTAATAAAGTTCTCGTGGCAAATCAGGTACCCTAATGAGTCCACCACACCGTCCCGCGGGCGCCCCGACTCATGGACAGCCGAGGGACGGTTGAATCCAGTAAGCGCAACACTGGTCGGAGATAGGCCGAGATCGAGAATACGGTCGATTATGGTGCCTTTATATCTTCGCCCAGAAACGATGTATTGGGCCAAAATATAAGAATAGAACGACAGTAGGGGTGAATCGACCATAAAGATACGATTGAACAGAGACAAAGTCATATATTTTACACGATCAGAAATGGTTTGAATGTCACAGGCCTTCAGCAGAGCAGAATGGTGCGAGCGCTTACCAATACCAAGGAAGCGCTTAACTAGAGTTCCCTGCGTAGATTCCAGTTCACGGAGGGAAGTGTTTGAAATGTTTACAGTATCAAGACCATATGTGAGAACAGGGGAACACATAGTGTTCCATAGATAAGTTTTAACATTAGTATCCAACCCAGGGTATGAGAGGCCAACATTACCAAGGGCATAATAACTCTGTCTGCATTTCTTGATTCTGTTCTCAACATGAACTTTACATGAGTTCTTGGAAGTAAAAGTTACACCAAGAATGTCAACATATTCATTCGCCTCCATAGATTCGCCACCTAACAGAAAAATTGGACACTGGCTCAATAGTTTTCGACCCATAATAATACATTTAGACTTAGCAGGGTTAAAGTTAAATCTCCATTGTTTGGAATACTCATAACAAATGTCAATAGATGTTTGCAATCCAGTAACGGTGGCACTGAACAGGGTGACATCGTCTGCGTAGGCGAAGGCACTAAATGTGTCTCCACCCACGCAGACACCACCCCGGGCAGCATCCACCGTCTTACGCATATCATTAATAAAAATGTTAAAAAAGTATGGCGAAATGACACTTCCCTGGCGTACTCCCTTCGAGATGGGGAAGACATGGCTATACTCGCCATTCCATCTAACAATGTTACGTGAGTGTTTATACCAATCATGAACTAATAACCAGTGTGACTTTGGCAAAATATTTAGGAGTTTATAAAGAAGGCCGTCATGCCAGACACTGTCAAAGCATTTCTGGGCATCTAGAGTGCAAACGTACACTGGCGAATTCATATCATTAAAAACGGTAACCAGGTCATGTAAGAAAGTACAACCAAACGTGGCACTGCGACCTCTTCTAAATCCCAGTTGTGAATTACACTGGGATTCAGAAAGGGACGCATCGTCAGGAGTAATGGCAAGTTCGATTATTTTAGCATGTACTGAACTCAAAGTGATGGGCCGGTAATTCTCCTGGATATTCGGATTAAGAGTACTCTTCTTCAGAATAGGAATAGTGATACCAGTTAAAAATACATCCGGCACAATACCATATTGTAGAACAATGGAATAATAATAATAATAATACGCATCGGAATATAGGGTGACCAGATGATCTAATAGAAGTTCGGACTCTCCGTAGATGAGGTGCTCTGTGGAGATACCGTCACATCCAGGTGAGGAGTTTCTCTTCAATTTATGAATAAATTTTGAAATCATGCTAGAAGTAAGTTTAATGTCATCTGGAGAAGAGGTAATCTCCTCAGAGAATAAACGACATTTAGACTTGACAATATCTGCTATATCACTCTGATGTGGGGTCAGGTTCTTAAAATTATCATTCATCACTTCCGAATAATATTTCGCTATTTGATCTGCATGGAGAACGGAATTAACCCTTTTCCGCTTCAATTTTTTAATACCATTCCAGAAAAAGTGGATTTTGCGTTCACGATACATATTGTTAAGTTTGTTGTACTGGATAGCTAATTCATTATGCATACATGGTCTAGAAAACTTACGAAAGACCTTTTTTATGCCTTTGTAGCATTCGTATACAACTCCGGTATTAGGGCGCCCATTGTCTGACCATATACGCCACCAGAATTTCTTTTTCTTTGATAACTGGCTAAGTTCAGGGCACCAATATTTTTTAGGAGTAAAAGAATGTTTAACAGTACACCCAGCCTCACATGCAGCGTGGTGGATGGCATCATTTATATCAGACAAATAGGCATCCACGAGAGACTGAATATCATCCCTGCTATAAGTATTACAAACGATTGGGGGCTGAATTGATGATAAACTCTCTTTCAAAATACGGTTATACTCATCAATACGAGGTTGACTCCCCCATGTGGGTGTCGGAAAAAACTTTAATGTAGGATGAGAATTACGTGCACGCCCTTTAGTTAAAGCAGATCGCAAGTCAAATGTGATTTCCGTCAAAACTGGCAAATGGTCACTTACGTTAGATGCAGTTAATTCCATTATTTTACACTCGGAAACAGATGAAGCATCATATGAAGAGACTAAAACATGATCTAACCATGTAAAAGTACCATTAGTAAAACAAAAGTAAGTGTAATTTGGCGACTGAATATACATGAGATCAGCTGCGATCAACTTATTAGCACACATGAAGTCGTAGAGTATACAGCTATGGCGATTAAAGCCGTTGTGTCGAAACCATGAGTTGTTTATCTTGTCATTATTAGGAAGTTTGACATTAAAGTCACCGAAGCACTTAATAGGGCATATCATAGCAAAGCTATCCAGAAAAGCTTGTAATGAGTCTATAACTTCAACAAAAAGATCAGTTTGTCGATGATCGTGATTATAAAAGGGCATATAGACATTGACAAGTATTTGAGCCATGTGGCCGTGCTTATCAGTAACAGCTACTGCCATTGTTCTTTCGTTTTGAGTGTCTAGTTCATAAAAATTTAAGTCAGTCTGGTGTTTGCAGATGATGGCTAAACCACCAAAGGGTCGGCCTCTGTACTCGGGGTCCAAGTCTATCATACCGGACTTTGCATATACTGAGTAGAGACCAGACGGGTCTTTGCAAGATAGACTATGTTCGATTAAGGATAATTCATTAGGGCGCAGCCAAGTCTCAGTAAGACATATAGCGTCACATTGGGTAAGAAGTTCTAAAATATGATCAGCCGACTGTAGGAAACCCTTACAATTAAAACTAACTACCATTAAAAGTTTATTAGAAACATGTTTAACTAAATCAATCGAGGTATCTTCGGTGCTGGTAGTCAAATATGACTGGGTAGTAGGTGCGCTGTGTTGGTCTTGACCACGCGGAGTGCCTGGCGGCATAAAGTATTAAGCTGATACTTAAGAGCATAAATGGGTCACGGTGCAATTATTATGAATTGTGTGTTACATATATATTCATAATTGAAGATTTTTTTTTTTTTTTTTTTTTTTTTTCTTTTTAAACGGTTTTCCGGTGCAGTTGTTATGAAACGCATGGTTACCGTATGTATAGTACTTCGGATAATGCATCGTTGCTTATTATTTATAGTTATAGATTGTTATGTAAATTTTCCGGGGGGGGGGGGGGGGAGCGTACAGATAATATCAAGCAAGGCACGCTTAAATGTCACACTAAAAATATCTCCTTTTCTGAAAAAGTCATACTTTCTGTTATTGTTACAGAGTTTCCTATTTTTGAGTTAAATCCAGATACAGCTCTTTTCTCTCATAAACATTGCGCCAACCCTTTTTTCAGTTACTTTTGCATCTTTGTCTCTCTTTTTTTATGTGCATTTTCTTGTTACATGTCATGTTACCATGTTACCCTCAACGACATTCATAAAACGCCTGACTCTTGTCAGTCCATGCAAAGCTTACATGCAAATGACACATTGGAAACAATTATTTGGTGTTGTGTGCTTCTATACACCATCCGTTGACTTCGTTGGCATTCTACGGAATATTACACTGATAAGTGCCTGCATCCTTGCCGTATTTACATTTCCTTGGTTTATAAACAATGGGCATTAGTATTGATCAATACCGAGTGGCCATAGGTCTCTTCTCTTATAAATATACCCGTTTTACGGTACACTTCCATCCAGGTCCACGTGTCGAAAACCAAATAATATGCTCATACTCCTCATTGGCTTTTCTACACTTACACACACTTCTCCACGTTTTTTCCTGTGTAAAGCACCTTATATTATTCCTTTGCACGTTCTTCCTGTCTTCAATCGACGTTCACGCGAACCCCGGTCCCACACTTAACTCAAACAACCACCTGAAGTTTTTTCATTCTAACGTCCGCAGCATACGAAGTACAGGTAAACTTGACGAAATTCATCTCTTGGCCCAATCAGGTAACTTTAACATTATTGCTCTATCTGAAACCTGGCTGGATGAACATTACCCCGATCACCTCCTCCTCCTCGAGGACTTCCAACCTCCGTATCGTTCAGACCGCACAACGGGAAGAGGCGGTGGGGTCTTGACGTTTATTCACTCTTCTCTACCGTGTGTAAGACGCCCGGATCTTGAAAGTATAGATTGTGAATGCGTCTGGGTTGAAATTTCGACCCAGCGCGGGAAAGTATTATTTGGTAACTATTATCGTCCACCTGGCCAGTCTGCAGAAATCCGTGACGCGTTTCTCGCGTCTCTGGCATCTTCTATTTCCTCTGCCATTGAATACAACCCTCACCTTTTAATTGTAACTGGCGATTTCAACGACAGGTGCGCCAATTGGAACTCTCAACATGAGGACAGCGATTTAGGTTTATCTCTGGTCAACCTTGTGAATCAATACAATCTCTTTCAACTTATAGATGAACCCACTAGGATAAGTGAATACTCGAATAATTTATTAGACCTTATCATTACTGATTCCCCAGGTCTTGTTCTGGACTCTGGAACCCTTGCTCCAATCTCAAATTCTGACCACTGTGTAATCTTTTGTTCTTTCTCCCTTTCCCTTCACAAGGACAAGCCCTTCAAAAGATCAGTATGGGACTTCAATAAAGCAAATTTTTGTGACCTCAATGCTGCCCTTTCTACAGCCCCTTGGAACATTGCTCATGATGTCTTCGATTCTATTGATGATGCCGTATCCTACTGGTCTAATCTCTTCCTATCTACTGCAAAGGACTTTATTCCCTATAAGGAAGTCACCATTCGCCCTAAGGACAAACCTTGGATAACTACAGACATTAAGAAACATATTACACGTCGAAATCGTGCATGGAAACGCTTCAAGAGAGCATCCAACCAACCACGCCCCCATAATTACGACCTTCACCTCAAGATTGACAGGTTATACCAATTTTACAAAAAAATATCGCAACAAGGTTGTGACCATAATAAGGAAATCTGTCTCTTCTTACTTTTCCAATCTTCAGCTTCGACTTGATGAGAAAGACATTAATCCTAAACAATGGTGGAGCCTGTCCAAGTCTGTTCTGGGATGCAAAATTCACCAACATATACCCCCAATCATTGACGATAACAAAATCATATCATGCATCACGGAAAAATGTGAAATATTTAACTCTTACTTTGCCAGCCAGTGCAAAACACACCCTGACGCTGATGCCCCACCCCTGCCCGATTTCACGTTCCGAACTGAGGCACGTCTACGCAATATTACCATTAATGAAGACAGTGTCAAGAAAGTACTATCTTCCCTGAGGCTATCCTCAGCATCAGGCCCAGATAACATAGGGAACATCCTACTTAAGAACATAGCAGATTCGATATGTAAACCACTTACAAAAATCTTCCAACTTTCTCTCAGTCTTTCTTTCTTTCCCAATGCTTGGAGGAGATCCAACATATGTCCTGTTTTCAAAAAGGCCAACAGACAGATTAAAAATAATTATCGTCCTATTTCTTTGCTCTGTAATGTTTCAAAGGTGTTTGAACGACTGGTCTTTAATGCACTGTATGAATACCTGGCACAAAATAACCTACTCACTTCCAAAAATTTTGGCTTTAAGGCCAATGACTCTACTATCAATCAGCTTGTGTACATCCTTCACAATATCTATAACGGCCTAGAACAGTCCAAAGAAGCCAGAATGGTGTTTCTAGACGTATCCAAGGCGTTTGACAAGGTTTGGCATCCCGGTCTCCTTTTTAAACTTCGACAACTCGGCATCTCCGATAATCTTGTAGCATGGATTGATAGTTATCTCTCAAACCGATCCCAACGAGTGATTATTCATGGCCAATCTTCATCATGGCTACCTATTGAAGCTGGTGTGCCCCAGGGTTCCATCTTGGGTCCACTTCTCTTTCTTGTCTATGTTAATAACCTAGTTGACAATATTACATGTGATGTCAGACTTTTTGCTGACGACACCAGTCTACTTGAAGTTGTTGATGACCCAATTGAAACTTCTAATCACTTGAATATTAATCTCTCTGTTATACATAACTGGGGAAAGTTGTGGCGTGTTACCTTTAACGCTTTAAAGTCTCTTTCTGTCATATTTTCAACCAAACTTGTTAAACCACACCATCCACCCGTTCGTCTTGGAGACTCTGAAATACCTGCGGCAGACTCACACATTCATCTTGGTATTACTCTCAGTAGCAATTTATCCTGGCATGCTCACATTACTCGTATTACTACCAAAGCGAGCCAGCGAATTGCCCTTCTGCGTAGATTCAAATATAAACTTTCCCACAAAGCTCTGATTAAACTTTATTTAACTATGGTTCGACCAATTCTTGAATATGGTTGTGTGCTCTTTGACAACTGCGGTCAGGGACTTTCCGATCTTATTGAATCCATACAGTTTGAAGCTGCCAAAATATGCACAGGTGCATTAAGGCACACATCACGCGCCAATCTCTTACGTGAACTTGGTTGGACAACTCTCGCCAGCAGGAGGAAGTATTCTAAGTTACTTCTTCTTTACAAAATGTATCACAACTTAACACCCTCCTATCTCTCTCAATTAACTCCTCCTACTTTTAATGCTCGAAACCTCCACCACACTAGCTCCATACGTCCCATCAATTGCAAAACTAACCGCTTAGACAAATCCTTCCTACCTGACACTATCAAACTGTGGAACAATCTTCCCTCCGATATAAGAGACTCAATTTCCCTCCAAATATTCAAATCAAAGCTGAAAGCAACACTACTAGCAGTGGATCATGTTCCTGTTTACTATACCCAAGGACACAGATTTGCCAACATTTGTCATACCCAGCTTCGTCTTGGATTCTCGAGACTTAACTTTGATCTCTTTAAAGTCAACATCATCCCACAACCTACATGTTCGTGTTCCTACCCCACTGAAGATCTGCAACATTACCTGTTCTTTTGTCCAAAGTATTCAACTTATAGAATTAGACTACTCAACTCCATCATCCCTATTATTGCTCCCGGCGTCCACCCAAATCTGATTATACACACAGCGAGTGAGAGACTAGCTCATATTCTTCTCTTTGGTAGCGACCAATTGTCCATTCCCTTCAACATACAAATTTGTGATGCTTTCCACAGATACATCGTAGATACTAGACACTTCATATCTTAGTTCTGTTATGCATAAGCAGTAATTTTCAATTGGGTTAGTCGCTGATAATTCTTACTTCCCAAATGTCCTTTATGAAATTTCCTACCGCTAGTCCGTATTATTGTGAACAGGGACGTATGTGTGTACATTCTACCTGCAGTTAACTATTTTGCTTTGTTTTGCATTTTGATGACTACCACTACTGTGATTTTTGTATGCAGGGTACAAATCTGAAGCATGTGTACAGCTTCTCTGTTAATTGGGTAACTTTGTTCTTGTTTTGTCCTGTGTGTTTTGTAATATACATTTTGTGTGTCACTCTATGTTCTGGAGAACCCCTCGATTAGTGACATCTCGATGTACTATAGGGCGATCCAGTTGAAATAAATATGTTTAAATTAAAAAAATTGATGAGCCTCCGTGAAGTCCCGATAAGAGTTGGTGAGGCCTCTGATCCGAGTGTGTCGACACGGTTCCACGATAGCTTTTAGTGGATTTTGGCGGGGGGTTGTATTCAAACAAGCGCACCTTCAGGCTCTCATTTATAGGCCAGTTCCTTGTTGAGAGAACCTTCGCTTCGTCTCTCTTGGGAACAGTGACCTTGAAGGATTTAGATGAGGCGGATTTACTGGTCAGCTCCTTGACTGTGTCAGCCTTAACGCCAAGTGAGTCCAAGTGGGCAATGATGTCCTTGGTCGTATTTGTGCGACTAACCCCACCGATATATATATGAACATTGGAAGCTGCACCTTGTATAGGCTGAGTTGCACCGCGAAGTGGTTTAGCAGAGACGGATGAAGACTGGGCGGTCTTTAGGGCAGGCTGCGCCGTACAAGACAATGACTGTGCGGCCTGTAATACACTGGATCCAGTATGCACTGTAGGACTACCGACTTGGTCTTGCTGTATCGGGACCTGGGATGAGTGTGAAGTATCGACTTGCTGAGTAGCTGATTTGGGTAAACTACATGCTCCGTCAGCCTTCGCGACCGACAACTCTGAATTTCTAACACCAGTATCAGATCTTTTTCGTCTTTTAGTTTTACGTCTGAATTTACTCTGAACCTTTTCCCATTTAGTTTCTGGGTTTGAAAAAATGGATTCAGTGTCAGTATCACTAGTGCAGCCATCAGTATCAGAGTGTAGGTTGTCTACAGTTAAGCATGTATAGCGGTTATTTGGCGACTGAGCCATTGTCGTTGATGAATCCGTTTTCTTTGGAGCAGTATGGGCCGTATTAGGAGCCTCAGTATTTTGTCCCGGGAGAGTGCGCTGAGGAAAGTCAGGAGCACAATGTTGTGACATGACGTCCGTGACTTCTGACACTGTGACAATTTTGTTGAGAGCAACTTTGAGAGTAGAAATAAAGGTGGTAACAGGGCCACACTCAGCTGTCAAATTGGCAATCTGGGCTTGCATAGTCGATCTCTCGACGGCGGCAGCGTTTAACTGATCTTGTAATCTAGAGTTCTCACTAGTGAGATTATCCACTTTCCTAGATAATGTGGCCACAGACACAATCAGTTGACTAACTTCCTCAACATTTAGAGCTGGGGTGGTATTTTTATCTGTGGCACTAGATTCAATCTCGACAGTCTTGGCAGTCATGAAGATAGTATCGAGAGCACTCGTGGAACCACCATTTATTAGACTGTAGCCAAGGTGGAATATGTCTGAAATAACAGTATGTTTGGCCCTTCGATTAATGGGGCGTCTGCTGGAAAGTGAACTGAACTTAACTTGGACTTCCTTACACAAGCTGGAACGCAGGGTGTTAAGTAGAGCAATGTCCACCTCACTGAGAAAATCATGTACATCCTTAGAAGAGTATTGGTAAACTCTGTCACAGTTCTCAATAAAAAGGTTCGTAAATTGTTCTGAGTCATTACATTTCAAATCTTTTAAAGACTCTATCCTTGGGGCTCTACTCACTGAAGGGACAGGTCCCACACTATTGTTCGTGTTTACCTGCTCGGCCATAATTTACATGTAAGTGGAAGTCGTCTTAGCTTACGCAATCCACTGGTGACCTGGGTACTTGTGTGGAATGTAGAGCCAAGCCCGGGCCGGGTGGCCAGAAGAAGAAAATGTCGAAAACAGCCAAAATACACAGTACCGAATGATGAAAGTCTCCCTGTGGTGTCTCTGGCTTGGATGCACCGATATCACAATAATAAATCTTATTTGGCAGTTGTAAGTCAGTAAGAAACAATTTATCCAGGAGGAGCAGATTCAGGCACTTCTCTCCAACTTGCACATGCGCACCCTCTTGACCATAGATCAAACATTAAGCCTAAAACAAAGGGCCCATTGCGACTCATGTGAAGTTATTCACAATTTGTAACAATGGCACATACAGTTATACTGTACTCACAGGATAGGATAACCCTGCCGTATGTTTGTTGTTTGTTTCTTTTCTGTTAGTAAAATAAATTACGCCAACTTTCTTAGCCTGGTAAGCCCATACATACACAGTTTTCTTCTTTTTTCATTATAATGATTAAATGGAATAAGATGGGTACACATGCGCATCTTTTATAACATTCTATACAAGTTTATCTCTTTTGATACAAATGTACACTGAGATCCTAAAAAGTTCAGCCCCTGCCTATTGTGGACACCTGTCTATTGCGGACACTTTTGCCAGAACCACAGGTGTCCGCAATAGGCAGGTTTTACTGTATATATATATATATATATATATATATATATATATGTATATATATATATATATATATATATATATATATATATATATATATATATATATATATATATATATATATATATATATATATATATATAGTACAGTATTTAATAACCACGCAAGAGTCAACAATACTTAACAGAATGCACCAACTAGCGCCTCTCTTTGGGCAGAGAATAAGAGTCATGACTTCGTAAATTAATTTATTGAACAGTATGGAGTGCAATGAGATGATTTGAAAACATCCGCATAAATAGAAATAAGTCCAAGGAAGTGCTGTAAGCTAACACAAAAAGCTTCGTACTTGTAGTAAAAATAACTTTGGCATTCTATGATAAAGCTTATTATGTAGCCTTTACAGATAAGGACAATAATATAAGCTGCATTATTTGAAATAAAATAAGCTTAAGCGAAAAGAGATAACATGAAATATACAAAAAGAATAAGCAGACTTACAATCATATGCTAAATTGAACGTGAAGCTTGGTGATAGCATCTGTTATTGCCCTGAAAGCAGTCCAAGCAAAGCCTGGTCTGCTCAGGATGCAACAGCAGTCGGTAATCTGAACAACTCGTGGCTTTCCGAGCCTCCTATGTTAAAGTCCAGTGCTCGGAGCAGTGCTGCAAGGCTGTTAACAAGTCCGTCGTGACCAGCGGGCATCCCTGCGACCCTGTCCTGATTCACTTTTTGGATGCTACGGTAATGGAAAATGTACTGCAGAGCGGACAGATTTAGAGTAACAATACGATCAACCAGAGTGCCAGCAGTAACTCCTTTAAATATGTAGTTAGATATGAAATGGGCACTTAAAGATTTGTAACAAGAGGGGACTGTAAATAGACGTTTAAGCAGGTTAACTGTATGAGAAAAAAGTACAAAATACTATGGGCTACAGGAGGTATATGGAAAGCCCCCAAGAGCTTATCATATGTCAAGTCTCCAAGAGCTTAGTATGCTGTACATATTTACTCAGTCCCAGTACATATTGTCTTCAGATTAACCAATTGCAAAAAAAGAGAACTGTGACAGTCCTGTGCTCAGGTGACATGTACATGTACCCTTGCGATTTTTTAAGATTTGCCAGAAATCCATAAAAAATACAAAAATTCAATGGAGCACAACCATTTGAACAAATCTGGTAGAGACTCATCCAAAGTACTTTACCACCAACTTTTAAGTCAATCTGACTGACAGTTTCACATAAGATGTCAAAAATGTGAGTTAGCATTAGAATGCCAATTGACTTACATAGTAATCAATAGGAAAGGTGCTCAATAAGTACACAAATTGAAAAACCTTTTAAATCAGAAAAACCACAGCAGTACTACCTAGTGATTAACTTTGACCTTTCCACAGTGTTCCTGTGTGATATCAAAGCAACCGGACGAGCGGTTTCAGACAAGAATATTTTTTTAAAATTTGCCCCCCCCCCCAAAAAAAACAAACAAACAAAAATCATACAAAATTTTTAAAAACCAATAGAGCGTGACCAATTGAACAAACTTGGTAGAAACCCACCCGAAATAACTTGGCACCAAGTTTGAAGTCAATTTGGATGACAGATTTGGAGAAGAAGTAAAAAATGTGAATTAGCATTAGAATGCCCATACAGTAAGCAATCGGAAAGGTGCATTTACCAACAAGTACCCGAGTTGAAAAAATCGTCACAAATGAGGAATCTGTAGCATTCCCATCTTGTGAACAACTTTATTTGACTCTTCCACCTGGAACATATCCACCAAGTTTCAGCTTAATCTGAGTGACGGTTCTGGAGAAGAAGTCGAAAATAGCAATAACATACAAAAAATCACAAAAAAATTAGAAAGAAAATGTAGCGCCACCAATTAAGAATTTAGAGTCCCCAGAGGTGCTCCTATGTGATATCAAAGCAATCGGACGAGCATTTTCAGAGAAGATTTTTTAAGATTTGCCCCAAAAAGACCCCCCCCCAAAAAATAAAATAAAATAAAAAAATAAAAAAAATAAAAAATCCCAAAATTGCTGGAACGTGACCGATTGAAGAAACTTGGTAGCGACCCACTCAAGGTAATCTGGATGGACGGACGTGGGTTGCCCTACCCTCCTAAAAGCTCAGCTGACTTAGCAGCTCAGCAAAAAAATACACAAAAATCACAAAACCCCGAAAAATCAAACCAAACCAAACCAAACCAAACCAAAAACAAGGCAACAAAAAACAAACAAGCAAACAAACAACTAGTAATTTTGTCATAGAATATGAGAGAGAGAGAGAGAGAGAGAGAGAGAGAGAGACAGAGAGAGAGAGAGACAGAGAGAGAGAGAGAGAGAGAGAGAGAGAGAGAGAGAGAGAGAGAGAGAGAGAGAGAGAGAGAGAGAGAGAGAGAGAGAGAGAGAGAGAGCTGGCTCCAAGTCCACAATCTGCCTGGCGTCATTGAAGTTTAACCCAGGGACAATATTTTATCGCGAAGGATTTGCTCAATTCCAGAAGGAAGAAGTGCCAGTGGTACACATTGACTTACAAATGTCATATTTTGCGATATCAAAGTGCATGTCTAAAAATGTATAGTCCTATATGAAGCCGTATTAACATTTTATCATTTTAATGGAATATCCATGAAGATTATTCTTTATTTCAAAACATTATTTAATAGATGTGTAAAAATAATTTTGAAGCCAAAAATAGCTAATGATATCAAAAAATTATTTGTGGATACCAGCAAGTAATTTTTGTATATCAAAATTGATTTTTGGATGTCAAAATATCATTTATGACATCCAAAATTATTGTTGATATCGCAATTGATTTTTGAATAGCAAAAATTCCCTTTTTGATGTCCAAAATTGATTTATTGATATCAAACAATCCTTTCTAAATATGTATAAGAATAAATTTCTAGCAAGAAGAATTCTTGATATGAATTCATCCTTTTTAGATATCAAGAATTGAATATTTGATATCAAAAATTAATTTTTATATGATTAAAAAATTACTTATTGTATATCAAAATTTCACTAATGGATATCCAAAAATGATTTTTGGATATTCGGAAATGCTTTTGATGTCAAGAATTAGTTCATCTACATCTGAATTCTTGATATCCATATCTAATTAACGCATATCCCAAAATCATTTTGTACATCAATAAACGAATTCTTGATATCAGAAATTTAGGACTAAATGCTGGTCTTTGAAATAAGTTATGCTCCCTGTACAATTGTGAAAGCTGATTTTTTTACCAGTTAGACAATTTAAAACCAACATTTTGTTTTCCGATTTGCTAATAAAAAAGAAACAAAAGAAGAAAAAAAATACTGCATGTATGTGTCCCAAAATTGGCGGTTCAGCAATTTATTGATGAAGAAACATATTTGACAGACAAACAAATGGAAGTGCACGAACCGGAAGTGTAAGCCAGGCAATCTCTCTTCAGGAATCTCCCTCGCTTATCAGCTGTTAGATTGTTATCTTTCATCAAATTCCAACAGTAGATTGATCATATTACCAAATGAGTATCATTCCAACCGGCCTATTTCATCAGCGTTCATGGACACCAACACAATGCAAAAGGGACCGTTCATTATCACAGACACTTGCTTCGTTATTTTTTTTTCATAATAGGAATTTATTTGTTGATATCCAAAATTGATTTTTGATGTCAGAAATTCAGTTCTTAATATCCAAAAAGCATACTGCTCACCTCCTATTTTCGGATATCAAAAATTGAATTCTTGATATCCCAAATTGAACTCCTGATATCCGAAATTGAATTTTGAATATCCAAAATTGAATTTCGGATATCAAAAATATATCATTTGAATATCCAAAATAACGATTAAATAATAAAACAGCTTGCCATACAGTCCTTAATTGAGCGATAAGCCAGGTTATTGTTTTGACCATAAATAATGTTACTGAAAATGAAATACTTGTTGTAACCATAAGTCTGCAAACCGGTTAAAAACCCTACGTGCATCTCCGCCAATCAATAAATGAACTTATCCAGTTGTTATTTCGAGTTAATACTTCATGGATTTAATTGGTATAATTACGCTACTTTGCTACTTATTTGTTACAAGTTAGCCTTACATGGTCAAATTGGAAGATTGAGTCGAACAGCCTTACCCGTGATGCTCTGGGTCACAGCACCCACAAGGCATCATGTAAATCTGTTGAACACTATACGTTGTGAGATGATTCAGACACGTAACTTGATTAGTGACAGAAAAAGCTTGTGCTTAATCTAATTGCCATACATTACTCTTACATGGTCACATTAGAAGATTGTGTGAAACTGTAACCTTAACCTTTGATGCTTTGGGTCACAACACCCACAATGCGTCATGGAAGCCTGTCCCTCTTGCTGTTGAGCATTATAAGTTGTGAGGGTATTTCAGATGTTCAGCTTAATTTTTGTATGTATACATATAATATTTTATATGTTATTATTATGCAAAATATAGCAGAAAGTAAAGGAAAGAGTAAGTCTTATCCATGCAGTCTCTTTGACAACAGGAAGATTTCAACCAGTTAAAACTGGCCTTTCCTATCGTCTAAATTACAAAATTTTCAACTTCTACATTTTGTACACAAGAAATAATAATACGTATAGCGTCAATTAACAATAGTAGCTTCATTAGCATATGCTGTTCAACCCAAAGGAGCGTCATACTGATTGCAGTGGTCTTGAAACGTGTTCAGCGCCGGCATCAAGCCTGATTGTAGCAAATGTACAGTATAATGTTGCAGACTTCCGGCGCGAGCTTAACATACATTATTTGTCATTTTGTCAGCACCCACCTTTTTTTGTAGATTGCCATGTGTCAGTAAAGATGCTGTGCCCTAATAAAGAGTGTGTGAGCACGTCCTACCTGTGTGACGGTTTTAACGACTGTGGTGTACATCCTGGGGGTGATGAAGATGACTGTGTGCACCCTACTCTGCGTAAGTCTGTTGTTTTAAAGCTTTTGGTTGCTACAGTCATGGTCTCGATCTATTATAAATACATGCAGTGCATTTCACAGTCTTGAGATTTGTTGCTGTCCATGCAGTAACCATAATTCTGCCTGCCTTTTTATGATGAAAAAGTGACGTTTGATTGTATCCATGGTGCATTTTCAGGACAAATAAGTTAGAACTCATGCACAACGTAACCATTGCAACTGCAAACACGATACAGTTATATCTTATTTTGATATGTATACGAAAAGGTAATCTAAGATGTCATTTTACATTTATTTCGGACTTGCAGCAACTCGAGTCATAAAACTTCTTTTTACCTTCAAAGTTGGCCGTATGTGTCAGAAGCGACTGATTGCTGAGAGCTAAGTTTGCATGGCGCTCATCAACAATTGAAGCATTGTATTCATGATATAGATGTGTTTTATTTCAGCGGAGTACATTCAAGTAATTGCGGGCGTCTCGATCGGAACGTTTATATTCATCATTACGGTAAGTGCTGTGGCTATCAGTGAGTACAGAGCCAGGCTGGCACTGCAGAAAGCTAAGGAAGAAGAACTGAGGCAGAAAAACGACAGAAGGCTTCGAAGGAAATGACCAGCTGTATATTTCCGGTTGCACATTTCCGTTGTCACACGTCATACACTAAGAACACAACACCAAAGCAAGGGCTGACGGACAGCATAATGCGTCCAAAGCAAGAGCTGACTGTCAACATAATACTTCCTTTGACCCGGGTCTGACATCATAAACCCATCACTTCGACCATTACGTATCAGATACACCTGTCTGGCAAATGGAAGTATCAAATGTGTGTTTCACGTTGAAAAGTTACCTTATGAAATTGATTATGTCATGCGATAAAACAATTATTGTCTACAACCCATGACAGTTAATTTGTATAGATATGGTGCTTCATTTAATTTACTTATCTAATGCACAGATGTAAAAAGTTCTCAAAGACGTACCAGCATTTTCGTAGAGTTGAAAACGTGTACAAACTGTTTTACTCAGCAGACGGTTCCCTACGACACAGACTCTATTTTGTTTTGAATTATGGACAGCATGAAGTGCCCTCATAATAAGGGGGCGGTGGTGCGAACTCAATTTCTAATTATAAGTGTTTGGCACATGTATATGTTGCAGGCACACACAAAGTAAATGCACAGACGTAGAAAAAAAGTCGAAATGGAATAGACACTTTACACTTTTAAACTGAGTAACAATTGACACTCATGGTTGAGTGTCAATTATTACTCAGTTTAACATCAGAAACAGTCCAATGTACAAATGAGAGCACTAGAGGGTAGAAATTACGCAGCACGTAGTTGACACTTTTTTTAATATTTGTCTTTATTGAATGCTTAAACATTGTACGACAGACGTGTGGTTATTGTGGGGGCAAAAATGCAACATTATGAGTTCCTTCCATGGAAACGATCCCATTTGATTTCCCATGAGCCTCTCTTCGATCCTACACGACTCAGTATTACCTGGGAAATGGAATCATTCCATCTGCCTGCTGTCACACAGGAGCTAGTTTTGTATTAGAAAAATTGGGAAGACAGATGCGTGGCTTCAGAGGCTAAAATTTAGAGAAAGGGATTTGTGCCCGGACATGCCATCTCAAAGCCATCAATTTTCAGACGGTACACGTCGGATAATAAATTCAAGGCGCGCCCTCAATGTTATATCGCAGTTGTTCTGTCTGAAGCTCAGATAAATCTGAAGTCCTCCTGATGTTGACTTTCATTGTCGGACGAACAGACTGTTGTCGAGTGCCTCATAATTGATTCTTATAGAATTAGTTTATATTATAGCCTTTGAACATTTTTTGTTGCCTTCGCTGGTGTTGCGAGCGGTGATCAGTCACGAGCGCTGTGTTTAAAGGCAATTATCAGTACACGTTCTCTCAGGGACATCTTCAGATATGTTATTTCTCTTCACTTGATGAGTCTTTTGCGGTGCAAGGTTCGCTCTTTGGTTTGTGGCTGTAACTGACCGCCAGGTCTTTGTCCAGCTGTGCTTCCCCAAGGGCTCCGCCCAGCTTGTTGATACGAGTGATGTAACCAACCACCTCCTTGATAGTGGCAGGCTTAATGGACAACAGCTCTGCTTGGGTGAAATGTTGAAGCTGAAATATGCACTCTTTAGGTATCAGCCATTGGCACATAATATAAAATGTTCATACATCGGCTTATCAAAATAATCGATAAATATCTGATTGTTTGCTTTTAAATGTACATTTACGATCGCACTTTCAACACTTTACAAGGAATGTAGAATGTCAAGTCAGTAGGGCCATTTTCATTTTGTCGACAAGTGCCTGGCAACTGATGTTGATGATATACACTTGAATGATCCATCCGTAATTGTATTTTACCACATATGTTTTTCCCAAAGGGCCATTACAATGCACTTTGTGATAATTGTACGTTAAGGTTCTAGGTATTTTCTTCTGTTTTTGGCACCAAGCAGTTAAGGTGTACAATTTGTTCAAAAGAAGACAACCAACCAATAACGAATTTCATATTGAAATTAACATCTCACTGTTTTAATAAATAAAAAAACCATTTATTCTTATAATAAATATCAGATGTCTGAATGCAAAAATGCCCTACCCCCCAAAAACGAATAGTTTGCACACTAAAATAAAATTCGTATTCAATTCAATGACATTAAATATTAGGTATTTATCTGTTCATAATGATTATTATGATTGTGATGGAAAAAATTCATGGTACTTACATGGGCATCATTGTGTTGTCGAGCTAGTTGATAAACTTCTAAGATGTCTCGATTCAATTTTTCTTCTATTTTCAACGTTTCTTTCATCGCCTCCAGCCCACTCTTAAAGCTTTCCTTTGCAGGTTTCTATAAAAGAAAATGACTCGATTTACTTATTTTGCTTTTGAATTCAACGAAACCGATTTCTGAGAACAAATTATGCAAGTCTAACAACGCTCACATGTATTATATCGGTAACATTATACGCTAGATTTCAGACATGAGCCCATCATATTTACAACTCCAAGGCCTTAGTGTTCTGACTTATACTCAGCTTGGTTGAGACTTCACACTCTCCAGCTCATGTTTTTTTAGTACCAAAAGGTTTTCAAAGGACATGTAGTAAAAAAACCCTCGAAATAAATTTCGTTCCCATGCAGCAGATGTTGTATAGCAACAAAGTACTGTTAAATAACAAAACGGTTACTATGGAGCCACAAAGGGGACTTGAAACAGAAGAGTGATATGCCATCAACTTGTTTGAAATTACCTATCTCGAGGCAACGAAATGTTTTCCTTGTGAACGAAACGATAAGTTAACCTAGTTTTAATTGGAATGTACGTCCATCAAGTTTTTTTTCCTTTTTTAGTCACACCCAGCAGAAAAATTATAATTTCGTTCCCATTGAATATTATGTATTTCTTTTGCACGAAACAATTTATATTTTTCTGCATGTCCCCTAGGGGACGATACCCATAACACCATTTAGCATTTTCACTGGTGTTGATGTATTAGCAAAACCTCTTCTTTTTGCCCTTGGAATTCTTCATCACCAAAAACTTAAATAAAGTCTGTCATCGACATCCAGCAGCACGTAATCAAAAAAAAAAAAAAAAAAAAAAAAAAAAAATTCTAGGCGTTCTTTCTACGAAATTGAAATTTTCAATGCAAGTGTGATGCAAAAGTTACCTACTCACCGGCAAATGTGTGAACTTAATATCAGCTTGGCGATTGTTCTGATACTCCATCAGTTTGACTGCGTTGTTCCATTTGTATTCCGAAGCTTTCATGAACATTGCTTTGAAGCCAGGTAGGTTTATGTCAGCTCTGTCGCACCGCATCGCCTTTTAGTGTAAATAAATAAATAAACAAACAAATAAATAAATAAATAAATAAATAAATAAATAAACGAACGAACGAATGAATGAATAAAATAAAATAAATATATAAATAAATGAATGAAAGAATGAATGAATGAATGAATGAATGAATGAATGAATGAATGAATGAATGAATGAATGAATAAATACAAATAAATAAATAAACAAACAAATAAGTAAGGAAGAAAAGAAGGAAGGAAGGAAGGACGGAAAGAAAGAAAGAAAGAAAGAAAGAAAGAAAGAAAGAAAGAAAGAAAGAAAGAAAGAAAGAAAGAAAGAAAGAAAGAAAGGAAAAGAAAGAAAGCTCGCAGGCTAAATCACACAGTTACAAAGCAGGCACAGACAAAAGATAACATTTCTTTTTATAATGTCGCCACCGTTTTGCCCCATTTTGTTTTTACTCCGCTAGCCATAAAACTATACGGCCATCAATGTGCTTGTCTTGCCACATTTATGCAGGAAAGTAATTTGCTGTCTTTGCCTTCAATTCATTAGTTAAAACAATCCCTGGTGATTAAAATATTTTTCATGACTTACATGCTAAGTGTCCGTACAAAGATTTACGGCTTAAAATTTGTTTAAATTTAGTTACTTGAAATGAAAAAATATAAAATGCTCCTTTTCCTCAGCCATGCAATCACCTTTAGATTTTTCAAAGCTCTTTGGAATTGAAATATATACACGTGCTTTTTAAATTTTATTTTAAAATCTCCTTCGAAATCTGAGATTGAAAATTACGAACAAAAGCATTGGACCACTCAGTTGGGTTAAAATAACCATTGTTATCGATTCAATATCAAACTAATGAAATGCGGAAGTAAATCTGAAATATTGAAAACGTGAAATCTGCTAATTACCATAGCAACATATATATAGCTGACTGATAACTGGCCTCTGATGAGATGATTGACCGCCTTTTCACATCCTGTGTGATAGGCCGTTGGTGTGGTTGGTTCTGCAAAATGTGTATTAGCAAAGTAAAGTTTTCGTTTACGATGACAAAATGAATGACTTGTTTACGTTCAGTGGTCTAAGCAGATGCTTGGACTTGCACGCATAATGACCTTTATAGTATGGGTTTCATCAACTTCTGTAACGTTTACCTAGCAACAGATATATTAGGTTCCAAGGGAGTTTTACACACTTGTAGAGAATAACTTGTGAAACAATGAATTTAACATTCAGTGGTAGCTGCAGACATCTTTTGAGACAGCAGGAGGATGATTTGGTGTCGCGAGGCTTACCGCTCGCGCAAAAAAACATAATAGAAAAAACAAAAAAACAAAAAAAACCCAACAAAAACAAAACAAAAACAAAAACAAAAACAAAAAACAAAAACCCCTCCAAAAAAAACCCCTTGCCTGCGACTGACATGCAAATTCTAGATTTTATTTCTCTCAAACATGTTTCACACTTTATAAGAATTGCAAATTAATCTGTGAATCAGAGCGAAATTTCCAATCGTGCTTTGGTCATTTTAGTTTGTTACTCAAGTAACTGACCAATAGGAAACGAGCTGCAGAAATTGATCTCCAACAGGTCGCGGAAAGAGCCGGGGTGGGAGGCGTGTAAGAAAGTGTGTCACTATGCTGTTACAGGTTACAATTTTGCCCTAGTGCAGGGTTCAGAAAAGATAGAAATAATGGTTGGTACGAGTTACGGAAAATAAAGGGTTTTTCAGTGTGCGATTACAGAAAAACCCTATAACCCAAAACAGCAAGCATGACCTGAGACAAGTGCTAAGTGTGTGAGAAATCTTAGTAGATATTTTCACAGCATGCTACGTCTGTGAGAAATGTAAATAGACATTTTGACAGAACGCTACGTGTATGGGAAATCTAAATACATATTTTGACAGCATGCTACCTCTCTGAACATTTATAACTCTTCCAATTTTTTATGCTCAGTCTAAACATATATTTTCATATTTTCATGGGTCAAATTACGATTTTATGTACCGCGCTGTTGAGTATTGGTTTATGGGCAGCAGCTTGTGATATATAAATTCGCTCTGTTCCGTCTCAATCATGCACTGAACTATTTTTTTTTTATTTTATCAAAATATATTTATCAAGGGTAACCCGTTCAGTCACAGACTGTTCTGTCACGGGGCCCTGCATGTTGGACAAACTTTCAATAGAACACAATTAGAAATAATGGTTGGTACGAGTTACGGAAAATAAAGGATTTTTCAGGTTGAATGAATGAGAGTATAGGCTAAATATCTCTCCACATTTTTTAGACCTTATCAAACAGATATATTTGACATTACCCAAAGATTTTCGTTGATGCAAAGTTGACCACTAACATTTGCTCATATTAATGCATTTCATAATATATTTGTAAGTTAAACATACAAACGCTATTTGTAGAACATGCGTTAAAACTTCCCGTAACGTTAATTCTTTATAACTTCAGGCAAATTCTTTGCCCTTTTGAAAGATATAACAGACAGTTGGGGGATGATGGTGATCTTCATCATTCAGAAAAAAAATATTTTGCTTTAAAATAAATAATTAAATCGTCACAAACTACAGAACACGGCTTATGCTGGTAATGTATGTTCCGCGGAGGCAGTCGTCGGTATGCACTTATTCGCAAAAAGAAGACAGTTACGTTTTACATGACTTTCCAAAAGGTGAGGTAAGAAGACATACCTGTTTGACCGGCCGTTGGTTTGACTATGTCAAGCATCACAGTGGAAGGAAACGCCAGCAGAAGAATTTGCCAAAACATTGTACACTATATTCTTAGAGCAACGTACGGAAATCTGAGTGTCATACAGCAGCATGCGAAGTGACTTGTGACCAGGAGGCCCAACATTCTATATATGCCGAGGAATTCAATGAGTTCATTGAAAACAATGAGTACTTAACGTCCATCTATGGGCTGACAGATCGTTCACAGGCAGTCAACATTTCTTGGGTTCCTTGGAGGACTATTCCACAAATTCTTCTATTCAATTTGATCATTTAACGTCTTTTAGGGTAACTGTAGATGATTCATATATAAATTTGAAAAGATTTGCTTCAAAGCAAAGCTGTCTCTGTGCCCTCAAAGCTTGCAATTACTAAACTCATACAACACTGAATTCATGTCTACAGGCTTAACTTACAGCAAAAATCAAAACAACGTGAGAATGCACCATTCTGCTCTTTGAACTGCTGAATTCGTGCACATAACCCGACTGGAAATAAAAGGAATACATTTTCCATGGAATTTGAATTAGATTAACTTTATCTAATATAATTTTCAAAATACTCAACTATTTAATAGATTAGGACACACTGAAATCCCACAACTTTTTGTTTCATTCAATACAGCGTGGCCGTGGAATAGCTCTAACAGTTTTGAATTTATTAAATATTTTAATTTCTAAATTGCCCTTGATTGACGTAAATAGAAATCTACACCTTTTGTTTGCAGCTCAAAGGAGGTGACTAGAGCACAAGTGTATGAATTGCACTTTGAATTGCATCGCTACTTGTAAAAGTTTTGATAATAATCAACAATTCAATTGTTCCAGTGTCCCTGGTCAGCATAAATTAACATTCTAAAAATTATATTTGTGGTTCAGTGGATGCGATCGCAGCCCAAAATAAAATTGAAGTTGGAATACCGCCTGTATCAAAACATTTGAATAAATTCAATGTTTCAGCTTTTTCAGTGCACCCATTCAGTACAAATTAAAATTCACAACTTTTGTTCGTAGTTGTTTGGTGCACTTATAGTACAGCCCTATAAATTAAAGTGGGCTTGAAATCTCCACCTATAATAGTCTTGAAAACATTTAATGCTTAAATTATTCAAACGTCTACAATCAAAACTTTTACCGTTAATGTGTTTGAAGATATTGAATTTTTTAATCGTTGTAGTGTCCGTTTTGAACATAAATGAGAATTGTCGAATTTTGGTTAATGTTTCATGAGATACAGCTAAAGCACAAACCCAAGAATTGAAGTTGGGATGGCATCTCTGCCTGTACTAGCTTTGAAAAATATTTAACATTTGATCTTTTTGAAAATTCCTAATCAGCATAAATTAAAATCTTACAACTTTTGCTTGTGGTTCATTTGATGTTCCTACAACGTGAAGCTGTAAATTGAACTCGTATAGCACACCGGCTATGATAGGTTTTGAAGATTTTTAACATTTAAATTGTTTGTTAACTGCTTCTGCCTGACAGGTCCAACTGCTTGTATCTGCATGACGGGACCAACTGCCTCTGTCTGCCTGACAGGACCAACTGCTTCTGCCTGACAGGACCAACTACTTATGCCTGACAAGACTAGCTGCTTCTGGCAGCCTCACACAACCTGCGGCTTCTGTCTGCTCGACAAAACCAACCGCTTATGCCTGAAAGAACTAACTGCTTCTCTCTGCCTGACAGGACCAACTGCTTCTCTCTGCCTGACAGGACCAACTGCTTCTATCTGCCTGACAGGACCAACCGCTTCTATCTGCCTGACAGGACTAACTGACTCTGTCTGCCTGGCAGGACCAACTGCTTCTGTCTGTCTGACAGAACTAACTGATTCTACCTGACAGGACCAACTGCTTCTGCCTGACAGGACCAACTGCTTCTATTTGCCTGACAGGACCAACTGCTTCTGTCTCTAACAAAACAAATGACACCTGACTCCCTCAGTATTGTTCTTGGGTACCCGTTCTCTAAAGACAGCCCTGTAAATTTTGCAAAGTCCTAATAGAAGCCGCCATTATTCCACTGAGGCCCTCGAAAACCAAGCCAACTTTCTCTGGCTCCATCAAACTCTGGTACCCAGACAGGTAGCCTTGATGCACATGTTAACTAACAAGATACCAAACACCCCAGGACTCTCAAGTGTACAAATGCTGCCACATATTACTGCTCAGCATATACTCTCTGCTTTTGTCGTTCCAGTCATGAAGTTCGCACCTGGCTGAAAAATAGACAGCACCTCGTGATTAAACATTCGGCTTTTTTGCTCTTATTTGCGCTACGGACGGTTTATGAAACATTACCTTGGTAGCTGAATCCTGAATATGTGCTGAAGTGAAATTTAAACTTATTGACACAGCAAAAATTATGAGCACATAGAGGTTTAGCTAATATCCACGAGCTTTGTTGAAATATGACTGGAAAGTGAGCTTATTATGATTATGTGAAGTATTCGTTTCAGTCACTGCCTACCTCTAACTGGCAAATTTAAAAATCTTAAAGAAAAATTTGATTATGATATTTATTCCGTGACTTACTGCTGAGATTCTGTGACATATATCCTAGCAACAATAAATAGTTGTTCAAAATTCTGAATTTTCAAAATGCCAAGTGTATCTTTCCTGAAACTGATCTGCAATCAGATATTCATAGATCATACTTGAGAAAAAAATCTGCAGGATGAAATTTTTCTTCATGCCAACTAACAAATAACTTACGGAACAACCCTCATGTCAACTGTTGCTTTTTTTAAATGCCTCTCAAAAACGTGTGGACGTTATCGAATTGTTAGAGGACTTCTTACTGTACAGTACGCACATATATCTGTTATACTCCAGATCATTCAATGTGTGAAAAAAAATGTTTCTGCACTAAATGCACTGAATTGTCTCCGTGGGGTCACTGCCCTCTTGAAAAGAGCGAGAGGATGGTGTGACACTAGCATGAGAACATCACTCTGACCTGAGATGCTGCAGAACAGGCCATATATGTTCAAATTATTTTCAAAAGAAAATGTCCCTGCGCGTATTTTTAATATACTCTATTTTCCTGTTACAAAGGGACAAAGTTGTAAATCATCTCACCGTTTGAAGTGACCGAAAAAAAAAAAAAAAAAAAAAACCCCACCCCAAAACCAGTTTTGTTCCGTTACCATGTCGAACAGTCGCACTTTTTAAGACAAAATCGAATGTAATACCGTCAAGTGAAGAGCCCTTTACTTTTGTCACTTCCGTCAGCTCTCCATTGGCGTTTGGACAATAATAACACAAACATGGTTAGGCTTACTGAATGATCTGTTTTAAGCGAAATATATTCCGCATAAACTCAGAGATTATATGATTATATGAAGATTCAACAGCCAACCTTCAGCATCACTATTTATGGAAGAAATCACTTTGTTATCACGTGATCAAGCTGTGCACTATTTTCCTGAATCATTTCAAAGAGGTCACAGCACTCCAATACCAACGTGCGTTTGCGCGTTATTTTCTTGTTCGGAGAGTCAAAGCAGAATTTATTTCCAATCCAACAGTGTCTTTTCAGAAACATAAATCGGACCGATATAATCAATGTATGTGTTCTCTATAGTCGGATGCAAGCAGTGCAACTATATATATATTGTTGGATATTCTGCACAATGCTTACTTAGATATATGATATGTCGATATAGGGATACGTGTATCTCTACTTTCCCCAATGCTCCAACCCATTTCAGAGTATCTTTCATCAGTTAAAAATTAAATAATAATCATCATGTCTTTGTGTATGTATAAAAGTTATATCCTGGTTTCGGCGTTTAACAGCATCGTTACACCTTTCTACAGGGCCTATGTTTTTAAAAAAAAGTAAAGAAAGAAAATCAGAACTTACGGTACATGAGAAATCAGATGAGGATATTCCGGACTAATGAAGCTGTCATCAGATTTTGGGCAGAGTGAGCAAAATCTTAAAACAATCACCACAAAAAAAGTTTGGAGCAAAGGTTCACTTAAACGTGGGAGCTGGAACATGACCATCACGCTGTTGGAAAGATTATTCCAATTCCTGTCTTCAAAAATATATTGCTCTTATTTCTACAATTTAATGACCAGGACGACGTGTGAATGTTAGGGGTTGGAAACCCGGCAACAGAGATTCTCTTGTCGTTAGGACGGGAAACGCTTATTTTTGGAATCCTCTTTATACATTCTCAAGTGCATTATAGGAGACATCCTGGTATATAAACTGGTATCCTCTGTGTGTGTATGTGTGTGTGTGTGTGTGTGTGTGTGTGTGTGTGTGTGTCTGTAAGCTGTCAGTATAAATTTGTTCACACCTAAAGCACAAACAACATACATAGAATAGAATAGAACAGAACAGAATCGAATAAAGTCATTGTGACGATTTCTAGCCACGGACAGAAAAAAACAGTTCTCACGAGTATTTATGATGACGAGTATATTGCATGCCTTTGAACTTTTATATGCTTTTACTGTATTTTTCTTTGTTGTTTTTTGGCAACTTTATGTTCAACAGATGCGTTCCATCTGTCATCGAGTTGTCGGCAACCCAACACAATCCTTACAATCTTTATCATTTGGGACAAAACCTTTCATTTGCTAATAAAATTTTGTATATTTTTTCTATAACAAATTCTGTATTCTATTTTTTAAACAAGTTATACACATCTACCTTTTTGTCTTTTCCCATGCAATAGCTTGAGAAGATAATAAAAACCACAATGACAGGCTTTTATTTATCCAATGAAAGCCAGTATTTGAATTTTATATCCAAATATTGAAATTTTATGAGAAATTTTAATGTTAGTTATTCCCAATTGTAAGAAAGCTTGCCTAACTTTGCTCTAAAAAATTAATGTACTACATTCACAAAACATATGCTCATAATTACATAAATCATCTTAGAGAAACAAGAAGCAGTTTATTTCATTTTCCATTTAAAAAGCAGTTCTGCGCATGACAGGATACAATATAGTAATCTGAATTTAAACTGTCTTATCTTGTTGCCCAGTAAACCTCCATGTACAAATTGTCAGATACTTTCCCACATTCCTAAACCCCTTTCAATAAATTTATTGCTCCACATGCCTTTCATGTACGATTTACAAATTTTCTTTGTGAAAATAAATGATAAAACAAATTCTTCCTTATGCTTTAAATGTTTTTCTGTTCTTATCAGTTGTAACATAATGTTTCTTTGCTACAGTCACTGAAGTTTTTATTAGAGTCTTCAGCACTCAGTAAATGTTAACAAACTTTAGGTAAAGCTTGTAATCAGATACTGATTTCAAATAACCAGTCTGTTTTCTTACCAAGTTTTCTGGCTCCATTGCTCTGATCCAAAACTCTGTTTTTATCACGTAATTTATTTCCATAAGCATTACCGCTCTTTGTTCAATTTCGGAAAATGATAGGTTTCGTTTAAATTAGAAATATCTATTTCCGAAGATTACTTCATTTCTTATTCCTGTCAAGGTTTTTCTCATGCTTTACCCCTCGAATCTTGAACCATGAACTCGCGATTTGTCTATGAAAAGGGGGAACCATACCTGTTTCATTGATATTTACTATGTTCATTCTGAAAATTGAAAGGAAAATCACCAAGTGTATCAAACCAAAATTTAGGAAGACTTGTCCGTACCACATCCCTTGAAGACAGAAGTCTCTGTGTCCACTTTGCTTGAAATGACGTGAACAAGCTTTCAGTATCAATCATCCGTGTACATCCAGTTTCTTTAACCCCAACAAGTGTTTTCCTTTTGATTTATTTGATACCTTTTACCATTGTATAAATATTCAAATTTTATTTTGCTAATTTTCGTTTTAATCTTTGATGGAATTGCTGGTGTGCTAGTTATATTTATAATACGGCTTAAAGCTTACTTACCAATAGGACATATTCATATGTAACTGCAATCCTGCGCACTTCCCGTGCTGCCGGGGCAAGAGACTGATGCTTCCACCATGATCAGGGCAGATTTGTATTATATACTACAGAAACATCCATAAATAACACCTTTTAAACCAAAAGAGAGCCCATTTCTAATCAAGTTGGGCACGTTTTTGTTTCAAATATATATTAATACATTTTCTAAAGACTATTCTGTGTTTGTGTTGTTCATTTTATTGCGAGAGTACTTTTGACCATGCTAAATACAAGGATCTGCCCTGATGCAGTTGGCTCCCTCTTTTGCTTGATAGGTGTTAGATTAGGACCGCATTTAAATATGAATACATCGTATTTAAAACTTTTTCAAAAAGAGTCAATTTCCTTTTTCCCAACTTTTCAGGAGTCGTGCTATTTTTTCTAACTTTGATTGCCAATTTAAAATCTTACCCTGATGCTTATCATATCCAGTTGAAATATCCAAAGCGGTAATTGGCTTATTAGACTGTTTTGGACATATTTTCTTTCGTTTTTTTTTTCCAATCCGCATGCCTTCCGTTTGGTTTAAACATATTTTATTTCTCAAAGTACACGAATCAAGTTTCACAGAAATAATATGACAATTGGGAAAAAGGGCTGAGCCCTTTCCAAATTCCTCTTGCGGAGAAGAGACAGAGACAGGACATTACAAAACAAGACAAAAACACACTTGAGGATGACAGTCACAAGACCAGGACAGATAGAAGGGCTCATAGTCTTAAGTCTACATGGTAATACTGCCGTTTGTGTACATGTATAAATGAACTCAAACACTAATGACCTTGCTTAGCCTATCCCTGATGGTTTAAAACGTCCAGTAGCTGAAATATAATGGTGGGTAGCAGAAAAAATTAATTCATTATCGAGCCTTCCGTTTCATATGTGTATAATGCTGGTCTTGCTAAAAAGCTGAAAAGGTGAACTGTAAATATACATTCCAAAACAGAATTTTCATCAGGCACGAAAAGATTAGCGTTAGCTGCACACTGTCCTGTTTTTATTTCTATGTTATTCATTCGGACATCTGTTGAGAAGAACCAACAGAAAGTATCAGCAATAAAGCTGGAGGACATCTTTATACCCCTGTTAAGCTGCCAATGAGAACTGGTTTCTGATACTAGAGTAACAGACACGTTAACTACATTAATTGATCACATTTATACTACTTGCCCCATTAATGCTATCAAAGTGGAGCTATACCAGTAGAAATCAGGGACCATCATCTGATATTTGTTGTTCATGAACGCGGAAGTGGTCTACATGAAAACAACAACAACAACAACAACAACAACAACAACAACAACAACAACAACATAGCATAGTACCATGTCATAAATGGATTTCAAAAACGTTGATGATTAATCATTTCTTTATGATCAGGTCCGTTGGGATATTATCAAATATTTTGAGGACCGTAGTGACTCATGCGGTGTTTTCAAAGACCTATTCTTTGACATTGTTGATCAAAATGTACCCATAAAGGAAAAAAGGAGTACGAATTAACACTGTGTTCTGGATCAACAGTGATATTCTTGATTTGAGCAGACAGAAAGACTATCTCCATCATCAGGTTCTCGCTAGTAAGACAGACTCTAGCATGGAAAACACAAGTAAACTGGCTATTAAAATGGAGTGCACAGACTACCGAAATCTTGTTACAACAATGATACGTCAAGTTAAAGAAGACTATTAGTCATCTATTATTGAAGAAAATAGATTCAACCCTAAGTTACTGTGGAGGCAATTGACGTCGTTATTACCAAATAGTAAATCATTTGTTCTAACTGAATTATGTGTTGATGGCAAAACTATCCGTAATCCAGAAGAAATTGTAGACAATTTAAATGAATATTTTACCTATATAAGTCAATCACTCACTTCAAATTCAACCAATTATGAAACTTTGTGAGTTGACACGCCAGTAACGACAAGTTTGAGTTATCATCATTAGATGAATGTCATGTCAAAAAACGTATTGATCAGATACCTAATGAAAAGGCAGTAGGATTGGATGGCATTAGTCCCTTGCTCAAAGCAAGCCTAGACACAACTCTGCCTTACATTACATGGATTTTAAACTAGTCACTTCAAACTGGAATTGTGGCTGATGATTTCAAACAAGCTAGAGTTACTCCCTTTCATAAATATGGCCCTTCTGATGACAGGATTAATTATCACCCAATTCCAGTCTTATTAGTAGTAAGCAAATTATTGGAAGAGGTTGTGAATGACAATTTATACAAATTTTTCGATGACAGAAATCTTCTGGCCCAACTTCAATCCGGTTTTAGACACCTTCATTCCACTTCAACTGGCCTCATTGAACTTTACGACAAACTATTAGAAAACACGAACAATGGTAAACTCACAGGAACCATTATGATTGACTTGCGAAAGGCTTTCGATACGACTGACCATGCGCTCCTCTTGCTGGAGCTAAAGGCGTATGGTGTTGAAGATCGGGAGCATAAGTGGTTTGAATCTCACCTATGTAATCGCAGGCAATATGTTTCAATTGCCGGTACTATATCTGGATTTTTTCCCATTACAATACAATAGGTATGCCCCAGGGTTCAATATTAGCGCCCCCCCCCCCATTCATAATTTTAATCAATGACTTGCCTGATGTTTTGTCTCATTCACGTGCTCACCTGTATGCTGATGGTACTAGTTTTGTTGCCTCTGAGAAATGCATTCAGAGCTTTATTTTGAAATTAAACACTGATGTGTCTAGCCTGTATTGATGGCTCTGTGCAAATAACTAATCTTGAACATTCCAAAATGTTATTGTGTCATGTTTGGCACCCACCAACCTTTGTCCAAAATAAATCAAAGTTGGCCTTTTGAAATATCATAAAACTTTTTTCTCTACTCAGCGATTGAACATCTCTATAACGCCTTACCTTAACCATACCTGGACTATGGTGACATAATCGGGGGGGGGGGGGGGGATTGCGGTAAAGGGGCATTTGAAAAGGTGTTCAGAATGCCAAAACGAGCCGACCGGATTTTAACCAGCGCACCCTACTGCGCTCCATCTGAACCCCTTTTCAAACAGCTGCACTGGAATCCCCTCAGCAGAAGTATTGAATTTCACAAATGCGTTCTAGTGTACAAGGCATTAAACAACCTTAGCCCAGCTTACATGCGTGACAAGCTAAGGTACATGAGTAAAGTTGGCAGTCGAACTACCCGATCTACATCCAAACATTTTCTGCACACACTTGGACCTAATTTTATGGCTTACTGCAGCAGTTTTGTCTATTCTGGTAAACACTTTTGGAATCTTCTCCGTAAAAGCGTTCTACTGGCCACTTTTGTTGCCTCTTTTAAAACTCTTTGTTGGCAACATGTGAATAGTTAATTTTATGACTGTTTCGTCAGTTTAGTATACCTTCATGTATATTTCTTTCCCTTTCGCTGCTTTTTCTTCCATGAGAATAAATGTGTTTGCCTTTGCCCTTTAGCTCACAGTCCACGATTTGCGACATAACTGAAACACACTGTCTGAAAAATAAATACTTAATGTATACACAATATTTGAAATCGCAAATATCGTACCTCTTGAGATATTGATTATAACTTCAAAAGCATGCCACCCTATAGTGTCATCAGAATGACAGAGAGATTGGACAAAGTGCCTTTTGTGCAAGTGTTTACTTTGATTTAACAAGTCAACTGCTGTCTGAGAAGTTCAATTCCACGAACACATGAACATGGCGGAGTTATTTTGTATATATGGTAAAGGGCAGTTACACGTTCTGGACAGTGTCCTGTTGGTTTAAACATGGTTTATTAGAAAAAAACAACAACAAAAAAAAAGAAAAAAACAAAAACAAAAAAAAAAAAACAAAAAACAAACAAACAAACAAACAAACAAAACAACAAAAAAACCCCAATCTCTCAACAGGCACAATGCCTATATTAAGACCTCTTGTACATAAAGTGACAATACATACATGCAACGTTGGACTGCAAGATAACATATAGTTAGTTTCACGCACAGTACGTGACAGACAGCAGAAAGTGAAAGGGAGAAGGAGAGGCTATTGGGCGAGTGCTTGTTAATTTGATTGTCCATATCTTAAACTGGCGACGGGATCTGTATATATTTAAATTGCAATGAGAAGTACCTGCTTGAAAGCTTTACTGACGTCGACTAATCCTTAAATCTTTCAGTAGATTTAATATAACAATGTACTGATTGAAAAATGCCAGAATTTGCGTTTTTGCTTCCGCCTGATATTCCGTAAAGTAATATCTTTAGGTTACAGGGTGCCAACGATGCAATTTCGGTTTGAAGTTTGTCCCTTTGGATGAATATTTGCTACACGGAAAAAAAAATAACGGAAGCAATCCTCAGCACAATGACCACAGAAACAAAGTGGTGACGCTATCAAGCCCATTTTGTACAAGTCAGAGTTCAACTGACTGCAGCACATTCTCATTCTGGCATGAATTATGGCAATTTTTCTTTCTCCAAAGTAGAATAATTCATTTCTTTTTGGTTTACTTTTGCTTAATTTCCTTTTGAAGTCGTCAACATTTTCCGAATTTTTTAATGATCTTGAAAGAAGATTCCATTCTCGGATAGTAGATGGGAGGAGGGAGTTATAAGGTATGTCTTTCCTAGCAAGAGGAGGTGTTATGGTTTGTCTGGATCTTATATTATATGCATTTTGTTCTCCTGCTGTCTGGAGAACTAAGTTACAAAGGTAGACAGGAGCAAAACCATTTACTATTTTGAACATGAGGACTACTTTTTGTTTGCGTCTTCGTTCCGAAAGCGTTTCCCAACCTGTTTCTTCATATATTCTACTGTGACTTGTTCGAGTCATTGCTCCTGTTACTTGAATATTTTCGAAGAGATCCCTGTCAGATTGTGTGCATCCATCCCAGATCATGCTGGCATATTCTAAACACGGCGGAATGAAAGAGAAGTATAACTAGGAAAGATGATTTGCTGCATAGCAAATCAGTGTGTGTGTCTTCAAACCATATTGGTATGGCAATGTACAACTATTCCATAAAACAGGAATAGAAGTTGGAATGGCATCTCTATCTATTATAGCTTTGAAGTTATTCAAGATTTTAAATTTCTAATGGTGCTTTTTTTACATAATTTAAATTACTACAACTTTTATTTTTAATTCATTAGGTGATTAGGTGCCAATGGTCAACACCCCCTAGTAGAAGTTGGAATGACATCTCTATTATACTGTTGAAGATATTCAAGATTGAAAATTTCAAATTCAGAAAGAAAGAAAGAAAGAAAGAAAGAATGAAGGGAGGGAGGGAGAGAGGGACGGAGGGAGAAAGAAAGAAAGACAGACAGATAAACAGACAGACAGACAGACAGACAGACAGGAAGAAAGAACGAAAGAAAGAAAGAAAGAAAGAAAGAAAGAAAGAAAGAAAGAAAGAAAGAAAGAAAGAAAGAAAGAAAGAAAGAAAAGTGTGTGTTGACACACACACACACTTTAATGATAGAATGCATGAGCAAGGATCTTGAGCATTTCCTGGACTGTGTAATTGTATATAAATAATGTAGCCCAAAATGTTTTCTTTAAGAGCCACTGAACTGACTGGTGTCCAGAAAGAAAACATTAACTTATAATTAAATTACCAAACAGACATAGCCATTCAATCAATGCAGCCAATGTTTATATGACAAAATTAACTCATTCAGTGATGAACCCAAAGGATATGCTCTTTGCTAATTCTTTTAAATTTGCATTGCTAATACAATGTGTGAAACAAATAAAAAAGGTCAGAATATCACAAATCATGAGCAGAAGAATACTCAGTATATCCCTTTGATACAGATTTTACTGACAGTAAATGAAGACTTCTGTCCTGAATGAGTCAAGGGATGCCGCATTTTCAAAGGGTCATTTTGATGTCACATCTTGTAAAATATATACCAGGGTTATGGCTTGTTTGCAGTTTAATTGAGATGTGACACCCCTGTAAAAATGTCCCACAGGTCTTACAATGTTAATAAAGGCTGTGGATTATGAGTAAAATCTATTGGGGGTAATAAAATACACATAAACTTAAGGAGGAAAGGGTAGGGTTTATTTTGATGTGGTTACACTTGCCAGGACTTTGGAATAAGCTGGCCATTTGATACCAATCATTCACTGTCACTGGTCATGTGTGTTTGGTGGGGTGGCAGACACATAGCAGGGCCATCTCATAAAATGGTGTCCCTGCATCCGGATTATTTTGTAAAAAATCCAATTATTTTACGCTACAAAAGTGAAAATAAAACCCATATAAATGTCTACAGCAGCACCCATGTGGACCTGTTTACAAACACCACTAATATTAGCAGCCAGGTTGAGTGGCAGGGCAAAGAGATCAGTGATAGGCTGTTTGGCCTACCAGCACTGTGGTCACAACTAATGAGACGGCCCCCAGAGCTCAGGTTAGGTGGAATGCACTGTATATTACATATTGAAGATTTCAAACTTCAATTAGCCCTCATTTGCATAATTTTGAAAAGCATGACCTCTCATTATAAAAAGGCCAGCCTTTATCTATAGAAGTATAATTGTGCCAAGTTTGGAGTTTCTACGTGTTATACTTTTCAAATGAAATGTCGGACAAATTTGCCTGTAAAGAAAGAAAGAAAGAAAGAAAGAAAGAAAGAAAGAAAGAAGAAAGAAAGAAAGAAATAAAGAATTCCTAGAAAAACAGAAAAGTGTGTGCTGACACACACACTTTAAATATTCCAGCGCCCGCCTGTTTCATTTATATTCGAGGCTTTTTAGAATACCTACTAGTTTCCTTGACGTTACAGCTATCGAATTTACATGTGATGCCCAAGAGAGGTTGGCAGAAAAGATGATGCCAAAGTGTTTATGATGTTCAATATTTTCAATATTTGTTTCTTGAAACATTAAGTCAGGGTGATCAACAGGTCTCTTTTTACGAGTAAAAAGTAATGATTTGGTCTTTGGTGAGTTAAAACTGAAAAGCCATTGTTTTGCCCAATCAGACATGTAGGAAAGATTATGAGTTAAAGTGTTTGCCTTGCCCCTTCGGCTGGATCATGTACTTGAATATATAGTGTTGCATCGTCTGCAAATAGACGAATTTCTGACTTAACTATATCTACAATGTCATTAAAATAGATCAAAAACATGAGTGAACCTAGTACTGAGCCTTGTGGGACGCCTGCTTCGATACTGCCCTAAGTAGACGCCTGACCTTGGATAACTACGCGCTGACACTTGTAATGAAGATAATTTTCGACCCATTTTAATAAGTTGACGAGAATTCCTGTTTTCTTCATGTTGTAAACCAAACCCGGATGATGTACTTTGTCAAAAGCTTTTGTAATGTCACAAAAGACTACACGAACTTCTTTTTTCCAAATTAACAGCTTTGTTAAACTCGTTATATAGAAAACTAATTGATTAACAGTGCCGTCAACAGGAATAAAACCAGATTTTTTTTTAGAGAGGACACAGTTGTCCCGGAAAAAAATTGAACATATGCTTGAAAACTGCTGGTTCTAAAACTTTACCTACACAGCGTAGGAGCGAAATAGGTCTGTAATTTTTACAATGTTGTTGTGATCCTCTTTTCAAGATCGGTGACACGTGGGCTTTTTTTCCATTCTGATGGAAATCTTGAATTACTAAGAGAAAAGTTAAACAATTTAGTAAGGCGGGCAGTGGTGCTAGATGCAGCCTCTATTAATAAAGGACTAATACCGTCTGGTCCACAAGCTTTATCAACTTTCAGAGATTTAAAAATGTCATAAACTGTTTGTTCATCTAACTCTATTTGTTCTAAAATAGTTTGCTAATGAGGAATATCATGCCCATCCAATGTAAAGGCCGAGGAATCGACACGACATTGTTCAAGAAAGAAATCATTAGACATGTTTTTGCTTTTGTTGTATTATCGGAAGTGACTGTATTATCTGGCACAATTGCAGGAATTAATGATTTAGACTCTCAAAAAAAAAATTATTTTACCATTTTCCACCAATTTTTGCTTTTGAATTTACCCTCATTACCAACTTTACATTTCTTTTTATGATACTCCTCCTCCGCTGTTCGCAAGTCACTTATATAAGCAATACGCAAGTCACGAAAATATCCCCATATGTGATGATTTTCATTTGAAACCTTTGCTTTTTTATGTATTCTTTCCACTTTCCTCTTCTGAGTGCGCAGTTTGGACGTGTACCATGGTGCATTATTTGCACGTATGGTCACATTTCTGTTGGTCATACAAGCTTTGTGCAAAAGACAAGAAAGACTGGGTTTAAATGTTGCAGGCCATGTCAATACAATCAGTATCGAAGCAGGCATCCCAGTCAGTCCCAGTTAGTTTTTGCCGGAAAATATCAAAATCAGCTCTAGAATAGTCCCATATGTGTCGGTCGAAACAGTTAACTTTTTGCACCCTGAAAAATAAACTTGCTGCAACAAAGCAGTGGTCGCTTTGTCCCACAGGTGGCAGCACAGTTATTGACTTCATATATTGTGGCATGTTACTAATTATTTGATCCAAACAACTTGACGTCTGTTGGGTTATTCTCGTTGGTTCTGTTACGTGGAGTTTTAGATCTTTGTGAAGAACAAAATTGCTAAGTTTTTTTTTAACCATAATATGTTTTTGGATCAGCGTTCAAGTCGCCCGCCATCATAAAGTTTGTATAATCCGTGTTACTACAAGCTAGATCGAAGTTGAGTTGAAGATAATCCCAGAAGGATGCACCTGAATTTGGAGGCCTTTAGACAACGGCTAGTAAAAACCTAATTGTTGTGAAGCCGGATCTCCATCCACATCAACTCGAAATTTGGACTTTCCAGATCCGTTCGACGTTTGACAACTGAGGCATGAGAAGCATAAACTGCAATCCCTCCACCAATCCCGTGAACGCGGTCACGACGCATGATTGGGTGGAATTCAGGGAGATTAAGATCACGACTATCTTTATCAGCCGTAAGAAAGGTTTCAGACAACGTTATTATATCAAAGGACTGAGCTAAGGAGGTTTTAATGTATTTTAGCTTATCATGTGAGAGGCTACGAATATTGGCATGGCAAATTTTCTTCAGTACGTTATCAGGTCCCGGGTTTGGATGCACATCCCCGGACAGGGCTATGAGTACAAGGTGTAAAGTAATAAAACCATCTGTCAAATTATCAATAGAACATGAAATTTTAAAGTAACTAGTACTTGTTCTATTTCATCTGTTTCATCTGTGGTATAAGGTTCCGGTATTAAATAACAGAAATAATATGCCAAGGATTAGAATAATCTGACAATAGAAAATAAACCAAATAATTAACTTGGACGACCTGTAGATTACTATTAAGATACCAGATTCTTGCCTTAAGTTCATAAAAGTTTTTAAGGTTACATGTGGACTTATCAGATAAAATGAACAGCAAATTTTAAAATTAAATATATGCTACTTACGACAAGAAACAGCATGATCCTGATAATATATAAATGTACATGACCAATTATTCTCTCTACAAACGAAGGAGAATATAATGCTTCCCAATATGCCCACAATTTATTTCGCATGTTCGATATCAGTAACATAAAATTGGCAGCAGATATGACCGGTGAAACTGTAGAAAATATACATAAGAAACGGGTAGTACCAAAAACTAGATATGACATGCACAGTGATGTAAATATATATGTATTTTATGTTCGGAACGAACGGGACTCGAACCTGCAACCTTTGGCACCAGTCGCGTGACACCGATATAAATAGCGTATACCAAGGCACGTATCGAATCCCTGCAGTGACGAAAGGTACCTACGAGAAGGGCGGCGACCAGTTGGGATGAAAACATACAACCAAAAACAGTCGTCTTTCGAATAGATAATAGCAGCACATACCACACACAAAAATTTCCAAAGTTGAAGTGCTTTGAAAAGCACATTGATTATAACAGAAACCCCGTCGCTTTTACATAATGCATTGTAAACACATACCATATACACGACTTTCCAAACTTGAAGTACTTCGAAAAACACATTAGCTAAATTTAAAACCCCGTCGCTTTTACATAGTACACTATATACACTACTCGCAGAGGGAGCGAAGACATAAATTCCAAACAGAGACAGAAAAAGGACAAAAAGATGCACAACACAAAAGTGTCGTACATACCTTGGAAACATTAAATTTAAATCAATATTAAAAAAAAAAAAAAACGTAAGCGCAGTAGTATAGTTATACTACCCTAATTCATGTTCGCTTATGTCCAGCAGTATAAAAATGGAATTGAACCAAGAGTGGCGTGACGTAACGTTGATTAAAGTAATTTTATCGAACACAGATATCATGTAATATAAGATTTCCATGTAAGTATCATTAGCTAGGAGAGAATAAGAAGGATAAACTGCATCTTAGCAAAACAATAAAAAGGAGAACGAGCAACGTTACATTTTCTGTCATCATCTCACATCGATATCTTACAACCGTATCGTCTTTTTTTCAAAATTGTAATTTATATTCAACGATAGTAGCTTTCCCTAAGATCCTTATTACCATGTCGACTGCTAGTTATTTGCGAAAACTATCCCTTCACTTAATACATACACGCAGGTAAATATACAGAAATGCACATGTACATGCGCATTTGAACTTAGGAAACATGGGTTGTTCTAAACACGTGTCGTGTCTCATAGAGTATAAACATTCATGATAAACAAGTTATATTGTAGCATGTACAGTAACATGTAAATAGATTCAAAATGCCATGGGTCATCCCACATAGTAATTAGACCTGCGGCATAGAGGGCCCTTTGGGGGTCATACCCCAACCCGTGGTATAACAAGTTACAACCTATATTTTCTTATAGGTATATATGTCCTCTTCATGAAAAAATAGGTTGTGGAATCTGAAAAGCGTTTTATCATATATATTTCTGCCCGTTTCCATGACAACCTATGCCATTTCTGAGACAACTAAAATTTGTCCTTAAAAATAATAACTTTGGTGATACTGCTTGTGGAAAGGCTAAATAAACACCAAACTGTGCTCAATTGCTCTAACATAGTCACAAAATACAGGGTTTGTTCAAAGTGCCTAATTATCATATGTTAATTTATGCAAATATATGAAATTTACATCGAAATTAATTATTGTGCAACGGATTACATACTGTATTTACTAAGATATAGTTTCGTTTATTTAAAAAAGGCAAAATTATTAGGAACAGTACTCATACAAGTTTTATTTATCATGTTTATATGAGGATACCATATGCATATTAATTAATATGCTAATATGGCTATCATGTGTCATCTTCCCTTAGGGAACCGTCATAACAATTGCCAATACAACTGATCAAGTAAGATAGTACTTTGTACCATGTTTTCACACCTACACGTTATTTACCGTGAAACATCCCATGGAGTCCTGCAACACAGCTAATGTATCTCTGGCATCAAAGTATAATTCAAGATGCCTTTTATTAAAGGAAAACAGTATATGTACATGAACACACTAAATACAGAAAGCTGATCAATGATGGTCACAGTTTGAAGATTCTACGCTAAGATTCAATCATCATCTTCCTCATCATCACTGTCTATTTCAGTGTCAAAAGTGTCATTTGCACACTCATGTCCAAAGCATGCACACAATTCTGTACAATTAAGTCCTGTCTGCAGGCAATGGCACTTTCTTGCGACAGTACACTCAATATCGGTGCAATACATATGAGTCAGGTTGCGGACTTCCAGTGGGGCTAGCTCATTGGTATACATCAAAGGCTTGAGGTAGCCATCATTAGACATTTCCCAGCCGTTACCATTGTTACCCCCACACTTTAGGGTTAGGAATATGACTGTTGTATTGGTGTCTTTTTGTGTAAAACCACTTCCTAGTAGTCATTACGCTATTCCGCAGTCCGAACTCTTTATTCTCCCTAAGCTAACATGTCCCTGTCTAACCTATATACATATAGACGTACTATTGTCCAAATTGCACACGTTCCTCTGTAAAATTTTGATATAGGCTGTACTAGCCGAAATAAATTAAAGGGTCTTCGGCGAGTAACTACTCAACATGTTTCGGAGCCTTTCACCCGTACAAGTCTCTCTGAGTGGCGGCTCCTTGTCTGAGCTAAATATTCAGCAAGGACAAACCACATAATAATGAATAAATACAAACATGGCAAATGATGAATTAGCTAAATACGTGAAGTTTTGCTTATAAATGCAGACCTTCATTATGAAAGAAGAATGCCTGGCAAACAAACTATAATTACCAAATTTGTGTAGTACAGGTTCAGTTAAGAACAATTTGACTTACCCCTGAACCAATATGTACCCTTTCTAGCTGGACAGCTTATTCTAGTTAAACCATCCGCCAGTGCTTAACTGAAGTGGAAACAAGCTGGGGCATTATATTCAGTCCCAGTGATTGTAAAATAAACAGTTGCAGCTAGACCATCTGTATAAACCAAGGGAAATCCTAACAATGACTGCAACAATGTACATCCTGCACCAGAAATGTAAAACAAACTCCATGATGACACCTACTCCTCAAACAATTAAGCTCTATTTCATTGCCAACCCTGAGTCAATGTATCAACGTAATGTGTCAGGTTTGTGATATTTGAAAAAACACTGTCACTTTTGAGTATTTTTTTTTAATATTGAGTAAATGTGCATTTAGGCATGTCAGAACAGAATGAAAGTCATGAGCATTTATGCCAAAAACATGTTATCAAAACAATTTTTCTTAACAGGATTTTTAGTACAATTAAGCAAACATGTAACTGTCGTAGGCCGCTGTTTGCTACCGATAGTCATTTGTATTTCAGTCAAGAGAATGCAATGAAAATATTAACCAGATATCAAGTACAATTAGGCAAGCTTGTAACTGTCGTAGGCCGCTACTCGCTACCGATGGCCCCTGGGGGTTTAACCTAAGAGAAAACAAGCTAGCCTAAAATGTCTGAAAGGTGAACATTAAAACAGAATGATGCCAAAAGATAAAATTAAGTCGAAAAAAAGGCAAGTATAAAATCTCTAAAATTATTGAAGCCAAACGTTCTAACCATCTCGGGATATTTACAGCAAAATGTGTAGAAATATTTGATCAAAAGTACATCTTTGAATCCTCCTGACTCAAGTTTATTTTAAATAAAAATTTGGTTCTAGATGCAAAGTACTGAAATTTAGAACAAATACGACCAAATCTCACAAAGTCTGTGAAAAAACGTATTATATCCAATAGTATCCGAAATTATACTGTCTGGGAAAGGATAATTAACTACTTCAAAGTTAAACTCATCTATTTTGTGATAGACTTTAACACAACACCTGTCATTAGTGACCTGAATATCCAAGTCCAAAAAACACATCTCTGAAACCATCTGAATTGTTACCCTCCAAAGGGATATCTATTGGGTAAATTTCTTTAACAATTTTACTGAAATTTTGTACATTTACACAAGCAATGTCATCAATATATCTTGCGTTGTTTGATAATTTTGTAGCCATTTTTTAAAGTCCTTTTTCATCAGTTTATCCATATACGTAAATTCAAGCCAGGTTAAGTACAAGTCTGCCAGTAAAGGGGAGTAGTTGCTTCCCATTGCAATGCCTTTTATTTGTTGAAAAACCAATGGTCCGCATTGAACAAAAGTATTATCCAAAAGAAATTTTATAGCATCCATCAAAGTTTCAACAGTGTACGATTTAATATTACTGTTTGAACATTTGTTGTCTTATGCTTTCTTTGTATATGAATTCATATGAATGTATGGTTTACCATTATGGTTAAACATTTTGCTCATTAATTATGAAAGTGAACTTTTGACTTCATCTATAGGTAGATTTGTGTGCAGTGTAGAAAAATCAAAACATTTGATATTTTTTACTTTTACATGTATAATTTTAGATACAAACTCGGAAGAATTGCTAATACTCCAAAAACAATTTAATTCACTGTTTCTAGAAATTGCATTACAGTATTTACGAAAATGATTCCTAATTGCAGTCAAACACAATGTTCCTTCTTTTGATAATTGTTTTCTTGTAAATTTTGCAGCACCGTCTATGAATCTGAATTTAAAAGAGTTTTTATGTAATTTGGGTATCCAGAACAAAAGTGGAATAGAGGAGTCCTCTTCAGAAATTTTGATATTAAAATTCCTTTTCGTCTCATCTTTATGTGTATCTATCAAATTATCAATGGATTGTTTGTGTAATTAATATACGTCATTTCTTCTCATGTCTGAAATATTGTTTATACCAAGTTCTTTTTTCAAAACATCCAGATAATATTTTTTTGCAGATGATCCCAAGATTGTTCCCTGCCTTATCTATGTTAATGACTACAAAACTTTCTTGTAATTCTTTGACTGCTTTTGAAACTTCAGGTTGTTTTAGATTAACCGTATTGAAATTCTGAATGTGGGATTTGTAACAATAAATTCTTTTTCTAGAGACTTTTTTCAAGTTTGATACCCATCCTTTAAATTTCTGAAATTATATTTTTTCTTTCCTTGCCCATTTCATACAGTAGGAATCCAAAGCATCACATGTATCCTGAAAAATACTGTCAGTGTTCAACTTGGGACATATCCGAAAATTTGGTACCTTTTTTCATAATTTCTTTTAAACTTGAATTTTGTATGATATCCAAATTACCTGTAAATACATGTTTGTGGTATGCATCAACAAAATCAGAATATTTACTGTTAGACATACAGTCACAATTTTGATTCGCTGCGATATCTTTAAGAGTAATTGAAGCCAGAAATTCCTTGTAATTAATTATACTTTGTCCAATATTGTTGCCATATTTAAATGAAATGATGGGGGGGGGTGTCTTTTATTTTGCACTCCTTTGGAATCATGTTATGAACAAATTTCAATTTGAAAAGGGACTGAATGTTTAGTGAATCAATAATTTTGTGTTTGAAAGGAACGCTGCAAAACATTTGATCTAACTTTTTCTTATTAGAATCTGGTTTCCGAATAGTTGTTGTGTAAGCGTACACAATTTCACAATTTTTTTGCGGAAATGTGTGTTCTGAGTCAGTAAGACCCAAATATTCATTATTTTTTGTCATGTCTCGAAATGATAGTGCTTTAAGAGCTGTATGCAATTGATCAATGCCATTGTGGCACCAGATGGGACATTGGTATTGTGCCCTTTTCACATGTTGCTCAAATGCATCCTCAGTAGGCGGTAGTTGAGTGGCTGATCGGTCTGTGGTGGAGGCAACCGTATATCGTAGCTTGTCCAAAGTAGTTTTGTAATCAGTCCCTTTTCCTGTGTTGAGAACTTTGCTACATAAAACACAGGTATTGAGATTTAGCTTGGCTGGGGGTGGCTTCTTGGATGACGGTTCCAGGTTCATGATTTTAGGTTCACGGTACAAAATTATCTAACCTGCGAATACATTAAAACGTGGGTGTTCTTACCAGGTCCGAGCTTCATTTTAGAAAATAATCCAGTTCACCATGTGTATATTATCAATCATGCAACACATTTTGACAATATGCACAGTCATTCTCAATAACACTGATAATGAGAAAATCACATAGCAGAGTTGGAATCCGACATGGACTCTGGAAGTTAAAGAAATGTGCCCAGATTTGTGCTTTCTGGTGCCCTACAACACAACACATAAATTATAAAATCCTAATTTCAAGATGACATCATTTGCATAAATTTAATGATAGGGTTTCTAAATTGTCTTCACTTCATTTTTTTTTCGGTAATATATATGCTAAATTTGCTCAAATTCCAACAATGCGTTCTGGAGAAAGCACTTTTGCACAAGCTAGCCAGACCAGACAACCCATCAACATAATGCCCTCCCCCCCCCCCCCCGTGGCGGACCCATAAAATTTCAGTAAAGCTGTGAACGAAAAATGTTGATAAGACGATTAGGATTCTATGTTCTATATGCTTTGAAGCACTTTTCAAGGAAATGTAACTTTTTGCATTGGTACAGCACATAATGTGTGATAAACATCTCTAGAATGGCTTCAAAAACCCCTACATTTGAAGCCTAATTTGCATACATGTAATGGTGTCCACTTCATATACTCCAGTAAATTTGGTATCAGTATATCCCTGGGAATATATTACCTTCATCATTTAACAATTACCCCTATTTTTGGTAATTTGGCAACTGCAGTAAACAACATCAACTAATAGAGGCATTTATATTGCCAAATAGATGACAAAATTTTGCATATAATTATAATAATAATGATGTTATTCAAAGAATTTTTTAAAAGCGTCAAGCCTGTTGAAAGAGTAAGGTTAGAGCTACCTTCTGTTGAAATTTGGAGTGCTTATCTTCAAAATTAAGGCAGATATTAAAAAATTAGTGAAAAGTAGTCATTTTCCACAAAAAATAGAGGTTGCCATAGAAACGGGTTTGTAAACATATCAAAAAACGCTTTTCGGACTCCACAACCTATTTTTCTGTAAAGAGGAGACATGTGCGCACATTTTGATATAGGTTGTGTTTTGTTATACCTTTGGTTGGGGTTGCACCTATTTTTAGGGCACTTTTGAAGCATTTGCCGCTAGCCTAATATTCATGTACAGCTCCGCACGGATATGATATACTCGGGGAAAATATTTTCAAATAATTGTGACATTCCAATCATGTCGAGAAGATTTAATCGTCAAAATGTAAGTAAACTTAGCTGGCTAATGTAGGTTACAAGACAGAAAAATTCATGGAAAGAAAATAGAATCGAATACGGATGGGCTTATTCTAGTGCATGAATTTTTTATATAACAAATATTAAATACAGTCAGTTCATGGCTGAAAAAAGTTGGTTGAATCAGGGACGCATATTTTGATATACATCCATGTTTGAATGGAATCAGTTTATGTCTGAAAATGACAAAAAATCAGCCAGGATCGTCGGTTGCAAGAGTCTGGAAGGTCTACGGCACAGTCTATGACCAAGGCAGAAGGTCACTGGCGCGTTGCATTTTATTTCCATGACTCGAGTTTGGTTGGGACTCTGCTCTGGATCTGCGACCTTTATTTTAACTCCCCCATCGGTCCACGTGTCCACAATTTTTCTGCGTTTTCGCAGTTGTCTTGCCTGCGCTGCAATAGCCGCCGGGTGTCTTGTCAGACCTTCGTTTATGAAAATCTTGAAGCCTTTCAAATTCGTCGTGGCCTTTAACAGTTTGGGTGTCACGCGGTAGCTGACGAACCGAACATTGGTCTTGTCCATTTTGAATTGGGTTTGCCACGCGGTGCAACCTTTGGATATCAAGTTCATTTATGGGCAGACCTACTTTGTCCTTGGACAAAGACGTTATGGCCAGGTCTGTGTCCTCAGATTGACCTTCAGACAAATCAGGCTCACATATACCACATATCCGTAAACTCCACCTCCGTCTATCCTGCTCCAGATCGTCGTGACTTCAGCGCTGTCCAGCTGAAAATCTCTGTAGCAAAATTTTCTTTCCTTGTAGCATTTTTTCCACTTCTTCACATGAGAAACAATTATTGTGGAGAAAATCTGTAGCAGTTTTGAACGGCTTTGTAGCAAAATTTTGCTACAATGGTCCAGTTGGACAGCCCTGGACTTAATTGCAGCGTATCTAGCTTTTCCAGCTTGGAATCCAGCTCTTATTCGCGCGCTTTAATGAGCAGATCAAGATCGTTTAATATCACTTCTAAACCAACCAACTTCGTCTCCTGTGCAGATATTCTATTCTCAATGGCAGAATAATTTGGTGGCTCAGACCGGGCGCTCCATCCATCAAACATTGATTTGATTTGATTCGGTAGTACATTGTTTATATATCCTTCAACTACATCAGTTACTACCCTAGCGAGGTTTTTCATCACTTTGGCATTAAGAAAAGGACCTGGTATTACTTCCTGTAAAATGTCCGTGATTCGAGTACTAAGATTTTCCGTCAAAGTACATTTTTTCAAGCCAGATTCACTTTGAGTGATGTCAATCTGCCCATCAGCCTGTCCTGGAGGTCTGAGTTCCGTCCTACGCTTATTTGAAGTTTTTTCTGATGACCTTCCATTATCGTCAGATAAATCACATTTGGCGCCACTTTCAAATAATCTAGACACAGAGTCCAGTGCCTCCATGCATTGAGACTCGCGTTGCGTGTGGGACTGTCCCGTGTATACCACACGAGACAGAGAGGCTCTTATTGTCTCCGAAATCTGACTATCCATGATCCCTCCAGCAAACTTCACGTAAGTCCAGACACGGCACTGTCTAATATGCAAACAATGTACTTACAGTCCTGTGATTTTTCTCCCAACTACCAATTTTTTAAAGTCGAAATATTCAAGATAAAAGTCGAATAAACGAGATTTATCTTGAATATTCGACTATGTGAGTCACGCAGCAAAAGATTGAAAAAGTTAAATATTCAAGATTAAAGTCGAATATACGAAATTTATCTTAAATATTCGCCTTTTGAAAAAAGTTTTTTTTAATGTCCCCTGTATGGCTTCCATACGTTTCTGAGTGCCAAAGTGATGAAATAAAAAGTTAACCCATTTGCACCTGTATGACGCCGGACAAATAAATAATGGATGCCAATCAGGTGGGCACGCAGACAAACAGACATACGGACGGACAGAAAGACAGACAGACAGACAGGCACGCAGGCAGATAGATGGATGGATATATATATATATATATATATATATATATATATATATATATATATATATATATAAATATATATGGATGGATGGATAGATAGATAGATAGATAGATAGATAGATAGATAGATAGATAGATAGATAGATAGATAGATAGATAGATAGATAGATAGATAGATAGATAGATAATACACCATTAATTTGTACTCAACAATGCATTAACTGCGTGCGACACTTTTGTTGACCCAAATGAGAAAGTTCGTGTATTGTGATATCAGAACCTGTGTCAATGATTTCGATATTGTGCGGGTGGCATTCTTGTGGCATATATCATCATTTCCGTTGTAGTTTCAGAGCATGACAGGTCTAATCGCTGGTGACTGCACAAGTTCGGATTGAGTGGAAACAGTAAGTTTTAATTGAACTTTTTATTTTCAGTATATTGGTACATGAACTTGTTCATATGATTTCACTACGTCTTGCCATTATGAGCAACAGCTTGGGTTATATCATTGTGTTTATCTATTTACTTATTTGCTATTATTTCACATTCTTATATTCTTTAAATTCAAGTAGGTTGTTCTTACCTTACATTAGGTTTAGACAAGCAGCCACCATAAAAAAATATATATATATATATATATATTTTTTAAAATTAATACTGTGAAACATGCTCGGTCCTTTTCGGCTGATAACCTGTTGATAAAATTATTTGGTTGCTGAAGCCTTGAATTTCGCGGGGGGGGGGGGGGGTGTCATCGAACGCGATAACAGTGATTAATAAAGGTGTAGGCCTATTGGTATAGATATAGACAATGACTGGATTGGTTATGGAGTGTAGAGAGATTGGATTGTGCTTATTTTTCTCGGGGGTAGGGGTGGGTGGCCGGAACCTGCAGGGAAGATGTAGTGCTGTTGCTCCTGTTTGTAAAATGGAACTTTGTTGCATTTCAAAGGTTTATGTGTTGTAAAGTGTTTTGTAACCTGATTGCTGATTTTTTTTATTTTTTATTTTTTGGGGGGGGAGGGGCATAAAGGAGAAAGAGACAGATCTTCAAGTATGTACATATTACCTGCTTTACCGTAACTTTACTTGACAGGGGTGTAATTTAAAAAAAGTACATAAGCAGAATTTGCCTAAATTAAAAATGTGAAGAGCGTTCGAGAAAGCTTTGAGACGCTTGACCCCTGGCAGTTTGTCGGTGTCATAATAAGGGCTGTCCAACTGGAGCATTGTAGCAAAATTTTGCTACAAAGCCCTTCAAAACTGCCACAGATTTCTCCAAAATAAGTGTTTTTGAGGTAAAGAAGTGGAAAAATGCTACAAGGAAAGAAAATTTTGCTATAGAGATTTTCAGCTGGATATCACTGACAATGCATACAGCTGTCACCTTCGCCACTATCTACACACAAAGCTACTGATATCAGATTCTTGAACCAGTAATTCTTTCACATTACCCACTAAATGTCATTTTGATTGACATAGTGGAAACCTATTTCCATACGTTTCCCATTGACTTGGATGGGCGAGATCCTGGATACGGGGATTCATTTCCAAAGTTTGTTTGCATAACTGAAGGGAAATAAGCCAAAGCAAATGATTTTACTATGCTAAAAAAAATAGTGCTTGCACAGTCGCACGTGGGCGCCAAGCTGTCACACCGTAGACCGGTTCAAATTTATAATAATAGACATAATACGTTTTAGTTTCAGCGCCATAATCTGACTGTGGCTGGGGTAATGAAGGTATCTATTTAACTATGCTCTCCAATGTCATCAGTATACTTCCCAACGGAAGTAAGCACATAATTCAATAACATCATGCTCTTTTTGCTTACCATACGGACCGAAAACGGTCATATAAAAGATCAATGCTGTAATTAAGCATACAAGAGACACATAGCCATTTTCATAGCTTGCTATAATCTTGGATGAGAGAACCACGAAACCTAATTGTAACTTTACCTTTGTGTTCTCAAAGGTTAATCTCTTTGACGTCTGTACATATTGCCATAGGGTCCACATAGGCCCCACCTTCTCGCCGATCTTTTTGTTTAAATAAATATGTTTAAACTAATTCAATATGCATGTCACAGAGAAAAATTCAGAACACCATATTTACTGAAGCGTGCTTGCTATGAATGTCTTCATCGACTGCTTTGATATTCGCTTCAAGGGTTCATCTGGAACACAAACCAAACCAAGCAATTTAGCTGGACTTTGTGGGTACCACAAGAAGGGGCTTAACCAAGCTGTTGAAATGGTATGTTGTTCCATTTTAAGTCAAATTTTAAGTGCATCTAGCGTGTTTCAAGTTTTAATTTATATCAGCATAACGGACAGCTGTTGAACATATTGTGAATTACATATAGATTCCTTTAGCTTGTATGCACTATGCACTATGCACGTCCATATTGTGTACTAATGGTCAACTGTGACATTTAGTGAGCGTCCAATTTATTGATTCTCATGGCTGTCATCCATATAATAATGAATGCTCATATACACAGAGTATGGAGCACCTGATGACTGGCCTCTCGATGAATTAAAAGCGGTCATTTATGCGACGTTCTTCTGGTTTTTTAATATTTCAACCAATTTAGAGACTGGAACGTTTGAACAAAATTTTACAAGGTCCATCTTCACGGGGGTTTGCATGCAAAGATCGATTAAAAATAATAATACTTGTTATTACTGTTCAGTGGGCAATTTCGCATCACTATATCAGGCAACTTAATAATATATGACCCCACATCTGACTTGGATGGAAAACGGTTAACACGCAAATCTCACGGCGTGCCCATATAAACTGGGCCACAGTTCTTTTCCCAATATAAATGTGATCATGTGCTTTCGCGACGAGTTCACACGAGGGAAAACTCCCAGTTAAGGTGTTTGGGAATATTTTTTTCATGAGCATTTTCCCACTAAGATGTCGTTTCAATGTCAGCGACAGTCTATAGAAGCAGGTGAATGCTCATACAATTTTATTTATTTATTTAAGAATTTCTTTACTTTCAGTAGCCCTTTTAGGGCAGTGCCCTGTTCTCCCAAGGGGCCCAGCGTACAGCTAGATATACAAAGTGATAACAAAATGCAAAACCACATTTCTAAATATATATGTGTATGTATGTATATATATATATATATATATATATATATATATATATATATATATATATATATATATATATATATGAGCAATTATACTAAAGAGAATCACAAACATTGCATATGAAAAAAATTCAAGTGAAGAAATATTGTTCATATAACGTTTGGAACCACAGGTAAAATAAAGCTGTTTATATACTCTTTCAATTGCACTGTGGAGTCTGCGTCTCTTACATGGTGCGGTAAATCATTCCATACTTTTGCACCATGATATAAAAATGAGTTTTTTTCTATTTCTTTGTTGCGATGTGGTACGATAATATCCAAGTCATTTCGTAAATAGAAGTAATAACTTTCAGAAAACGATATACAGTTATTGGTTCAGTACGGATAAGCGAGAAATGGAACAGAGTAACCAATAGTTTGCAATCAATCTAAAATAAATAGACAACAACAAAAAAAGAAGTAAATAAATGAACGAATAAATGAATGAATGGGTAAATAAATAAATAAATAAATAAATAAATAAATAAGTAAGTAAGTAAGTAAATAAATAAATAAATAAATAAATAAGTAAGTAAGTAAATAAATAAATAAATAAATAAATAAATAAATAAATAAATAAATAAATAAATAAATAAATAAATAAATAAACACTGTGCATGAATAACAAGACGATCAGAGATTATGAATCTGAGCTCAGGGGAGTTAATCCAGGTGACAAATCCCAAGTCCCCGCATCAAAAGATGGGAGTGCAGTTTGTTGATCTCCAACCACAACACCCTCACCTGTCATCTCTATCACCCGGGCTTTTTCCAATTCCTTCAGTTTCCGCCATCGTGTCAAAAGGTAGGAATTATACGGCCCCACTTGTACCATGGAAAAAGTATTAGTATAGACTTGACCTGTTTCATGACAAAAATGTGTGCGGCTGTGCCTGAGGTATGGTTCAGTATTTTGATCATTTTAATCAGTATTTACAGTATTCAATTTCATAACTCCTCCGTCCCTAAATTAATTTTAGACATATAATTTCTCAAAATTCAATATAATAAACCAATTAATTTTGGTCAAAATATCCACAATTTTCTCAACGTCATAACAAGGTACATAAAATTTAACTTCCTCCTTCCCTTGCGTTCAGTAAATACTAACTTATAGGTGACTGATCCCTTAGGACACCACACAAAACGAGTTCTAGATAAATTGTATTGAAGTCCACACAATCATGTCAGCTGCTCAAAGAAAACTTTAAAAAATTCACACATAAACACAGACGTTATCCAAGAACATTGAATGACGGTATCTTTTTTGCCTCATCAGCGACACCCGTTTGTATAAAGCTACTCATAAATTTTTTTAGAAAATCAATCTGTACAACCAATTCACATATTTCAATTCGCCATAACATAACAATAACAATGCTGTAAGCATCCCTTGGGTCATGGACTTCCACACGGACAGAGGGATGACAGCCAACAGTCTTGACATTGTCATCAAAGATCGGAAGGAGATGCAATACATGCCCATTGCCATGTCAGTATACCATCAGACCTCAACACCTTGGTCAAGTCCGTGAAGTCACAGAGAGGCTCTCCGAGAACAACGACCTATAAATCAAGGCCAACAGAATGTGCAGAGTGAAAACAGAAATCACACCTGTGGGCACAGGACCACTAGGATTAGTGAAGAAGGGACTGGACAAATACTTCAGGCGCATCCCCGACAACATCAATAATCGTGAAGTCCAGAAGATTGCTCTGCATGGCGTAGCACACCCACTGCGAGGACTGCTACTCATAAACTTTAAAACATCTTCTCTGTTGCGCCTTAGATCCATGGTTTGAACCCGCCCCTGCAGGATGTAATCAGAAAGAGGAAAGACAATTGATGATGATGATGATGATGATGATGATGATGATGATGATGATGATGATGATGATGATGATGATGATGATGATGATTATAATTATTATTATCACTACAAAATTATTGACTCCCAGCGTCCGTTGCCTGCCAAACTGACTAATTCTGTGTTTTTTCTGCTCCGCCATTATAGTAGAAATAATACAAAGCTTGACTCGCTTTGGCCGAATCGGGGAAAACATTGAGTACAGATCATACATGTTAAGACATGAAGGCTTCTATTAGAAAAAAGGTACTATAGCCTACAATTAGGGTGGGTTTATCAAGCATACAGAGAGTACACTAGGGGAAAGGGGTCAGTGGTGGTGTACTCTTGTAATATTGCAATAAAACGGTAATCAAGTAGTCACCAACAAACATTTTAATTACCGCTAGATATTAAACAAGAAAGCTGGAAATACTTGCATTTGAAGTCCAATAAATATTGCTGGTACATTTATACTTCAAATAAAAACCAAACTTGGACCAGTTTTTCGTAGATTTTATTTCTTAATGTCAATTAGACTCGAAGCCATCATTTTCAAATGTCGTAAAGTTCTATCTATGCGTGAGGACGGGGGCGGGTGGGATAAAACGAATACTCTGTGACACTGTATATTCTCTCGGAAATGATGAAAATGTTGACTCATCCCTCAGGCTTTCATATTTACGATCGTAGACCGGAACATGCAGGGTTCATGATATGGCCGGTGAACAATCCAGCAAGCAAAACTTCGTCGTCTATACACAGAAATTCCTTCGAAACATTCTGTTGCCGGGCTCTTGGTAGTTACAAAACGGGAACTACACTGACTAAAAATCAAATATAGTAGAACATTGTCGGGCACACGGGTACCCGGGTATTGACAATGGTACCCGGGTACCCGCGAAAAAAGAAAGGAAGGAAAAGAAAGAAAATAAGAGAGAGGGGAAAGAAACAAAGAAAAGGAAAGAAAAGAAAAGGAAAGAAAAGAAAAGAAAAGAAGAGAAGAGAAGAGAAGAGAATAGAAGAGAAGAGAAGAGAAAAGAAAAGAAAAGAAAAGAAAAGAAAAGAAAAGAAAAGAAAAGAAAAGAAAAGAAAAGAAAAATCAAATGATCAGAATGAAGCTGCATTGTTCATTGCCCCCACTGAAACAAAAGCTGGTGGTCGCCATGCCAGGCAGGAGGTCACCATGCCAGACTCTCGTGCATGGGGGTATTTTACGAGGCATGAAAATCACGTGAGTGGCAAAGTATGCAAGATAACATTTTATGGAATATTCAGTTCGCGTGTTCGTAGGTAGTTATCTGAAGGAGCACTGATCTGGCGGAAGCAATCCAGGCATTTTGAAAAGAAAAAATATGGAACTTGGAAGATCAGCCACAGCTCACAATAGTTACCCATAACGCTGCCAATATCAAAAAGGCAACAAACCTACTCTTGTGAATGACACTATCTGAAATTAACTGACTACGTCATACATCTTGCTCTCAGAGTACAGAGTAAGGTCCTCACACGTTTCTGGGTCTTAAACACTTGGTTATACAAGTTTAAAGATCTTTCTTGAATGACACTTTTGACATGTTGAACACGTAAGGCGTGTGACAATTTGGAATGAGGCGATTAGCACTAAAATGAGGAGTCTGTTCAGTCGAAAATAAATCCCAAGCAAATATTCTCTTCAATGTTGAAAAAATCGCAACGCCGAGTTATAGAAACTGTATTTACTTTTTGCTCTGGTGGCTTACCGTCCCAGAAGTTATATCTATTTCAGATTTTTAGCAAAACAAATATTCTGAGCGTAAAACACTTGTAGAACTGTAGAAGTAATTGCTTCAAATCAAAACCATATATCCATCACCTTTTAATTTGTCCATCTGAGGACAACTTAAGCTAAAAAATAATATTATATTAATTAGCGATGCGATTTGTTTAACATCCAGTTCGTTTATTCGTTTGGGATTTTTTTTTGACGAAGAAATCTCATATTTTTTACCTACGTATACAGGTCCAAATGTCATGGGATGGCATATTATTAAAATATAAATCACTGACACGAGCAATAGAAGCGTGGTTTAAAAGGGCCTGTTTTATAAGTTGTATAACAAGATTCCGTTATCCCATTGGTTATTCCTACTTGTATGATACAGTGATTTAAAAGCTCTTATTAGATGGAAATCGCAACAAAGTGTAGATTTTTCTGTTACTAGAGGCACCCGCCGAGGTAGCGTTCTATCTCTCCTTCTCTTTAATTTCTATATTGATGAGTTAATTCTAACTTTGAAAATACTGTTGCATGAGTCCGGATGACAGGGTAGATATATCTAGAAAAGAAGATTTGCTTCAAAGCAAATCTGTCTGTGTGTATGCGAAAGCAAGGTGTTGCCTTGTGTATTCAAACTAAAATTGGAAAAGCTATATGACAGAAAACATGAAATTTAAGATTAAAAACTGTAGCAAAATTAGGCTCTTGGCGTGAAAAAAATCTACAGGTAAAGAGGAAATACCAGACAGAAAGAAAGAATTCTGAATAAAATAGAATGTCAAGTGTCAGCAAGCAAACAAGACTTGGTCATGTAATAATAAACTCTAATGTTTTCTAGTATACTTTTTATTGCAACTTTCATTCATTTAGGGATCACCGTCAACACTACAGCATGGACTGATGACAAAATGGTCACCATATGGTAGCATTAAAGTGTCATATCTGACTTGAGTATAAACAGCAAATCCTAGTGATGTACATATACATGTAATTGACTGCTTTTCATGACAGATCATGGCTTGTTGTATGTGTGGTCTATGGCAAATATATACATGCCTGCTATTGTTGCTTCTAATTTGCATTATTTCAACTTCACTGATAAGCCACACACAATCCATACATTTTAGCTTAAATGGTGTCTGAAAGCTTAGCTCTGGGCAAAACCGATGATAGACAAACCTAGCATGTGAAGTCGGAATGGCACATCTACGCATAACAGCTTGGAAGATAAATACATTTAACTTTTTCAAGTTCCCCTAATAGGTATACACATATATCTAAATTCTACAACGTGTTTACGGGTTCATTAGATTCAGCACAGACATAGGAATCGAAGTTTTTTTAATGCGTCAACAATACAAACCTAGTAGAATGACACCTCTACCTATAATGATTTTGAAGATATTCAACATTTAAACTTCTCAAATGACCCTAATTAACATGAATTAAAATTTCAAAACTTTTGTTTTGTTTTTCATTGGAAGCACCTACAGCACAAACCCATAAATTGAAGTTGGAGTGGCACTTCTACCTATAAAAGTTTTGAAGATATTCAACATTTAAACTTTTGAAGTGCTCTTATTAGGATAAATTAAAACTCTACCGCTTTTGTTCATGGTTCATTGGGTGCGCCCACAGCACAAACCTATAAACTAAAGTTGGAATGGTAACTCTACCTACAATAGTTTTGAAGATATTCAATATTTAAATTTTCAAATGGCTCTATTTGCATAATTTTCAAAACTTTCACCACTCTTTTTAAACAATCTAGACTTTATGTATGGAGGAATAATCATGCCAAGTTTTGAGTTTCTGTGTATAATGGTCTTGAAATGAAATGTGGGAGAAATGTGCAGAGAAAGAAAGAAAAAAAAAAGAAAAGAAAAGAAAAGAGGACAGAAAGAATTCATAGAAAAAAGAATGTCGGTGTTGGCATGCAGACATAATTATGTTAAAGTAATCGTTCTTGGTGAAAAAGGCCCACTGGTATCTTGGAGACTTATCAAGGGACACAAGAACTGTCAATGAACCTGACCTGCTTGGTCTCACATAAACGTCTTCAACTTACTATGATACACATGTGCAGAATGGAGTAAGTGTTAAGAGGGGTCTGTACAAATAATGCTATTGGTTGGCGCTATCCTGGTCTCTCGTGTGATGCCAAAGGATATTTGTGGAAATCAACAAGTGCCTGGGATTGATTGTGTTAAATTATGCAGGGCAAACATGTACTAACTGGAGTCAGCCCAATGATCTTTCATGAAACAGGTGCTCGAACTTACACCACACAAGGTTGCTAGAAGCATTGAATATTCAGCCAATTTCTCAGGTTTAAACGTGATAATTTACATTGTCTCTTGCTTCTCGACTTTGTTCGGTTGAATGGCCGACAAATACTTTGTACACAATTCTTTTTTTCTCCAAATTATCATGTGAGTAAACAGGGAACAGGGATGTATAATAATAATAATAGTTGAACATCTTTATACTGGATATCCTGTTCAGCCAATGGCTGTTCTTCCACAGGGTCCAGTAGGCAAGATCTTAGCCCAATTATCCCAAACTTAATGTAGGAGGAAACCGGAGATCCCGGAGAAAACCCACGGTGCTCAGCAGGTGTTTGGGAAACCTTGCCACATGCGACCACTAACCCCAGTCAAAAAACGCCGCGAAATTCGAACCCTCGGAGGAATCGGACGCACCCGTCGGAAGAGCTTCCCGGGACGAACAACTTGTATCATCGCTGGGGAGCGAACCCGGGCCGCAGCGTTGACAGGCCAACGCGCAACTCGCTGATCCACTGAGCACCCCAAGTATATATATATATGTATATATATATATATATATATATATATATATATATATATATATATATATATATATATATATATATATATATATATTTATATATATATATATATAGATAGATAGATAGATAGATAGATAGATAGATAGATAGATAGATAGATAGATAGATAGATAGATATTCGTGATCAATCCAAAAAGGGAAGAAAGTTTGTCGTTGAGAAATTTTAAAGGATCAAGAAAGCTCAAGAAGAAAATAAAATAAATAATACATGCATTTAACTTGCACAATTTTACAAAAAATAAAATCGGTCGATTACAAATTTTAAGGAGTGGCCTACTCTCCCCGTCGGCCCCACTCCATCAAAGGTCTACTAGTCTTGTACCGCTCCCTTGCCCTGAAACAACATTGTTCAATGCTGTAGTTCTCACTATTAATGCAATTATTTGCATTGTCTATTCTATTGGCTGAGGCAACTTCAGTATCATTTGCAGTATACAGGCTACACATCAGAGTGGAGTGAATGTGGGCAATGTGGTTCTGGTAAATTGCTTCATGTGACATGTGGAGTGTCTGAAATGGCCCCAAATGTAAATAATTTGTGAACAGCCTGAAAGATTAATTTTTCAATTTCTATCTCATGAAATGTATTAAAGTAATTGACAGTGTCGCCCTCATGCTACAAGGGTATGTGTATGCTTGTCTTTTTTCGCCATTTTTATATGTAATCTGGGATTAGTTTGGTCCAGTCGCATAATCAGAACCATCGACATTTTTGTAAATACGATATTACAGGCCTACCCTCTTTTTAGTTCGCGTGCATAGCGTATATTTTGTTTTTGACCAGCGTTATAAGTCTGGGCCGTCCAAAATTTACCTGACGCTGGAAAATTAAAGTTCCCATTATTTATTGCAAAAGGCGTAATATATAGAGAGGTAGGATGGATTCTGAGGGTGGGTAAAAAGGCGATAGACCCCTGCGGAATTTGTGGACTTAGTCCAATATTGTTCTAGATTGCTCAGGCTGGGAATTTTGTTTGGGACCGAAAAAAAGTTTTCGTGGAATGTTATGATATTTTTTTTAATAATCAAGTCGTATTTCTGCCGATCAAATAGCATTATTAAAACCAAAACAAAAACATAAGAAGAGAAAACCAAACCAAACCAAACCAAACCAAAACAAAACAAAACAAAACAAAACCGAACCCCCTCCCCCCCCCAAAAAAAAACAGTCCCTGAGCAATGTTTAAAGAGACATGCCAGAAATACCGTTCAACTAGGCCTAATTCCTTTGAAGATAGCCGAAACTAGTCTTACAAAATGTTAACCATACATTTTGTGCAATAGCCATGAGAACTGAACATGATTCACACTGAAATTGAATAAAATGTTGGACCCGGGATTCCGTAATTTGGGATCGTATAAGTCAATTCTAATTTTGATTCTAAATTCATTATCAGATCAAGCTTCCTTTGTGAATATGGCTACAGATTTATTAATATTAGAGCTCCTTTATACCGGCCATATACCAGCTATAAAATCGCTACACAGCCACCCTCAGCATTGTCCTTGTATGTATTAAGTTGAGATTTGTAAATATGGAGCTGCTTAGAGTGGCTATGTAACAGCTGCATAGCAGCTATATAGCAGCTGTATATCAGCTCTACATCCACTCCCAGGAACGATATCCCAGTCAATAGAGCAACATACACATACAGCTGATCTCTATTAAGACCAGTTTTCTAGGTACAAAGTACAAGTAGGGAGTATAGGACTGCATACTTTTTGGCTTATTCAATAACACCTACTGGTCGCATTATACAATACTGCATCCTGTACTCATTCACTTGCATTGACCTACATGTACACTATACAGGAAGCACCATACACTGCAAAGAGAATCACTATCATAGCGGATATCATAATGTGTTTGTTCCAAACAGAAAACATATGCCTTTATTTTATTAAGTTCTTCTTGAAGCTCATACGAAATATATATTTCGGAAACTGGGATGAATATTCTGAAATGAATAGCTAAAAACTAGGCCTTAAAATGTGCTTGACACCAACGACACAAATTAAAACCTCGTTTTATTTTCAATCACAAAGATTGAACATGAGCACAAACAGATGTCTATACGCCCACGCTGGACGCACAATGAACCGCAAGCTGTGACCTTTCCTATGAATAACAAAGAAATAGTGATGAGATAGAACACAAATTTAAACAAATAACCTTTTTAAAAAAATGAAAAGGCGTGCAGAAAATAAGCATATGTTTCATTAAACCGCTGTAGGGAAAAAAGCAATGAAAGGAGTTGGGAGTCACGAAGCATCGTTGTTTGAATTAGGAAATTGAAAATAGCCATATTGTACCGCTGACGTGAGCTAATCTGGAATCTCAATATCCATGAGACTGTTCAATATGCAAAGCCAAATAATTTTATATACAAGCATGTTTAAATCTGAATGTCTGTGGCTAAGAACATAATATGGAGTGACACTTAAAAGCTTTGATTTGACTATCCATGCCCTCACCAAACATGATTGTCAAGTCAGCGTGCACTGATGTCATGATTAAACCTCGTATCCCCAAAGTTGCGAGAGAGAAAAGATTACACTTACTGAGACGCTTTTCTCGAGAAAAGGCTTTATGTTTTGGCCAAAATCACTTATTCGTTTTGGTTGCTTAACTTTAGATTTCACTAGTTATGATCTGAAATTTGTCAAACGTTTGTATCATGATGAAACACTTTGTCGGGATGAAATCTTCAAATGATGAAGCTATTTGTTGTGAGAAAAATTTCGGCCAAGTTTGTTCCATCAGGGAATATGTTGGTATCGACACTTTGGATGAAAAAATCTTTTATCTATAAAAAAGTGTTTCTTTTGCACGTATTTAACAGGTTTTTATATGTGCATGATGGTCAGTGACATCTTTGAGTAGAGTTTACTGGGCCCAATGATTGTCTGATGGTCATCACACATCTGACCGGCTGTAATCGGTATAATGTTTACATCCTGTATACAGTTCTGTGCATTAAAAGGTTTATAAGCCCTGTATATAATAGTTCTGGCAGGTAGGTTGAGGAGATTGTGTTGTACTCATTGCATATATTTGTTTATGTGAGTCACGAAAACCAGTATCGGTAACACTGGGAAGTTTACGTTGTCTTTGTAATCTATCAGATCCTAGCTTGTCTGATTCATCTGATAGTCGTTGAATTTTTCAAATAGACTGACTCCTGTGACCTTCAAATCAGGTCAAGATCAATGTCCATCAAACTTGAGCCAGACTCTTACAAGGGTGATTAACTGTCTTATAAGCCTATCTTATCCAGCTCTTAAGATCTCATGTACAAAACTTTTATTTCTACTTATATAAAAACCCACCGATACTTTTCGGTCCTGTGTCCACTATCGGGGTAACCTTCTCCCCTAAGCTGAATCTTTCACACATCGGAGGGGTGTGGGGGTGTTGCAGCTCAAACTAGCGGTGCTACTTAATTCATAGCCTGGGAACGCCTTCATTGTCAGATACAAATCCCTATTCTTAGGCCCACTGCTGCCCACAACTTCTATTTGTACGGCGTTGTATTTACATTTTCAAGTAATGTTCGCTCTGGAAAAGTCCCATTATATATTGTATTTATTTTTATTTATCTATTAAAATATATTTATACTGGGTGGCCTATTCAGTTAAAAAGTGTTCTTCCATCGGGCCCAGGTTACAATAAACAATATTTACAAACATAGTATAGCACAATACAATACAAAATAAAGTCATATATATATATATATATATATATATATATATATATATATATATATATATATATATATATACATATATATATATATATATATATATATATATATATATATATATAAAGATAAACAGAGCAGATATAAAAGTACATGTTAAAGTAGAGATGCCAATACACCTCTTAAAACTTGAACATGTACGACTCTGGTTCTTATGCCTGGGAAAGGTATTTCGTTTTGAAGTCTGATAAGTAATCGGCTAGTCTAGTGGATCTGGGGAGGCTATTCCAAATAAGCAGTCCTTTGTCCCGAAGGGATTGCTGGAATTTTTCAGTGCGTGGTCGCGGGATACAGAGATCGCCATTCAGGTATGGAGGGAGTGAACTTTATTCTCTTAATAAATCTGGTTGGAAGGTAATTTGGAGCCATTTCTTTTAGGACAGATTAAAATTAAGATAGTAAGTCATGTTTTAAAAGCCCTTTAACGACCCTTTGCACTAATAACTCGGACACCTGGAACCTAGCGAAATATATTACGATAACGATCACCAAACACTGGGGCTATGCTATTTTCACCGAACAACCCCGGCTATGCAGCTATACTGTTTCCCCGGCCCATGTTAAATCTCCAGACAAGTTGAAATTAAATGCTGTGTGTGAGTTGACTTTACTGCAAAATAAGGGCACACGACGGCCACTTTCTCGATAAAATCTTTCAGCCAGGGTCGATCAATTGTAGGTAAGGGTGGCTTAACACTTTTCCTTTTTTTTCTCGATGTTTCAAGAATATCAGATGAATCAGACAAGCTAGGATCATAAAGCTTTCGCTTTTGTGAATGGAAATGGTCACGCTTTGTTTAGAAGTGTCAAATACATGGCCCGCTAACTCTCTGCGGATCCTCGTAACTATGCGCTACGGCAAACCTACTATGCGACACGGCGAAGATTTCGCATAAGAACCAAAGCAAATGAACGAAACTTTAGAAACAAAATACTATCCTCTCTCGGTGAACTTCGTAACGCTAACCCTGGCAAATACTGGAATCTTGTTAAAAAGTTGGAAAATACCGTGTCACCTAAAACAAATCCAAGTGAGAAAATTGAACCAAACGAGTGGTTTAGGTATTTCAGCAATGTTATGGCAAATGGCATCGATGCAGCCCAGAGTCCTTTATTTTCAGCAGTGACAAAAAAGTTAAGAGGAAACGTGTATCTCCCTTTTGCGAAATTGATTATAGGATAAATGTTTGTGAAATAAAAGACAGTATTTCCGAATTAAAAAAAAGGGAAGTCGCCAGGCAAGGATGGCATTTTGAATGAAATGATAAAAAGTTGTAGAGATTATCTTTCTCCTGCCCTAGTACACTTGTTTAATTCAATATTTACTTCTGGCTTCTTTCCCTGTGTTTGGAAAATAACCCTACCAACTTTGTTGCATAAAGGTGGTTCTTTCTATGACCCAAATAGATACAGAGGGATCTCATTAAATAGCTGTATCTCAAAGCTTTTTTGTAATGTCTTGAAAATCGTCTATGAAATTATATGAAAACACGATGGTATAATAACAAATTTCAGATTGGGTTCATGGAAAACTCACGTACTAGCGACCATATCTTTACTTTGAGAACCGTGATAGATAAATATGTAAAAATTGCTGGGAGACAAACATTTCTGTATGCATGTTTCATTGATTTACGAAAGGCATTTGACACGGTGTGGCATGACGGATTATTTTACAATTTTTTAAGTTATGGCATCAGCAGATATATGTATCAAATCTTAAAAGATATGTATAATGAGTCATCTATTCAGCTTAAACTCCAGTCGGGACTGTCTAAGAATTTATATTTGAAAAATGGCGTTAAACAAGGCTGTGTTTTAAGCCCAACTTTGTTCAACTTATACCTTAATGAGTTACCTAATATATTTACCGAGGAATGTTGTCCAGTCACTGTGTACAAAGAAAAATTCAGCTGTTTGCTATATGCAGATGATTAATTCTTATTTCGGAAAGTGAAAATGGTTTACAGTGTTGTTTAAATAGATTGACAGAATATTTCAAAAATTGGAATCTAAGTATAAATGAAGAAAAGTCTAAGGTGATCATATTTAATAAGTCTCAGACTGGTAGAAAAATTTGTAAACAGTTTAATATTGGAAACCAAGTGCTGGAGATTGTTAACAAGTATACTTATTTAGGAATAGAAATTAGCTCGAATGACAATTTCAATGGTGCTATAAAGCAATTATGTAGTAAAGCAAACAAGGCTCTCGGATGGCTAAAAAGAATTCTGTATAGTGTACTGACTGATGTAAGATTATATTTGGATCTCTTCAACAAAATCATCGCACCAATATTTCTGTACGGTTGTGAAATATGGGGTGCCTATCTAATCCCTCCGTCTAAGTGTATCTCACCTGATGATATAAAGTTTTACTTCAAAGTAGAATTTGAGAATGTCTTTGTAAATTACTTAAAAGATATTTTAGGTATCAACACGAAAGCCTGTAATATCGCTGTATTAAGTGAAATAGGAAAATATCCATATTTGTTAGAGGTTTTGACACGTGTCTGTAAAAATTGGTATCGAATGGAGAATGTTAACCCCCGAGAGTTTGTTACATGATGTTTATCGGTGTAATTATGAAATGTCACCCAGTAAATCACATTGGATAGCCTCACTGAAAGATATTTTTACGATAATCGGATGTCAGGATATTTGGCATCACGGTAGCGACGATTTTTTAAATTTGTCTCCTGGAATTATAAATTGTCTATTAAAAGAAAGATTTTTGGCACAGTGGCAAAATACCATGAACATGCAATCGTTACCCGACAAGAAATTACGAACATACGTTAAATTCAAAACCGAATTCAAAATTGAATCATACTTACTTATATTAAAGGATTTTAGTTACACACAAAAATTTACACGCTTCCGAACTAGTGCACATAATTTACATATTGAATTAGGCAGACATCGAAGACCAGTGAAAACACCTATTGAGGAAAGAACATGTGATTACTGTAAGACTATTGAGGATGAGTTTCATTATGTGATGGTTTGTGAAATATTTTCTAACCCGAGAAAAAAACCTATTGCAAGGAATGTCCGAAATTTTTGTGGATTTTAAGAATTTGAGTCCGGAAGAAAAATTAATTTTTTTGATGAAATGAGAAGATTTTGATACTGTTTCACTTATGATAAATTATATAAATGAGACTGTTGCAATAAGGGGATACTTATGAACGTAGGTAATGTATTTATTTAAACATCATTGTATATTCTTTGGTTTCTTTTTGTAAGGTTGGATTGTGTGTTTTGTGCATGTACTGTGTTGTATTTGGCAAAATATCTTTTCTGTGTATTGAAGGTGCAGCTAATAAAGATTCAATAAAGATTCATAAAATTCATTTAGGGGCGGGTTTTTTCAGTAGGGTCAGTCGGGTTACCGGAACCACACATATATTTCTGTTAGGTCTTAGGTAACTTGGACATTTGTTCAAACATGTTTAAAATAGAGATCCTTTTAATTAAATAAATACGCAAAATTTAAATTTCGAATATTTTAAAAATTACTTTAGATAGATATGTCATTCCAACTTCAATTTATGGGTTTATGATATAGCTGCATCCAATGAACCATTAACAAATGTTGTAGCAAATTAGACAAGTTCACATTGAACACAATGCATGCCAGAATATTGTCAACTGTCACCAAAATAAGGAATCTAGCGAGTTCATTTACTTGATAAGATACGTTCGTTGCACCCAGAGAGATTTGATCGCAAATATGTCTTTTCTAGTTTATTTAGTGTGCAATAGTTCTGATCTGCAATCACGTTTTTGTGCTAATATCAAACCGTAATACCCTTTGCTTGACTTGCACGACCAGTTCTTTAAGAAGAAATTTGCTTGAACTTTCAAGCACCTACATGCTTCAACGTTGAAAAAACAAAATGGCCAACTGTTTGTAACATGAAATGCTCCCTAAATGGCCCTGCAACTCTTCCGTGTAGACTTGCTCAACAGAAAATGCTCTGGCACAGTGGTCCTTATGGATACATTTCCCAACTTCTTCCGTCTATCCGTATCTTTATGTAAAGTTATTCATTTTGGGTTTAGGGTGATTTTTTAAAACTTCACAAGTGAGGTGAAAATGATCATAATGCTTTTTAAACACCACTTACTTGTGGCGATCACTCCACGAGTAGCAATTTTGGGACCGACATACGGACGGACAGACGGACAGACAGACAGGCACACAGACAGACGGATAGATAGATAGATAGATAGACAGACCGACAGACAGACAAACAGACAGACAGACAGACAAAACTGCTATTTTATTATAAATAATGCACAGATTATATTACTACTTTGTTGTAGGATCTCAAACAGAGGGGAAGGAAAGGTGATGAAGGCATAGATTTAAACGATCAGACAAACCAGCTAAGGACCTGCATAATCCGATGGAGAGACCCCGAGGGTTATAGCTTTCCGTGTGCTCCCATTTCTACAGTGGTTTATCTTGGCGCTGCTGTGTTTTTCCTACTGGGTGCAAACATGGATCAACTACCTCAAGTACCTTTTCCTTTCATAGGGAGTTTATTGCCGGCGTCTTTTCAGGTTGCTAACTTTACACGAGTGGTCGTGTTACAGATTCTGTGGACTGCCCATTTTGGTCGCCGCGTAATAGAGGTTCTTTTTGTACATGACTACAAACGCAGAATGGGAGTGACTGAGACCAGAGGCGCTCCAATTTATTACTGGGTCCTGAGTTCATACGTAGGCTGGGCCAGTAACCACAGACTAGGCTATAATACGCCTCATCATGGATTATTTATCACTGGAGCGATTATATTTCTTCTTGGAGAAATTGGAAATTGCGTATGTCATATCTTGTTGAAGAACATGCGCAGTAATCCTAACCTGGTTCAAGGAAGTATCAGCACACACGTCATACCAGAGGGATTTTTATTCAACTCCGTGTCCGTGCCACATTACACATTTGAAATTTTGAGTTGGATTGGTTTTTTTCTTTCTAATTTTACATTGGCGGCTCTTCTATTCCTGCTTGCATCCATTTTAACGATGGCTATATATTCATGGAGAAAGCATAAAGCTTACCAAGCAGAGTTTGATGGAAAAGCCGGACGAAAACTGTACCCACCACACAGAAGAGCTCTTATTCCATATGTATTTTAAACTTAGATTTCTTTCCCTTGTTTACATTGTAGAGAAAATACAGGAAAAATAATATAATTGAGAGCAAATGTATGTCCTTCGAAAATAAGCAAAATCTTAAATGGCAAAACCTTTGTTCAATGATAATCATATGGACCTTGATCACAATCACTTCAATTGAAACTTGACTTGCGCCTTCATCCCATAATAGTTTTGAAGTGATCAAACTTTTAAATCTTCCAGGTATGCCTAATTAGCGTAAATTAAAGCTCTACAACTTTCATTTTCATGTTTGTGTACATGCACCTAAATCATAAACCAGTGGACTAAAATTAGATTTACGCCTCTATCTGGACTACCATTGAACATTTAACTGCTCTGTGAATTTCGAATTCATTAAACTGTTCGTTGAAATCAGGACATCAAGGAAAAATGAAGCAGATGTAATTTAAGTTACCTCTTACTGTCGATCGATTATTTTTTCATAGAACTGTTTCTAGCGGATCATGAAAACTGAATGGATGATTCCACCATTCCAGTTGACGTGCTGCAATTACAGTCTCCCTGGAAACAAGTTGACGAGAGTCATATCGAACATGACCACAAATTCTTTGCGGCAAAATTCAAAGCTATGATAAAGAACATTCAAATATATAAGCGAGTGAGTAGAAAATGATTTAATACTTTTGATCGGAGAATTTGTAAGAAATCACTACTTTAAAGCTTTTGGAATCAACACACATTTTGACAGCATATATGTCCGTTGCAGTACGATCACAAGGGTAACTTCAGTTTAAGGACTCGCTTGGCCTTTGTCTGGAATCTCATTTTTTCATTAAAGATATATACTTCTTTCCCAAACCCCCTTCCCCTCTCCATTTTGGAGGTAGATGCAAAAATAAACATTTATGGGCGGTCCCTAAGCTGGATCAAGCGAAGCATTTGATGAATCATTGTGTTACAAGCCTGTGTCGCGTATTTAATTTTATTTATACCAGTCTGTTGACACTTTTGGTGGGCAAACCAAGTTAATAAAACGAATTGCATTGAATGTGGTGAGCTTGAAGGGGCTAATAAAACGAATTACATTGAATGCCGCGTGTTTTAACCGGGTTAATAAACGAGTTACATTCAACGTTGTCTGCTTTAACCGAGTTAATCAAAGGAATTACATTGAATGATGTCTCCTTTAAAGGGTTAATAACACGAAGTACATTGAATTTTATATTGTTTTGGTTTTTTTTTTCGTACCTTTCAGTTCAGCTGACTTGTCCGTCAGCAGATCTCATATTATGGTCATTCTTCCGTCCGTCCGCCGCCTTTTGTGCATCATTTAATTACATCAAAATGACATGGCTGTAAACCAGTTTCCCTTTGCTGTAACAAATTCAAAATATACTTACTCAAAAATTTAGATCCATGAAAAAATAGACCTAAAAATAAATATAAAAGAATTGTCTTTTAGGCCAAAATCTGCGAAAATTTGATCATTTCTTAAATACGGCATTTTATATCATCACTACGCAGCTCTAATTTGAGGACAACAAGCAACGCCAACCGCCGATTTTTAAATATGTCTAAGCGTAAGAGAGACTTACGTATGTGACAAAAAGATATGGATACCACAACAGTGATTGTACACAGAGAAATGAATACAGTATGTTTAAGGGGTGTTTCACTATTTTCATAATTTTTGAATGAGTACACAGCGTACCTTTTTTATCAGTACTCCCTTCCCTGCTTCTGAAAGAGTACTTTACAGCATTGAAAAGTTATGATATCCAATTTAAATGGAGCGATTATATGAAAAACAGTCCCTTTTTTTTTGATGTTTCATATATTTTGACCAGATTTGCTACCCTCAAAACGCAGCTGAAGTATTCGGATTGGCTGTAGTATCCATTGGAAAACATAAGAATTGCTTGAGACCCCATCATCAGTTTCATTGCGTCAGCAAAAGTGAACACCCCCATGTGTCCCGTCCCTCTACGGATCTCTCTGTAGGCTTGTGAAAATGATGAACCATGCCGAGATCGGTTGTATAATGATGCCGGGATTGCTTTGGGTCCTTGTCTTCTGTTCACACACATGCACACCCACATCCACATCCACACCCAAAAACAAACTTACTCTTCAACTTCACCTTATCACATAAACTAGCAGTTGCAAAATGAAAACTTCCATCGCAGAAATAATAACCACTTGTTTAAAAACCCGCCGGTACTTTCGGACCGGTATCCACTATCGGGGCAACTTTCTCCCATCAGCTCAATCTTTCACTCAACAGGGGGCCTTGGCTGGCCCGACGAGCGGGGCTACTTAGTTCATAGCCTGGGGCGACCTCAGTGTCTGATACAAAATCCTTATTCTAGGGCCACCGATGCCTACAACTGCTAATTGCACAGCATTGTTTTACAGGTAATGCTCACTCTGGAAAAGCCCCAATATATATTGTACATTATATTCATTCGGCAAATTGCCCTTCCCTTAGCACAAATCACACATATATTTTGGATACTACCTCTTCAAAATATCCAATCGGGACTAACCCATGATGACTGCCATTTTGAAAATTGTGGATTCCGCAACCAATGGTTTGTAATATGGGGATAGTATTAGGACGATCTGGGGGAGGGGGGGGGGGTTATAATATGTGTAAACAGAAGCATATATTTTGTAAATGTTTCAGAGCATAAATAATGATATGACATATGCTGTGGCCGCGATTCACTATGATATCCAATTCAAATGTTTTTTTGTGCAGCATTGCGCAATATTCAAAAAAGGCGCTTGCGTTGACTTCATTGTAAAAATAACGGCACATGACGGCAGCTTCCTCGATAAAATCCTTCAACCGGGGCTATGGCTATGCTGCTTCACAGAATAACCATGGCTATGCAGCTGTGCTCTTTACCGGCCTAAGTTAACCCTCTACTGCAGACAAGCTGAAATAAACTACTGCGTTTGGGTTGACAGTTGACTTTACTGCAAAATAATGGCACACGACGGTCACTTTCTTGATAAAATGATCTGTCAGTCAGTGTCGATCAAATTTTATAAGGGAAGGGCAGCTGGAAACTTCATTTTTATTTTATGTTGCATAAAAATTGTTTAGGGTCGGGACTCGGGCCTTTTCAGTGGGGTTATCGGTATCAGATACACACACACACACACACACTCACACACACACACACACACACACATACATACATATATATATATATATATATATCGTTAGGCCTTTGGTGACTTGGACATTTACAGACCTGCAGATTCAGTCAAGAACTAGTTTAATAATGTTGAGGAGTTGTTACATCCAATCAGGTTGACAGGTACATCCATCAAGGTATTTTCAGATAAACGTGCCCCATATGAATTGGGAAAAAAGTACAATGAGATTAGTTTGTACATATGTATGCGCGTGTCTTATAGAGCATTCGCTTTGTAGTAAAAGGTGGATAAAATTGTAACACGATAGAAAAAGTCTCAAACCGATTGACAAATTGTACAAACGCAAATAACATTTGACAAGCCTTGAAGAACTTTGCCATGTTGTATAGCTGCTACCCTGATATCTCTAACTCTTGAAACACGCCCATTGTTAAAGCCAACGTTCGATTGTTAGCTTTGAAGTTAGGATTTAAGATGTGGCAATTGTAATGCTGTCAGATTAAAAATCATTACATTATACAATTTTAATATCAATATGAAAAAATGTACATGTGCATAATTAATACTGTGTTACAGCTCAAGCAGTATTTAAGCTCTGTTCATTATGCACAAATAAAGAGTGCCATTGAGTGCCAGTGACCTTCAAATTTATGTGATATACCAATTGTTTATGATATGTGCAGTATTATTGCATCCCGGTCATAACGCAAGTTACACAGAGTTGTTTTACGGAGCTGTGCAAGCTATGCACAATGGACATGTATTTTAAATGTTCAGACCCTCCCACGGTGCGCGATATATTCTGAGCTTTCAAGTAATTGGTCTGTCCTCGTAACGCATGATTGGGAAATCAGACCACTAAGAATGAGGTCATAAATAGACCATTCGTCTGTTGAAGTGTCGTGGACTCACTGAACAGGAAATGCGATCTCGACTACACATAGAATCATGGTGGGAAACCCTCGACAACAGCCATTATGTATTGTTTTGAAAGGTTGCCCTCAGGACTGTTTTTTTCGTCACATAAGCATATTCTTTCCTGATTATACATGTATGTAATTTCAGATCAGCTTAACAAATGAACAGTTGATAAAAGAAATGAAAATTGTCAATCGTCTGATCTTAGATTTGAAGTAAAAATAATAAATATGTTAAAGTCTTCATGCCATCAATTCACACGTGTGTACTATATAAAACAACTGATTGGTAAACGTACTTTTGTTTGATTTTTTTTAAAGGACAGTGACATTGTAAACATAACGCGTCTATCAAATTGGAAGACCGTTTCTCTGTGTAGCACAATTCCATTTCTTTTGTACGTAACTATGGGCAAATGTGCTTCACAAATGTCTATCCAAGTCCCTGGTGGGAACAAATGTTTGACTACAGGGATATGCGTCTAAAGATGATTTAATGTTACTGAAGGAAGTCTGATCTGAAATATTCAAAATGTGATACATATCTACTTAAGAAACAAGACAAGACAATGTTGGAGTTCCATGGTTTCATCGTTTGATGTTACTTAAATCCAGGCTTTATATATGACACCTCGCGAGTGACTTTTAGAAATTTCCAAAACTTGACACAGGGGTCATAATGCAGAGCGCCACCAAGAAAACATTTCTGAAGCTATCAAACTTGAAATCCCTTATTGTGCAATGAAAACCAACCATCTCAATGGTTTGATATTTACACAATAACGCAAAGTGGTCATCTTAATTTCATACAATTGTTTTCCCGTTTTTCGCGTATAACTGAATTTGAAAAAAGAAGGAAGTAGGATACATGTGCACATACCTAAAAAAATCAGACTGCTTATTTCCTCGTGTTTCGTGGTCTCGAATGAAAAGTGGCTCGGTGGGGTAGGACTTTAACTTCATTCAACAGTCTAAGATTATGACATTTGAATGATTCTGCTGAAAAAAAAAATCTTTGCTCCAAATATGTGACGACTCCTTCTTAAATATTTTGGAGAATGAAAAAGTAAACAGTCACATTGTTTTAACCGTGCAGCTACAGTGGAACTATTATAATAGCTCCATGGTATAACACAGGATGATAGGTTAGAGCACATCACACCAAGCTCACCGTGTGTGTGTGTGTGTGTGTGTGTGTGTGTATGTGAGTGTGTGTGTGTGTGTGTGTAGAAAATGACTAATGTCTTACAAATCCCCAAACAGAGCTAAAAAAAATACTAGGCTTCTAGAACACACTATAGTAGTACAGTAAGGCACCGTACAGGACAGTACAGTGCAGTATAGTACAGTAAAGTGCAGCACAGTACATTTCAGGAGAGGACAGGATAGGACGTTGCAGGACAGGACAAGACAGAACAGTACAGTACAGTCCAACCACAGCATAGCACAGCAAAATACAACACAATACAATACCCCTCACTTACATAGCAACTTTCACAGAAATTACTTGAGATACCAGAGCGGGGCTAGTTACACTCATAGTTCCATAAGATTAAATATCATGATGGCCAGTAAAATTGTGCCAGTCTCAGCAGTTTAAAGGTCATAACACCACCTCAAATACATCTCAGCATTTGATATCTCCGTATTTTAAAAATGGGATATATTCAGCAGATGCAGTTCAAGATTTGATTTGAATTCTTTCACAGTGGATTCCATTTTAATTTGAGACTTATTATAATTGCGCGTGCAGTGTTCATGGCACATGGTGTTGATGCCGTTAATGGTGAAAATCAATGCGACAGTTTAAAACGTAGTCAAATTATGGATACTTTATTTTAGGCATGGTTCAACATTTTCATCATTTTCAAAAAGACACACTAAGCATTATGTGTGAGTACCCTCTTGCCCCAAAGAGTACTTTTCTGCGGTTTAGAATGATGATGTTCCAGACCATATAACAATGAAAGAATAAAATTCAAACAAAACCGGATCCAGTTTTGCGGTTATATTCAATAGAAATGCGTCAGCAAAATGTATTAAGCTTTCATCATAACAATGTTCAGGTTATTAATTTTCATATTTTCAATTTTTTAGTATCCAGTACATATTGTTTGTGATCATTTTACCATCATTGAATTGCATTATCAAAAGGGTACGCCACAATATACCCCTGCTCTACGCGCACTGTTTGCATGCTTATGAATCCGATGAAACATACCTTTGTTGTACTTATATTGGACGTATATATGTTGCACAAAAGTTCTTTAAGGCCCTGCACATGCGCAGTGGAACCAGTTTAGTGTGCCTTCTCCCACCGTGATTCAGTCACACTTGAGAGCCTGTGTCAACACATTGTTGACAACCACGCACTGAAGTCTTTACCAAAATAACATACCAAATATAACGCTAATACAAGGAGTCCCCTTGTGACACAAGCAACATAAGCGGGTTCGACTGATAGGCAACATTGCAAGCACGATGGGACAAGAATAACATGTCATTTTTGATACACATACATTTACGGTTGCAAGGACACCTATTTTGATTCCCGTACCTGGTGTTACTTCCAGTTTAAACATGGATTTACGTCCGAAATTTTCATTTTTGCAAGGTAAGTTCAAAATATTTGTTTCTAACAAATCACCCTACATACAAGCAAAATGACTGTTATTAAAGGAAACTTCAAGAGCTTACACCACGCAAATACCGAAACAAGTTATGTATTTCATATAGGGGATGTGTTCATATATATATATATATATATATATATATATATATATATATGTGTGTGTGTGTGTGTGTGTGTGTGTGTGTGTGTGTGTATGTGTGTGAGTGTATGTGTGTATACGTACCTGACCCTACTTTAGAATTCAATAGTCAATAGGCTATATTACACAAACATGTTAAGTATCATTTCGGAATTCAGCTGACAGTTTTCTATATACTTGTGCATAGTGTTATGGATGTATTTTGCGGTAAAACCAAAATGTTCATTCCGTTTAAAAACAAAGCTTCGTCAAACTCTGGTTGTGCTGTCATCTGTGTGTCTGTCACACAAACTTTCTAGCCAGGCTATCCGGACGAAAATAAGGTATTGTAGAATCTTATCCCTCCCACTATAACCTCAAACACAATTTGTGCATACTACTTAAGGCAAAAGAACACTCAGCAAAAACCCCAGAAAATACACCAGTTCATGACGGTGTGCGTAATGGGTCAAACATCAAAATGGCAATACATCTGCTTCCTTACCTTCAAAACCAAAAAAGCTCCGTTCGTTTCACTCTTGTCTAATTTGCACTTCTTGTAATTAAAAATGAATACACTATAGACCTAACCAGATTTATACTAAAAAATAGTATACTTAGGGATGATTCAACATTTTTCATCATTTTTGAATTAGTACTTACAATACCCAAGGGGAGGGGGGTTAAATGGGTCTGAACGCTTTCACAGAATATGGAAAATGTTGGTCAATTTTTTGGCCTGTTTTGTGCAATTTTGCTATGAGTTTTTGTTTGGAAAATCATCATTTTTAAAGTACTAATTTGGGGGGAGGGAGTGGGTCATGAAATTTAGTACCCTAAGTACTAATTCAAAAATGGTGATCATGTTGAACCATCCCTTAATAGACTTTGTTTTGCCATTTATTATACTTCCCTCCCAATCATCCTTGTCATTTGCTGGATTATGTAGGATACTTTGAGACATAATGATAGCCAGGACGTGTAGAACATGTGTACAAATGAATACAGTAAATAACTACAAGATGGATTTTACGGTTTAGAGATAATTCAAAACAGAGCAAAGTTGCTAAAATAAGCAAATATTGCAAAAGAATATTTCCATAAAAATTACTTATATGAAATCTCCCTGGCTTTTAATGTGATACCGGCGATCATTAGCTTTAAAAGGCCCATCTATTTTGAACATACAGCTAATGGGCAAAGCACCAGACCCCTAGTAATTATGGTGGCACTTGCAGAATGCTCTTTTTCGTGTGCTTGATCAACGAATCAGCTTTTCGTATTACCATGTTGTATGTTGCAGTTGTCCTGGTTCTTGTTAGCTGGACAATTAACAGCAGTTTTGCAGGTATGTCTGTATTTTTATCTTCACCAATGATACTGGGCTACTTTTTTTTACCTTTGTGTTGCACGTTTGTTCAAGTCCAACAGGTAATCGTACGAGATTTCGTGAAATCCTAGCACATTTGTATTTTGATGTGTGTTATACCATTGTGTGTCGTCTGCTCTTCCTCAAGTTATTGCTCATTGATGCTTCAGATTAAAAAGGCACATAAGATCCTTGTATCGTGCCTTCTGAATTCATTAATGATGTAACATATTGTCATTGATTTGTTCAAACTTTGCATAATTGTGTTCTCCTGGGGTAAAAGTATTTTTTCAATAGAGAATTAGCGTTTGATTTTGTACAAACACTGCTTCCCCCTAGCTAAATTCGCAATGACGGTAACGGGAGTCGTTCGTTAATCTCTGCAATAATTATGAGTATGGAATTCAGAGTTAATGAATGGAAACTTTGATGTACGTGACTTTTTTTTTGCAGAAAAGTGACAGTGATTTGCATAAAATAATGTTGTGTTTTTGAAATCAGATATTGGAATTACAGTATATTTGACTGAATTAAATCTTGCGGAGGAATTAGATCAAATACGACACGTTTGCTGAATATTTTCGCTTCCGTATTTTCTCTCTGATTATTCGCATGGCGGTATGCCTCCTAGCACACTTCCAGGCTCTTCAGTCAAAATCCTGCAAGACCCAACGGGTAACCGTAAAAGCAATGTGACAGTTGCTAGCTTTACAACAACTTGCAGTATCCCTAAGTATAAAACATTCACTGACGACGAAAAGAAAAAGTACAGTATAGTGAAAAGAGTATGCAAATGGCTGCAGCTGGAACGACTTACCTCTGATTGACTTAACTCTCTGAACTCCCCAAGCCAGTTGTGGTCACCGTGATTAATAAAAATCCATTTACGGTCTTACAAAGAAAGTCGAGTCCAGCATTGACTCTCTTATTCTCGACGGTGGTACGAAACAAGGGCTTTCCGCCGTATTAGTCTTTTGTGATCAGTTTTCTCATGTGTGCAAGGTAAATCACGTCGTTAAGAAATCCTCCCTTTAGAATATAAAAATGATCGATAACCCGGTTAGTAGTTTTACGACCAACCTGCTTATGACTCCGGAGTAAAGTAACATGGAGTAGGCTTACGTATAGCCAAAAACCTGTGAGATTTGGCAAGTAATCGGACTATGTTTACCGACTAGGATAAACTTCATTCTTATATTCTACATGATTTATTTAATAATTTCGTGAAGTGACAATAATATTTTGTATTTATACTTGGCACAGTCTTTATGTTTCTTGGATCAGACGGGAAACACAAAAAGGCAAGAAAAACAAAAATCACCCGACAAGCAAAACGTCCTCGACGTAAAAATACCATATTGATATTGTATTTGTGTCTTTTTGCCCAGAACCACTTCCTAGTAGTCATATATATATATATATATATATATATATATATATATATATATATATATATATATATATACATACATATATATAATACCCATGTAGGGTGGATGTCGACTGGTTCGTCATATTGGCCTAAATGTTACCAGGCCAGGGAGTTATAGGGAAGAACCGTTAAATAGAGAAGCTTTTGTGGCAAACATGACGAACAAGACGGCAGTCAGTCTAACATTAATTGTATAATAAAGAAAATGTTTGTCATCGCTTATTGTTTCGTAGCGGAATTCACGGATTGTGGCTACTATTGGAACATACTGATATCTACAGAAACGGGCTCACTAATGTCTCCAAACTACCCTAGTCAGTACAATTCCGACAGCAAATGTATCTGGTTGCTTCAGGCGTTGGCCAACTACACTGTAACTCTCACCATCCCTTCTGTGGCTGGACAAAATTCAAGCACTGGTGACTGCGTCGACTATGTACAGGTGATTTCCCCTGTTAATTCATTAGAATACGGGGCATATGTTACCTTTCACCCCCCCTCCCAAAAAAAATTGGACCCTGTCGGCAGGCAATAAGCTAATCACCATCGTGACTGGGCATGCTCAGTCACAGTTTGACCCTTAATTAGTTCAAGGGTCTTTGGTCGATAATATTTTTCAGACTTTAAGTCTTTCTATCTGAATAGCATAGAAAACAACAGTGGTCAAACTAAAAACCACCAAGAAACATGTTTTCGGAAAGATTTAGTTTGGCAGAAGTCTCTTGGGTATTTGTGATAAGTGGCTATCAGCAGCCATCATAGAGCCGTACTGATGCAAAAACCAAAGGTGTTACCAACATTTGTGGGAATACAGAACACCAATGGCAAACATGGGAGTTTTTACTTCAAGTGTGATTCAGCATGTGTTTGGAGAATACAACTCTGATTTTTTAAACATTTAATTTTATCAAAGTTTCAATTTTGGCAAGCGTAATGAATTGTGCCATGTTTGATACAGGGAGCTGCCCGACCACACAGGTCCTTCCTTCGTAAATGATACGGGTCAAAGTAGCACCACAGCTAACATGAAGCCCCCGTATTTGTATAGCCATTGCCCTGACAGAAACGATTTTCACCTCGTCTCTTTTCACTGGTCTTTTTGCAAATTTGAATAAAAGCACAGCAATAAAATGACTTGAACAGTTCATGGCCATTGCATAAAGAACCTTTTATATCACATGCTAACCATACATAATTGTATGTTTTCCCATTATTTTTGTAACTGTTTTTTTTTACATCAAATATCCAATATGTCATGCAGCATAAAATCGCGTGTAGAAAACACACACCAACGTTTTACGATTCTGCTGTTTCCAATGTGCGTTCGCTAAATTTAGTGTATTTTAAGCGTTGCAAAAAATGCATTTACAGAGAGATTACACTAAATAAATTATGAAAATAACTGCTAGCATTAATGATATGTTAATGGCAACAGAGTTACAGAAATTAAAGACGAAAAAAAGTACATCGATGAAGGTACCGGATGGTCAACATCCGGGAAATTTCTTCACCGAAGATGAAGATGTAAAGCTTGAAGGGTGAGATCTTGCACGTCCTTGCTAATATGTAAATTCTAAAATTTAGCAGTTTCTATTGCTGTTGTTGTGGCTCATGACAATGAGGATGACGCTAACAGTGACGTACAATGTGCTATAGGTCCGTGAGGGCAGCAGCACGTCAAACCTACTATTTCAGTCATGTGACCAGTCGACATCGATCACTCTGACGTCATCATCAAGATGGATGTGGGTGAAGTTTGTCAGTGACAGCAGCATTAACAACAAAGGATTCACGGCAACATGGTCGATTTCGAAAAACCCAAGTAGGCTTCTAAGTTTACATATAACCAGTTTTATTTAGATACTGCAGAGACCTAAGTGCTTTATTTGAATTTGGAACGTGTTTCTCGTTGTAAGTGCCCATGTTTGATAACAGTTTACGTGTTTATCTTTCATAATCAAAGTATTTAATTGTTAGGGTGAATTTTTTCTTGTACTTTTACCCGAGCATTTTCCCTTTGTACCTTTCATTTTATTTTCTTATACATGTATGTTTCTGCACATTTCACTTTGTCCGATTGAAAAACAGCATTCGCTGAATCGGATTCCCTCAATAATATATTGTATCCTCCTCCTCCTTCTCCTCAGATGAAAACCAAATATTGTCCCCATGTGTCTTCCCTGTATCGCAAAATAAATTCTGCATAATTCAGATGTACATTTATGCACACCACCAGAGTGTCAATTGATGGAGCCAGCTTACTCTACTCACGACAAGGAGAACCCACGAAATATTCCTCGCTTTCTGAGCTAAATCAAAGCTTGTTAGGGTTTCAGCTCATGGAAATAATTGTTAACTACATTTACGTAGAGTAAAACTGGTAACATTGGATGTACTCACTCAGTCTTATGATTATTTCAAGATCATGTGAAAAATGCCCCCCCGTAAATAAAAATAATATATATATATATATATGTGTGTGTGTGTGTGTGTGTGTGTGTGTGTGTGTGTGTGTATCACGTCATACCGATGTTTTCTACCAATTGTAATTCACGCTCAGATGAGCCAACCAACAAAGGAACTGTTTATCTTACATATCGGTATTTAAAATATATTATATACTTGGTGTTTAACATTCATTTCCCTTCTCAACCAGTTGCATGCTAGGCGAGCAGTTTAAACTGATCGATTTTTTAGAGTTCTATCAGTAGAAAAGGCCCCCATTAATGCTTTTTGTAAAATAGAAAAAATACTAAAAATTACGAAAAATTCTATTATACATTCAAGTTGCCTGCTGAACAAACCAAATTTTGTTCTACACTACAAAGCTATGATGTAGAAAGGAAGAGCACGGTCTGTTTCGCAGGCATCATTCACGGGTTATGTTATTGCTTTGTAACTCCTATGACAGTTGAACCACGATATGCATAAAATTGGTATAGTAACTTCTCCTGCTTGTTCTTGTGGTGCCGAAATAGAAAATTCATTTCATTACTTTTTTGAGTGTACCAAATACACGACTGAGCGGAATTTATTGCACCAAAATATCATAGTATTGGCTCCTTTCACACTACAAACTCTTATGTTTGGAAATCCCAAGTGTTCAAAGGCAGTAAACCAAATTATTTTTGACAGTACCCACACATATATCTTAAATTCTGGCAGATTCAACTGAGGCCCGTACGTTTTCCACCCAGGTTGACGAACAAGCTTTGCTTGTGACTCCTGGTGGTTCACGTGCGGGCCGGTACTTTCTTTTTTTTTTCTTTTCTTTTTTTTTCCCGCGAGCAGTATTCATGTGAACAGTGTTGGCTGGCCTCGACAGTATTGTATTCTAATAATGTATACTTCTGTCTGTCCTGTAATTGTGATGTCTGATCTTTTTGTATGTATGTCCATGTCGATGTTACGTCAATGTGGTGTCCTGTGGCCCGTCTTTATCTTTTGTACAGCATTTGTATTGTTCTTTTCTTTCTTTTTTTTCACGAGAGGGATTTATATAGGCAGAGCCTGTTTCCCGATCGCTTTTTTGAATAAAATATGTTTAAACCAACTCCTATGACGTCATTTTCTATGTTGCAGATACGAATGCCAGCTCAATAAAATCACCAGTCGCAGGTACGCTAAACAGCTTGTCATGTTGATTTGCAGACGTGCAAAGTATAGGTGTCATGGCGCACAAAACCTAACTGCTACCTAATTATGCACGTCATCGCAGGTTTTGGAAATCGATTGCCCCAAAGTTGGAGGATATCATTGGAATAAATGATATGGTTTTTCATTTCATATTCCAGGAATGTTGCGGTTTTGTTGTGCTTGATAGAATGTGCCAAGAACAAGCTTGCTGGTGATAAATCATATAACCATGACCTTCAAAGCTGGGGTATTCGAAACTAACTCACATGTTCCCTGATGGTTTGCCCCAGGGAGGGACGGGGGAGCTCGTACATTCCCGCGAAGGAAGGCAGTCAAAGTAAGAAAATTATGATAAATCTTACCACGATTGTGCAAAACCAGCCTTGTGAAGAATAACTGTCGTAAGTAAAGGTGGTCTTTCGCGTGAAAACCTGCGGGAATAAACTGCCAAGAATCAACGATTGGGTTTCGCATGGTGGATTCACAGTTCCCTTGAAATTTTCTACCATCACATCCCCTTTCAGATTTAAGTGAGGGCTGTACGGTTTATTGTTATCATCATCATCATCATCATCATCATCATCATCATCATCATCATCATCATCATCATCATCATCATCATCATCATCATCATCATCATCATCATCATCATCATCATCATCATCATCATCATCATCATCATCATCATCATTATATAATTATACCTCCGCGAATGTAGATATTTAATTACATATAAATGGTATATTGAAGTAATATAGACAAAGCATCATGCAGAAAGATCATAAACTGTACATTTAACAAAAATGTGTAAATAAAGCTCTTGGCTTTGTTGACGTTGCAAATGCAGCTTGTCGGAACAAACTGGTCGACAAACTCAGTCCACACATAGTTCTCTTTGTTTTACTAGAGAAAAAAAAAGGAAAGAGGAGCAGTGAATGTTTATAGCCAGTTCAATTTTACTATCGCGGGCAAAGGAGAGTCGTTCTATGCAAATAAGATAGAGTGCGGTCCCACACCAAGGACCCTCTGATATCCTCGCCCCCAGCCAATTCCGTTTTCGAATGAAAACAAACTCCATTCCTGCGTTTTCAGTAAAACAGAAATGAACGTACATATTACCAGACAGCAGGAGCTACCATTTGCGTACAGCTTGAAAGAACAGCAATATGTCGACACTCTTCTTTGACTCTGCATCAATCAGTTTTTTTTTTTTTTGTAAATAAACATTACTGGTGCTTTGTAATTTAAGCTTGTTATTTGTACATTGCATCTGGCTTCATGCTCATTGACAGACAGCGTCCTGGGAGCAAATCAGACATGTAACAACTGGTGTATCTATTTATAGCATGTAAGTGGTATTTTCTAACAGTGCAGCAGCAAAGCGCCAAATTTTGGCCGAGTCGTTACTTTTGTGATAAAAGCACCAAATGTGGTGGAGATGTAGGTTACAACATAAATTTTCAATTAAGGAAAGGTGCCACCTAAAAAAAAAAAATAGTTCCTTTACTGAACTTTTCCTTTTGTTTTAGGTGTTTTTTTTGTATTTGTGTCTTTTTCAAGTATCTCTGCTTTGCTTTGCTCCAAAATTTATCAAAACATATTTTGTGGGAGTCTGTATTGAACTTCAGAAGCGGGATATGTTGCATGCATTTCCGCATTTTTATGATTTTTTAAAACCTCACTTATATTAACAATGTACATGTATAAGAATTTAATACATGACTATGGGAGGACAAAAATAACACGCATCATTTTATGCATCCCTCTATAAGACTTGCATGCACCCATGGATATTAGAATTCATATCTTACTTGTATGTCCCCCCCCCCCCAAAAAAAACAAATATACACAGTTCGGATAAGCAAGACCTCATCGAAACAACAGCGCTACACTATTGCACTGAAAGAAGACTGTCACTTGTTGTCCAGGTTGTATATTGTTTTATTGTTTGTCAGTAAAGAGATGGTGAACTTGATGAGTTCTTTGCCCATGAAAATCAGACTGAGCCACCATCTCTGTGATCTCATATGAAACTCCGAATGGGGACAAAATCTGACCTTCTAGTTCTACTTTGTCTGGAAGACCTAGCAAGCGATGTCCACACTGATGTACAAACAGCAGTGGCAGTCAATATTCTTGATGGTCCAGCCATTGTAAACACGAGGAAACCTAAAACTGTTCGAACTTTTCATGAGCATGTAGAAAAAGATTTTATTCCATACATCAAGTCGCAGCTTGAAAGTGTCCACAGGCTAGATATTGTATGGGATCAATATCTAGATAACTGTTTGAAAGACCAAGTTCGAGAAATACTTGGGTCAGGATGCAGAAGGCGTGTAACTGCCAAAACAGTCCTCCCTGCAAATTGGAATTTTTTTTTTCGCAACAGCCATTCCAAAAACGAAAAGGAGGTAATTATATTTAACTAAATTAATTGCCGTCCTACTCTTGTCCTCTTAGTTCCTTAGCAAGGGAACTATGCCCCTGCCATAATAAGGGCACTTGTACCAGTTATGGTACTTGATCATCTAGAAATAACACTTTTTCGAACGAACAATTTAAATGATATATTCTAAATATGTTAAGCACTTTTGTATGTTTTAAAACTGAGTAAATGACTTCTCTTAAGCTTTTTGCTTCCTGACTTTGTTACTTTTAAGTTTTATCAAAGAAGCTCATTTGGGACTGCTTAATGCATTAATCTGCCCTCCTTCCTGTCAAGTTCCTTGCTGCAGCCGAGGTGGCAGTACAGGATCATAGTTACTATGAATACATCCTATCATTCTAGTTTCTTGTCGAAAAAGGTTGCAGACATAGATGTTGGCAAGAAACAGCTTTACACCACCTATGCTAACAGTGTTCGTACAGCCCACCAAAGTGACTGTACCTTACACAACATGATTGATCCTTGTAATCATGAAGAAACAGACACCAGGATGTTACTTCATGTACTCCATCCCAGCAAACAGGGTCACAAGAAGTTGTTGCTTAGGACTATTGACAAAGATGTTGTTGTGCTTGCAGTGGCATATGCACAATAATCAGTGCATCTGAAATATGGGTTGCATTTGCGGCAAGCAAACATTTTCGCTGCATACCTCTTAATGTAATTGCGTCCAAGTTAGGCCCTACAAAGTCGTCTGCATTGCCCTTTTTTCATGCCTTCAGTGGATGTGACACAACATAAGCGTTTCCGGGAAGAGGAAAAAACTGCATGGGAAGTTTGGAAAGTTTACCTCCCAGGTTATAAAGTTCTTTTCTTTCCCTTGCTGAATACCCCACTGAGGTCTCTGACAACACCCTTCAAACATTGGACAGCTTTATAGTTTTGATGTATTCCAAAACATCTGCTGCAAATCATGTCAATCGGGCTCGACAAGAACTGTTTGGCAAAGGTGCACGGGCCTTAGAGAACATACCGACAACACAAGGAGCATTGATACACCATGTCAGAAGAACTGGTTTTTACACAGGGTTTGTGTGGGGTCAAACATTAGTTTCAATACCACAAGTTCTTTTCCCCGGTGACTGGGGTTGGAAGAATGGAGAGCAGGGATATGAACCTAAATGTACAGACTTAAGTGAGGCCAGAAAAAAAACTTGTTATTAGTTTATCCACTGCAGGTGCAAGGTAACATGTCGAGGAAGGTGCAAATGTTTTAAATCATATCTTAAATACACAGCTTTTTGTGCCTGCCATGGGCAATGCAGGAGACTGGAGATGTGAGAGCTTTAATTTCATATTGCCTATCGGTCAGTGTAAAATACCTGTCATTTGACAAATAAGGTGTCAGATAAACAAGGTTCTTGCTGTGTTGTTCTCTATTTTAATCCAGAATTTCTTTGTTGGCCATCAAAGTACCCATTCAAACAAATGACCTTGCGAAACAATGGACTATCTGCACATAATACAACAGTAGAATCACTGAGTATCACTGCAGAAGTTAGTTGCCATGTTGCCAGTTGGACATGATGCATGGAGTCTGTCATCTCGCAAAATAGTTCAAGGTCACTCATGTTTTATGGTACCTACCAGACATGAATGTGATAATGTCCAATACACTTAAAAATATTGGTAATATGTTAGCACTGTCAAATTTTCAAGATACGTCATGAGCATTCTATACTATCAGTTATGTCATGCTCTGCCATGGTACACGAGATTTGGCCATCGAAGCATCCCGTGTACGACGAAGGGTTAAGCGGTACGCAGCTTGCTGAGGTGACCAAATCTCGTGTACCACGGCAGAGCATGGCATGGCGATTTCATCTCATATTCAGTGCAAGTAGCTGGCATAAAAAAAAACAAATATACGAAGAACAATCCCCTTCAATAGCAAAACGTCGCTTGTTCGCCATTGCCATTGTTTTCGTCTGCTACGAGATGAAAACGTGGCTATCGTTGTACATGGTTACAAATTTCCCATACGACCACAGGCGCTCGTAACGTTCTGTCAGTCAAGCTTCCGTGCTTATATACGCGGCGGGGGGGGGGGGGGGGGGAAGGAGGGTAGTGGATTAAGAGGGTGAACCTGGAACATCTGTGCGTTCAATAACCCACATGGGGCCATATCTGCAATAAAATATTGTGTATTCATCTGTGCAGTCAATTATTTGTGCTAATAAGGTGGTGGCGGATGGGCCTAAAACCACAACGTCGTCACATGGAGCTCCTGTATGCTCCATGTGACGACGTTGTGGTTTTAGGCCCAACTGCCACCATCTTATTAGCACAAATAATTGACTGCACAGAGCTCCATGTGACGACGTTGTGGTTTTAGGCCCATCCGCCACCACCTTATTAGCACAAATAATTGACTGCACAGATGAATACACAATATTTTATTGCAAATATGGCCCTATTTGGGTTATTGTACGCACAGATGTTCCAGGTCCACCCTCTTAATCCGCTACTCCCCCTCCCCCCCCCCCCCCGCGTATATTAGCACGGAAGCTTGACTGACTGAACGTTACGAGCGCCTGTGCATACGACGGTGTAAAGTGTCGCGACACACACCGTCGTATAGGCTACGAAATATAGAACTCGCCTTTTATCCAATCAGTGTGCTCTATTTACCCCGATTATGAGATAAAATCAATTAACCCAGTTTCATACTGACCTAATTTGATGTATGACACAACATTATTCGTCTATGTATGCATATGTAATTTTTTACCATGTTTATTGGGTAATGCCTAAAACACGGTTTTGGCTGAGTGAATTAAATACATACACATAGACATACCTAGAGTAACTCTTTCCTCACTGGTGGTGATGACGGTGGTGCCACTGCTGCTGCATAGGTGTGTGAATGCTGTTCAGCTTGCTAAATAAAGCAAGATCTTCCGCCAGTTTGATTATAAAAACAAGTTCTCTGTGATATGTTCGAGAATTTCTGTCAACTGTATACTATTATAATGATGCAACTGTGTTCTCTTACACAAACAAGATATATTAGGTCAGATTATGTAAAACTGACAAAATTTTGTTTCAAAGGGTGTAACATAGGTAAGATGATGTGCCTTTTAATCATCTGAATACAAGCAGACAAAGAGATAAAGTCCACGGTCAGTTTTTCTTAATGAGTTTTCATTTTTCACTTAACCTTTTTTCATATTGCAGAATTTGACTTTCAAAGTAACATTCTCTGCTGGGTCCATTCATATATAACCAGAATGTTGTTTTGATAATGCATCTAGTAGATTTGGAGCTTTTATCACATTCGGAACTATTCCTAGAACATGCTAATTGGCCACTGCAAATGTACCATGTAATGACTTCTTATTGATTGTATAAAATTAATTTTTTAAAAAAGAGAAAAATAGGTGCAACATACATTTGGTTACTAACAACAATACAAACTCCGATAAGAAATATTTTGACAACGTTTGAAGTAAATCAAAGCACAAATTTTGGAGAAAAACGGTCAAATATAAAAAAGTACATTGAAAAGAGTGAATAACATGAAGGACATCAAAAATGTTTGATGGCTCCTCTCCATAAATGAAAACATGTGTTATGGACTACAACTCGGCCAAATTTGGTATTTTTATCACAGAAGTATCGATTTAGTAAGTTACCTGCTAGATTAAACTAATGTTTCAAAGCTCTTTTTTTTATAAAGACAATCGTGTTCCTACAAAACAAACATATACATGTAATCTTTATATTTTACTCAAGATTGCCCATCAACAAGGTGGTCTTGTCGTAATAAGGAATGCGTGAGTTGGGCGTGGCGGTGTGACGGACAAAACGACTGTGGTTGCACAGGAACTGGCTGTGACGAGGAGCACTGCGGTGGTACGGGGCTTGGTAAGTATATTCTGGCAAGGATACTCACGTGATCATTGTGTCTGTGCGTTCTGGCAACGAGCCTCGAGTACTTGATAGTCATGTGATCATTTTACCTACCTTTATTCCCTCTTTATCACAGACACAGAATTCAACTTCGTATTGTTTCTTAAAGAGGTAAAACATTTCAATATTTCAGTTGCACGTAGATAGAATAAAGCAAATGAACTGACAGGGACCCCAATGGTTTGTTATCAGTGATGCCCAATATACTGGTATGCTGCACATGTATGCGTCATTTTAACCACTTCAGCATTAACCAAGACGCACGCAAAGTAAGAACTAACGCATTAACACTGGACCAACACCACTTCTAGGGTCTGTTAATGATATGCTTGCTACACACCTGGGTATTTGAAAGACGATGCGACTTTAGTAAAAATACTATACCACTATAACTTAAGCCATAGTGAAGGTTTATGTGATGTCTTTTCTTGATTCATTTCGATCATTTCAACACAAACAGCACCAGCACCCGCCCTTCCTACTCACCCCCCCCCAAAGAAAAATACAAAACAAAAAACAAACAAATAAAAAAAATAATGAGCACCGCAAGCAGGGATTTGGGGAATTGTATACTTCATGGCGGTAATGTCTGGTTCAACTTCATAACTTTGTACCTATCTGTTTACACAATAGGGGGTGTCACATAAACAACTTCAGAGAAACAACTCTTTCACTACAATAAGCGACTCAAAGCAGTTATTTAAATCGCTATAACGACATGTATTGTATTTTCAAATGCTTAAAGTATAGAACTTTAATTCAACTTTCCTTCAAGTACCAGGAAGCCTAGACTTCATTTGATTGATTCGGTTGAAATTTTGTCCATGATGACAGCATTCCTCAGCATATTTTGCAGGCATCGCGACTCATTCCTACTTGGAACTGAAAGAGTTAAGTGAAAGTAGGTTACTCCATATCATTGCTTCTTTCAAGAGAGGTTGTTTATATGTTCGCACTTGATGCTGAGCGCTGCTGGCTAATGATACTCTGTGGCGTGCAGCTTGTTCGTCGCGCTCTCGTAAACAGAAAGCCATTAAAAGCACTTCCCCACTGCTACATCTCACAATCGGCATTCGCACAGTCCCTACCTGTGCAACTACTGCCAGAATCATGGGAGCCCTTATCATAAGAGATACCTTCTCCTTTCCCTTCCTTCAGTTGCCCACTCTGGATTCCGTCTCCCTAAAACCCAGAACACTAAATCTCCTTTCCCAGCACTTCACCAGTGGGCCCTTCACTAAGTCTACCTCTGCTCTATTACCTGGCATTCCCCCTTCAGCCCCATAATCCAAGTTAATCTATCACTTTCTGTCATATTTCGAACTTGTTTTTGGTTCCTGCACACCTCATATTTTTTCAGTCCAATCTTCAAACAGTCCATCTCTGAAGTCATGGTATTCTGAACACCACAAAAACTAATCGTCCAGTTTCGTCCACACCTTCCCTGCATATTTGGCAATTCCCACCATTCCCCTCTGTTCACTTTTGCTTCCGCTTCTAAAGATTAATTACCCCTGCTGTCCCATGGAATCTTGAACCCTTACTTCCATCCCAACATCTTCCCTTCACTGGCTTCTCTAGTTCGTGGTTAGCTTTCAATGTGTTCCTCTCTTCATCCCCCTTTTTCCACTCCTCCTCGTGCTTTCCTGCCACAATCTTACCAACATATATCTTTCATGTTGTGTCAACCTCATCTGGGCCCTTTAGATCATACCTCTCTATCCTGTCTATGTCTGGCGCCCATTTTATCGATTCTTTAACCACCTCAAGATACACCTTGCTGCACCACCTGTCTTCTCTAGCATCCTGCAAGTAGCCCCAACAGCTCAACTTTGCCTTTGCTAATCTATCCGGGGCATTCAAACCAGCCAAGTTCCTCTAATACTGTTTCTACTGTCACACATGGTGGGGCCTCTAGGATCTCTTTCCTCATCTCTCTCTCTCTCTGTGCCCCTTCCTACCATTCTAAATCTTTCTCACTCATTGATATTACACCTAACCCATATAACGTGCCTGGGACTGCCACCCTCTCTCCATGCACCCTTTCTGTGAATACTCTATTGAAGAAATTCGCTTCTGTTAGTTAAATCACACCTTTCTTTCTATTGACCTTCTGCCTGATTTTATCAATATGGTATCATAACATCCCTTGGCCTGTAGCTTTGATGCTAACAACCAAGTATTCATAATCATCTTATCTTCTTTCTCCTATCTTTATGACCTTCTCATGCGCTCCTGCATGGAACCTCAAACTTTCCATATCCACTTCTCTCCCTGTCAGTGCTTCTGACCTAGAATCAGAACCTTACTCTTTTTCTCACTGTACTCCAGGTTCCATTTCTCCCCATAGTCTCCCGTTATTCAGAGTAGATTTTGTAATTCGTCTTTCATGTTGCCCATAAGAACAAGGTCATATATGCAAAAAGAAAAGTAAAAGAAAAATAAACGAATAAATAAATAAATAAATAAATAAATAAATAAATAAATAAATAAATAAATAAATAAATAAACAACAAATCTGCTATCCTCTCATCTCCCACCTTACCACTTCTTCCACTTTCTAGCAACTGTTCTCCCAATTGATGTAGATACAAAGCGAACAAATTTGGGGGTAAAACACAGCCTTGCTTTAATCCAAAACAGCTCTGCTCCTTCCACTTAGATCTTCCCCAGACTCACCTTACATTTTACATCCGTATGTAAAGTTCCAACACTTCCAAAAATCTGCCCCCAAAGCCTAACCCTTCCATTTTTTCCCCGCAATGCATTTCGCCACACCCTATCATGCTTTTTGAATATCCTCAAGTGCCACATACACCTTTCGCTTCCTTTTTCTTGTCATTTGAGACAAGGTAAAAACGACGTTCTTGGTGGTATTTAACTCCCTGGCTGGGGCCAACAGACTATCGTCCTTCAAGGTATTCTGCTTAGGAGGCAATGCTTAGCCCTGCAGACAGTCATTTTATCATCTTGTGATATTATATATATATATATATATATATATGGGTATGTGTGTGTCTGTGTGTATCATAACTAGTTGACGGCAGTAAATGTTAGGCCATAGAACTAAACAGGCAGCAAGGGAAAAAAATGGCACATTAAATTTAATATCTTTATGTAGCGCCATCTTCAACATTTTTATTTTTTTCCTTTTATAACTCACTTAATAGGAGGTATTCACATTTAACAATATTGGCTGCGGATCTGCTCTGGTCTCCTCAGTTGCTAGGCAACGGAACTATGCTTCAGCTATGATCACGGTACATGTACCAATCATGCAACTTGACCATCCAGAAATAACACTTTTTGTACCAAATTAAATTCAGCATCTTGTATGTTTTAAAACTTAATGAGCGATTTTTCTTAAGCTTTTTGCTTTCTGAAGTTGTAAATTTCGTTGTAGAAGCTTATTTGCCCATGCTAAAAACATGAATCTGCCCTCCCTTCCTGTCAAGTCAGGATCTCAGTTATTCTGAATATCTCCTATTGGCATAAGTTTAGATACTGCATCTTTTGATCACTGTTCATCCGAGGAGTCCACAGCATAAGTCTACAAATCAGGAGTTGGAAATTAAACTGTAGCTGAAATAGTTATGAAGATATTAAAGCATTGGATCTGTTTACTCTCATCATTTAAATAAATTGAAATACTACAACTTTTGTGCATTGTTCCTTGGATCTGCTTATATCACAAATCTATAAATTGAATGGCACATATCTCTGTAATTGCTCTTGACAATATTAAAAATCAATATGTAAATTTTGTGTATTTGCCTAATTTCGATAAATTCAAATATTACAACTTTGGTTCATGGTCCATTGGATGTGGTTATAGCAGAAACCTGTAATTTGAATTCGGTTTTGCATCTCTGTCTATATTTTTTATGATATTCGAGATTTAATTTCATGTATTTGACTAATCTGCCTAAATTCCGAGATTTTTAACGATGGTGGGCGGTTCATGTAATGTGCCCATAGTATACATCTGTAAATTGCAGTTGGATTCACAACTCCACTTATTATACTTTTAAAACTATTTAAGGTTTTCGGGTGCTCGAGTTAACATATCTTAAAATGCTGTGACTTTTGTTCATGGTCTACTGCATTAGCAGGTGTCACAAACCAATATGCACAACGCGAAATGTTCTGTTTTTCAATAATAGTTTAAAGATGAAATTTAGAATTTTTAAGTGCCACAAATTTGCATACTTTTGAATACCCCGATAATTCAAGGTAAGGTGTCAAAGTTCATCACAGAAGCAGTGTCCCCACCATTTGTCAAAGCTGTCTTTTTACGGCGTTAGAGAAAAACGTTATACAGCGAGAGAGATGCCCGCTTTGGGAAATCCACAGCTACATTTTTATATTCACCTGTGGCAATGTACTTTTTGTCATTGATTTGTTCAATCTCAGCTTTTGTTCCGGATAAAACAGTTAACTCTTTCGGTACCAAATTTTGACCCAGTCAACAGTTTTTTCTGCCTGTTTTGGAAGCAATGCGCCCAAAGCGTGCCGATGAAAGTTGTTGACCTGGTCCATCCTCGTGGTCTCTGCTTTCTTATTGTCAATCCCTGCATGCTGGTACTTGAACAGAACGTCCCATTGTACAGAATATGAATCAAGTATGTAAATTTACAGCACATCAATTTCAGTTTAAATGGGCAATAAAAGAGTTAAACTGATCCACTGTGTTGAGTAAGGACAGTTAGCAATTACAGAAATCGTTGTAAAGCTATGTTTTGTATTTTCCAGGGGACGAAATGCAAGTAGTTATCGGCGTTAGCATTGGAACTTTCATTTTCCTGCTTGTTTTCGTGGGAGTGGGGATGATTGAAATCGTTCAAAAGCGGAGGCAGGCCCAGAAAGATAAAGAAGTTATGGAGCAACACAACCGTGCCATCAAGAATAATCGCAAAAAACCAAAGGTGATGGACTTAGTTGGCTATGATTTGTCAGCGTCGACTACATCGTCTAGGTTTGAAGCTGAAAAGTCGAAAAGCTTTTTTGATGCTTCCAATACATCCTCGGAACTACAGAAAGCAATGGGAACGCCTCAGCCTCCCCCTCCCGAGAAAAATCTGTACCCTTCCCTTAAAACTGAGAGCGGCAAAGGCGTAACTAAAACCACGGCCATAAAATTAACAAAAGAACCGAATAAACAGTGACACTGGTAATGAATAAGACAAAGGCTCATGAACAACTAGGGAACAGAAAAGTATCTAATCCTGAGATTTACGCTCCAGGAGTTTACGCCAGGATCGGCAACCCTGAAGTAATGCATTCATTTCAGTCGTCACAATGGCAGAAAAGTCAAAAGAATAATTTACACTGTCAGCTGAGAAACATGAATGTGATTCACAGCAGTAAACCTCAGCTCTCCCAAGCGCATCGAGTCAAGCTGCCAGCAAAGGTCAAAGCTATCGCAATGAAAAGGTTAATTAATTTTGCCAGGTTTATCTTACTTTGAGATGGAAATCATCACCGAAAATAAACTTGTCTATTGACGGATTCAGAGATGCATTGTTATATGCGATCTTATTTTAACATAACATATTATGTCTTTTTTTCTCTGTATACATCATGCGTTGTCACATAGGACGGAAATATTATTTACTGTATGCATCAAGCCATCTCATCTTGTAATCTCTGTACAATTGGAGTCCTGCTGTGACATCCCTGCCTCCAAGTATTGGAAATCCGCAAATAAAAATAAATACATGTATTTGTAGTTGTTTTCTTTGTTTCCTGGTCAACAATAGATCTAATTTACAGAATTCTCATGCTCAAGAATACAGAGATGCCACTCACTAAACACCGATTTTACCTGAAATGTGATCAAAAATACCCGAAACCTATGTACCCCCTATTTTTTCCATCAAATTTGAGCTGTTCAGGCAAAATTGAGGTGATTTTTTCAGTTCAAGAAAATGTTAATCACCGAATTCAGGTAATATCCTGAAAAGTGGCATTTCTGAGAATAGACCGAAAGAGGTGAGATTTGCTTTGCTGCAATGTATTCACCTGTCAAGAAAAAACGAAGCGTCAACATTAACATTTATATCATGCGCCTTGAAAAATACAATTTTCATGCGCTCAATATTCATTGGGTGCACAAATATCAACAAAATGGGAATTTCCTGGAGATTTTGTACTTGTCTCTCATACCTTTGGAGTGCGGTAAATCGGTATTTTGGTCTCGCTCCAATGACGTTGACTTGGAACACGTTCAACTGCAAGCAGTCCTTGCAGTATCAAGGACACCATATGCACCGGTCAAATTTATATGGAGACAGGGTGGGGAACAAACTTCAAGATCAATACAGTTACTCCTAGTTATCTATATAGCTGGCTTCCCGAAATAAAACAGAATAGAACTTGAAAAGAAATAAAGCTGTCTGTGACAAACTGTAGCTTAAACTTTACTTTGCAAACTACGCGAGAATGACAATGTATATAATTGCCCGTCTCAGGCCACACTCTCTTTACAAAGAATTAACTCAGTTGTCAGAGGGTCACAGAAGAAAATGCATGCAACATAATAATGATAAGTGCCCCATATCCAATTCGGTGGCGAGACCGAAATCTAAAGGACAACACCAGCCAAACTGGGAGCATTTTGTTTCTCCTGGAATCGAACCTACGTCCTCCGTGGCAACACATACAAACGCAGCCACCAAATTGCTGGCCTATGGCTTGTGCTGACTGCTTGATAAATAAATGTTAATCTCTATCATGATCAGTTGCTGCATTCGTTTTTCCACTTTTCCTACAAATGTATTGACTGCAGTTGAAATGACATGCCCGATACTTCTGCTATTCCAGAGGAATCAGACATTTTTAAAAAATATTTTTGATTGGCATACATTTAAAACCTATGGCTTGGACCATATATCCATTTGATGGGTTTATATTACAGGTACAAGTTGGAATTGCACCTCTATCTAAAATAGTTTTAAAGACAGTCAACATTTGAATTGTTCATGCCCCAAATTAGCATAAATTTAAAGACTGTGACTTAGGTCATATTCATTTGCTGAGCAATTGTCACACACATACATGTAGCTGTTGGAATTTTGTGTTTATCTATTATACTTTTGAATATACGATAGATTTTAAATTTCATTCGATAACAATTTGCATAATTTTAACACCCTGACACTCCAAATCAAGTGCACGCTCCTTTCACCTTTTGTGCTCATTGTGCTTCGGTCGCACCAGCAGCATGCACAGTGCATCCATTCGACGCATGCCTGCTAGGCCGATAAACCTCGAGATGAATCTGCGTGGCGTGGTTTGCTTGCAGGGGAGGACAGCTTCAGTCGGGCTAGTACTCAACGTGAAGACGCCACCAGTGGTGTACATGGGTGCATTTGCGTGCTTCCATGTAAAATGTGTACAGGTGTATATTCTAATCATACTATTGTTGAAATATTGAGTTCATGGTATTGTCATCTGTTTCAGGGTACAGTTATATTAACTTATTGTATAGTCCTGTGTGTACTGTATACATTGAGCGTCTCCGCCAAATTTATGACTTTTGGGGCAAAGCAGTGTATCATAACAAAAGTGTTTAAACTTGACCTTTAAAAAATTAATATTCTGTCTCAATATCTTGCTCCCCGTTTGCACCGCTTGTGTATTGTTTCATTTTGGTTTGCTCGTCATTTACTTTATTGTTACCGGTAACCTGTCAAAAATTGAAAATTGCTTCGTTGCAATAACAAGGAAAGACGTTAACACAAGCTTTGCTTGTTCTCCAATCTTTCTTCTGTTGAAATAAAATACGTTCAAATCAAACCCATAGCGCTAAAATATATAAAATTTGGGGGTTCTTCGTTGCATAGTATGGGAGGTAAACGAGAGAGAGAGAGAGAGAGAGAGAGAGCGAGAGAGAGAGAGAGAGAGAGAGAGAGAGAGAGAGAGAGAGAGAGAGAGAGAGAGAGAGAGGGAGGGTACGGATTTTATATTCACTTTCTCGAACTTCATCATACATGCATATTGGATCCAGCCCTCGTAATGCCGATCTGTTAAAAATAGCTATAGTTTCAGTACTAGATGATGTGACACAGACAATAAGGATCTTTGCATTACCATTTGATGTGTCCCGACCATGTTATCCAATGGAACACCTCACATAATTCAGTAGTATTTCTTGCTAATACCTTGCAAGACGAATCAGAAAACTGCCAAAATTAAAACTTGAAATTTATCATGCTGTAATTAAAAACGTACAAGGCACAAAACAATTCTCATGGCGTGTATTAGATTTACCCTTTCCTTTCATGAGGGTCGGACTAATGGTCTATTACAAATTAGGATCGTTTTCAGACATTCCCCTAGTTTTTCCCCTGTAACCCTCCCCCCCACTCCCCACCCAACATTGATACTGTTTAAATGCTGATTTTGGCTTTGAAGATGACCAACATCACATTTAGAAGACTACATATGTTATGCACTCCCCCGCCTTGCTTACTCAGCGTTTGGAAAAGTGTTGAAAACACTGAATTATGCCATCCGCTTCTTCTGAACACACCCAGGCATGCACGCACAAACGGGCCGACTGACACTCAGTGCGCACGGAGACAGGCAGACTGGCATACATTGCTCGCGCAGACAGGCAGACTGACATACATGCACGCACAGACACGCAGACTGACGCACAATACACACACACAGACAGGCAGACTGACACACAACAAGTCTTGATATCACTCTTGACAAACAGACGAAACAGAGAAACATTGAAGATGCAAACGGAAAATACAATAAGTTTAATTTTCCAAATGCATTCAGGTACATATTCTGTTCCAAAAAATAATTTATCTTAAACATCAATAAATAGTCAGCATCTTCTATTCAACTCATATGGGCATCTTTCGTCCATGCATGCAATACTTTACTGATAATCGCGAGTTCACATTCACTCATCTTTAGAAAACGTTGTTATTATGCCAGCTAGAAAATCTTTGTTGCATCTTAAAAGTAAAACGTAAACCGTTCCTTATCACCACCACAATATCCATATGACTAGCAGTGACTTCTTCATATCGACTGACTCTTATGAGAAGCACACCGATATGGCTAGTTAGGAGGCGAAATGTTCATACAAGTAATGAACGATTGGCAGTTCCAGTGGCGATAACTGGACAACTGAACCCCTTGGTTTATAAGCTGGATCCTTACAAGGTTCTGCGGCTTGAAACGAAGGCCATTTCTCGAGAAGCAGTTCTTCCATAATATTTAAGCCCTGCAAGTTACACATATATTAATATTAAAATAGTGTCCATAAAAATTACTTTTGCGTGTTTTCTTTTCGCTATATGGGCAATGTCACGATTTTTAGCGTGAGAAGATTTCTATTCACTGAGCATCCTTGTCTAACGCATCAAGTATTAGAACTACCAAATTGGTTATATCATCATCATCATCATCATCATCATCATCATCATCATCATCATCATCATCATCATCATCATCATCATCATCATCAATAATATGAAGTTTGTTTCAAGGAAATATTTGCACTCCCTGCAGTAACATCCTGTGAAGGAGTGTACATTAATCTACATTATATAAAACATAAAACGTCTTGTGAACTAAAGAGCGTCCCACTCCCAGTTTTTTTTAAAGATTTGAGTCTCCAATTTCGCATCCATATACTATTGTGCTCTCAAAAGTACACGTTTAACAACATATCAATGTTGTACAAATCTTTTCTATGTTCGGGTCTGACATTTTCTTGAGTGAAATTCAAAAGTAGTAACTGATTGTGGATCACATGATCTAAACATTGTTATAACTAAATTGTGACGCGCCTGCATCGGTGACGCAGTGCATTAACATTCAGACAGTCAAATGTGCGCCGAGGATGTTCAATTATACGCCAAACGTGACGTGGAACAGCTACGACGAATTTAAACAAACATGTCTGATGTCACAGCAGGTCGGCGTTGAAAGTAGCCCTATAATTACAGGGTATACCTTTGCGATGAATACCCAATTAAACATACAGTAACTAAAATATCACATGGCTGGAGTGTGAGTTATTTTTTTCTCTCTCGAGGGATCGCTGATCGTTATTATCACCATGGTTCACTTCAATGGAGCAACAACAAAATCGTGGCTACTGTTGAATAAACTCATCCTGAGACCTGTGAGCCTATTAGTATACGTGTCTCCGATTCCAATACAAACACGAAAGTTCCCGTACATGGCGTTGTCATATTTTATGGGCCACTAATGGATTGTTGATAGCCAGGAATAAAATGTTGATACTTACACGGTGTACTCCTTTATTTAAAAATGTTTGTGCAAAAAGTTCGATGATTCTGCCAAATGTACCCAGTCCTTTAATATCTATTTCGCCATATTGTTCTAGGACAGTCCTGGAAAATAAATATAATTGCGATCGTAATATTCTTATCGGTCTGTTATTACTTCCTGGGGAAAAGGGTCTCTTATTGTCAAGACAACATGACTTTGTGAAAAACACATCTTCGACTGACCTTAATACATATTTAATCCAAAATAAGCCCCAAGTTGATATGAGCTGAACTGAGATTCCACTGCAGCGGACAACAGGGATGTATACACACCCTTGCTTGAACTGACACCAGGGATGTATACACACCCTTGCTTGAACTGACAACAGGGGTGTATACACACCCTTGCTTGAACTGACAACAGGGATATATACACACCCTTGCTTGACTGAGCTGAACCTTGCTAAACTTTGAGCTGATAGTAGGTCTTATGGCTATGCATTACCCAGATAATTGACTTAGTGACCTAGTTTTACTTAGACTCTGCCAAGGTGCATCCTTACCAAGCTTGAAGTGGACCTGGTCTACGATTTTGATAAAAAAGAAGAAAAAAAAAAAAAAAAAAAGAAAACACTACACTTGTTTTCCAATGTAAACCATGAATACACGATTTCTTATCCATCATATCATAATTTCGAAAAATTGTTAAAATTTAAGAAACAAGATGCATGTTTAGTGGAGATTGAATCAAGATATATAGCTCCTATATTGAAAAAGAACACTGTACATGTATATGGTTTGGAAGAAAAATTCTTAATTCACACCCACACAAAAAACAACAAACAAGAGGCCCATGGCCCTAATGCTGTGCTGACATATAATCTGATGACCCTCACAAAAAAATCATTTCCTGAAAAGCATTCAATTTTATGAAGGTCCATTAAAAATTAAGGATGCTAGCATGGTCATCGAGCTTTAAACATGCTAGAGTGATCACAAGATTTGCATATTTTGACCCATATATTACATAATACTGTACGTAGTACCACCAATATTGAAGTCAAACTAGATATTGATACCTTTGATAGAACCTGAAAGTTATATGGGACTATTTAAAAAAACGGTGGATTTTATTACGCTTGAAAGGAAAAGTTTATGAACAGAGGGACAGACAGACATGAGTGATCGCATAAGCTCTGCAACCTATGGTCACCAGAGCAAAAAACTATGCAGATGGCTTTTTCATAAAATGTAAGAGTAGAACCAATTGATAGTAATGCTCAGGCATGTCAACACACAGAAATTGGAATAATCATCATGTACACCTGCATAAATCATGACAATAAGCTATTGATATCTGCTTACATAACAATTCCCAAAGTTACAGGTGTCCATGTAAGTTTCTATGTCAAAGTATGGACTTTGATTTTCCCTTGGATAAGTGTTAGAGTTTTATTTAATGTGTCAGGAAGGTCACACTCTCGACATTTTTGGGGTTCCTGCCTGGACTGTTTTGACATTTAACATTTTGCAGACAGCAGATTCAGCTCGTCACCAAGCATTCAGTCTGACTGTCTGTGTGTTAAAAATGGTAGGCATTCAAGGTACCAGTGGCCTTCAATAAAAACTAGTTCAATGCATGGTTCAAGCTGTCAGAGACTCTCACTCTTTTGCCTTGGGCAGGCAATCTCCCTCTTAGTGTTTTTTTTTTTTACAGCTTTGCACATAGGCTGTAAAAGTGTATGGCCTATTTGGACTTGAAAATTTCCAAATTTCTTACCCTGACAGAAGGTCTGCTATTATAGCTTTGGTTTGACTAGAAGTACACTTTTACTGTTAATTGGCAGTTAACTTGTGCGAGTTTTCCAAGAAAGGCCATAACAAACAAGATCTACAAAAACGTATCAGGGATTTTTTATTACTGTATGTGTTAGACTCAGGGTGATACAAAAATTAGAAAACGGTTGCTTTGTGAAATTGATAAAAGTTTGTGGGACTCTTCATTTTTGATATGCATTTGAACAATAACTGATCATTTCTTACAAAATCCATGATACGTTTTTGGTCCAGAGACTTTTTACAGTAAATCAGTTTTTATTTGACCAGAGAATTCTTTTTAGAGAAATATGTATGTGAAATGGGCATTTTAGTGTAGATGCCTATTGTCAGTAATAAAGTCCTAAAGGATCACATGGCCCATTGACTACCATGTTAACATTGAACGTATTTCATTGATTTCTTCAGATTGTATTGGGGCTAGGACTACTAAATTTGGATATTTACAGACAACATATGTATCCATGAACGTGTCCCCAAATCTCAAAATTAGAAAAATTATTAAAAAGTGGTGAACATAACTTTTAATAACAGATTTGGGTCATGACAAAACCATAAAATTTAAGTTTATATTTCGAAGGTACAAATCTTCATAATAGTTTTCACAAATTTATAAAATTCTCGAACGAAACTGCATGCTACGGCCTGCTGAGCTATACTTTATTTTAATCAAAATATGTAATTTTAAGTACACATTTTACAAATGAAGAGATGAATTCTCCAGTATACGAGGTTAAATATAGTTGTTGCTAAACAGATACAGACAGTTCATTACCTGCACGTTTAAGTTGCACTATACATATGTAAAACACAACTGTCTCCTAAGATCTTAGATTTTACAATGTGGATGGATGCAACACTCACCCACAACCCACCCAAAAGAGAAAAAAATCTTGATTCCAGACAGAGGTATGCCAAACTTGTCTACACTTTGCAATGTATGAATGAAAAATGTATCATATCGTTATGAAAATGTATAATTTTGACCCAATATTTCAGCAAAATGTTGATTTTTGACCCTCTAAGTTCAGGAGAAACGTGCATGTACATTGTAGGAGCCAAGGCGTCCAGACAGCCTAGTTAACCTTTTCAAGACCAACTACCACGGGAATTTTGAGTATCCAATATAAATTCTACATTCAACATTTTATATTTAGAGCGCCAGTGTAAAATTTAAAAAGAGTGTGTTACCCTGAAATCAAACGCACAATGTGTATGAAATACAAACTTTTATTCACCATCTGCTATTTTCTTCATGAGGTCTAAATGTGGACGTTTCCCACATGTGTGAGTATTCTGTGAATGTAAGACTTCTGCTTTCAAGTAGTAAACGTCGTTTTCTTTTGTCCAGCCATGCTTCTTCTTCAAGTAAAATATATGGCACATTAAGGAAGTTAATCTGAAGATAAAAAACGATACAATAATGGCATAAATTGATTCAATGCATAAGTGTGTATTAATTAATACACGAGAATTTTTCTTAGACAATTCCATCTTATTACAAACGGAATCAAAATAATGTTATTTTTTTACAAAGGTATGTTTGGTCCTGTTTTCATTTGATATTTCAACTTTGCTGCAAACTAATCACGCACACTCTTTCAAAAGTAATGTAATGACCAAATGGTTTGTAATCATATTCCAACACTTGTCTTTGGTGGGGTTGATGGTCCATTCTCTTCATCATCTTATCGGACCATCCAAAGTATATACCCAATGATTCAGACATGTACAAGTCATCACTATAGAACACCATTGCACCTCAGAGCAGTATGCGTACCTACCATGGACGTATGTTTTCGAAACAAAGCTTCCAGTAGAAAGGAACGAATTTTTGGCTACTTTATTATTTACATAAGAATACAAACGCGATCCACGTGAGTTGCCAGATCGTCGACGCTTTTAATAACACAATAAAATGATGCAGCAATAAATCAAGTACATTATTTGTAGTTTTCACTGAATAGTGTAAAAATGTACTGAAAATATGTGTGCCGGAAGCCTTATGAATCTTTCCGATACATTTTTCCACTTGAAATAAAAATCTTAATCACGTCTGGTTTTCGTAAATTTAATTCTCCAGATATCACATTCATACCAGAGAAGCAAGAATAACCCCGAACCATTGGGGATAGCGTTTTCTGAAGCAGCCTGTCTGTGGCACTCACCTTTCTCAATAATCTCGGTATTACATTTTCACACACTGCTATCCTCCGCCTGTAGTCTACTCCTGTAGCTTTGTCTACAAACGTACATGAGTGCTCTAAGTTCCCTCTACATATAACACGAGCCTCAACGTGTGGTCTGACGGCTCAACTGAGCAGTCAGTTTAAACTCTTTATAGTTTCTTACATTAACATTGATCAACACAATTCTGAGATAGTGAACTAAGCTGGGTTTGGTAGAATAGCATAACAGACGAAACTTATCGAGTCAAAAGCGTCAAGACCATTTATGGTGGTGGTGGGGGTGATAATCAGAGCTCTACATTTTTGGAAGTCAAATTCCAATTTCGACAAGTTAAAAATGTCCACGCACTAGCCATGGGGGCAACCACAGCTTTCGGTTTTTACTAATGAAAATTCTGTAGATGAACAAGCAAGTTGAAAGGGGGGGGGGGGGCTACAGCAGATAAAAAGAGCTACAGAGCCCGGTGATATACAAGAGCAAAAAAGCAGTTGAATTCTTAAAGTATCCGATAACAAAATCAACTGATAACTTTAACTGTAGCACTGATGCAACTGCTACCCATAGTCAGTTCATGCAATTTGATTTTTCGATTTACTCTTTCCTCGGGTTGACCAAAATCTCATTAGCAGGTGGATATTGCATGGTCACCTGGAAGCATGCAGATTCACCCCGAACAAGCCCGGTGAGCCGCGGTTAACGCTAAACGTTGTGCTGTTTTTGTGCAACGTGAGAGACAGCCATCAACATATTGCCAGCCCATTCAGACCGGTACCTTCTAACTTTACATGCACGCCAATATTGTACCAAGGAGGCTATACATGCAGCCTCCTTGGTTGTACATATGACCTAAATTTTGACGACAAGACTCAATTTTTCTTCAGATCAAAGTAAAATTATCTAGTGACTTTTGGGGTATAGTTGCCCGTCGATAGATTTGTAATCAAAATATATTGAGTGCAGGGATGCCAACATTCAAAGTGTCACTTCGGGGACTGGTAGAAATTACTATGAGGGGCACAAAATAATTTACAAAGTATATAGCTCAGCAAATAATCAATTTTGAGGAAGACACACACCGAAAATTGGTCAAATTTTCAGCTAATTTCAGGGAAAGTCTCTGATGATGAGGGACAGTTGGCATCTCTGTGAGTACAATTACTGCAGTGTTATATATGGAAATACTATGCAATATAAATAAGATATGGTTCATACTCACCAACATTTTGTTCGAAGGTGTCGATGCGAAGCACAAATCTTTCCTTCTCGGTAGGATACTGGAGCAGGCGAGTAAAGGGTGTTAAACATATCAAAGCGACCATAACCAGTTCAATCTGTCATATAAGTCTGCTCTTTTACCAGAAAAAAAATAAAAAATAAAAAAACTGCAGGTGATCTGTATTACAAGTTCTATCGCATAACAAGCAGTGAAAACTGTTAAATATTAGATAACAAACGATACTTTAAATATATAACCCAAATTCGTATAATTTCAGTTATTACACATATCAAAATATATTTCCATGGCATGATAAACAATCAATCTGGTGCTCGAAGTAAATTAGTCAGATTTAGGTATTGAAGTTGAGAAAGTAGTCAAGATACATGTATATGCCTAACGCAACACGCAGATTTATGTTGAGGGTACACTGTCAGGAAATGCTCAAATCTGGCATGACGGCAATTAAAAGTGAACTAGATAGTTGCCCTTTAATTATTTCCAATTTATAATCTGCCGTAAAATACTACTACATGTTTCGTATCAACAAATGTTATCAAAATACTTAAAAATATCCAAGTGTCTCTGATAAAGCACTACAACTATGCAACAGACCCATGAATATTCTTGGCTGAAATGTATCAAATCTCTTCTTGCAAAATAAATTTCACATAATTGAGTGGACACTGGAAAGTTCACTTTCCACTATAAAATATGACTTCTACAACAAATTGGGACGAGAACAATAAACAATGGATCAAATGCATAAAACATTTTTGCTTACTCTTGAAGGTTAGTCTGCATTCATCTACTCCTGTCAATTTATATCCCCAAAAGTGCTATTTGGGCCCAAAAAGAGGAATAGGCGTTTTTTCTTCTTCTTTTTGATTACATTAAAGCTTTATGGGAGACATTGATATCTGTATAGTCAAGTTAAAAGCTTAATATTTTTTTCAAAGCCTTATGGTGCCGCTAAGCTTTACAGCTTCATGGACAACTCTGTACGAAGGTCTGGAAGTCCAATTTGGCAAACAATGCATTCAATTTCCACCTGATACAAGATGCAGAACCTTTTAATGAAAAAAAAAAATCTCTAAAGCAAATCTGTCTGTGTGGCTTGAAAATTTATAAAACTTAAAGTGCTTTAAAATTGTGTCCAATGATAATTTAAAGTATCTTGACAAAGTATCATGAATTACAAAAAATTTCTGGCTTCAATTACTCTTGAGGATATCGCAGCAAATCAAAATTGTGACTGTATGTCTAATAGTAAATATTCTAATTTTGTTGATGCACACCACAAACATGTATTTACAGGTAACTTGGATATAATACAAAATTCAGGTTTAAAAGAAATAATGAAAAAAGGTACAAAATTTCGGATATGTCCCAAGTTGAATATTGACAGTATTTTTCAGGATACATGTGATGCACTCGACTCCTACTGTATGAAATGGGCAAAGAAAGAAAAAATGGAATTTCAGAAATTTGAAGGATGGTTATCAAACTTGAAAAGAGTCTTTAGAAATAGAATTTATTGTTACAAATCCCACATTAAGAATTTCAATACCGTTAATCTAAAACAGCCTAAAGTTTCTAAAGCAGTCAAAGAACTACAAGATAGATTTGTAGTCACTAACATAGATAAGGCAGGTAACAATTTTGGGATCATCTGCAAAAAATATTATCTGGATGTTTTGAAAAAGGAACTTGGTATAAACAATATTTCAGACATAAGAGGAAATGACGTTTATAAATTACACACAAAATCCATTGACAATTTGATTGATGCACATAAAGATGAGATGAAAAGGAATTTTAATATCAAAATTTCTGAAGAGGACTCCTCTATTCCACTTTTGTTCTGTATACCCAAATTGCATAAAAACCCTTTTAAATCTAGATTCATAGCTGGTGCTTCAAAATGTACTACAAAGCAATTATCAAAAGAAGTAACATTGTGTTTGACTGCAATTAGGAATCATTTTCGTAAATACTGTAATGCAATTTCTAGAAACTGTGAAATAAATTGTTTTTGGAGTATTAACAATTCTTCCGAGTTTGTATCTAAAATCAAAGATGTAAAGGCAAAAAATATCAAATGTTTTGATTTTTCTACACTGTACACAAATCTACCCATAGATGAAGTCAAAAGTTCACTTTCAGAATTAATTAGCAAAATGTTTAAACATAATGGTAAACCATACATAAATATTAATTCATATACAAAGAAAGCATACTGGTCACACAATAAATATTCAAAAAGTAACGTTAAATCTTACACTGTTGAAACTTTGATAGATGCTATAAAATTTCTCTTGGATAATACTTTTGTTCAATGCGGACCACTGGTTTTTCAACAAATAAAAGGCATTCCAATGGGTAGCAACTGCTCCCCTTTACTGGCAGATTTATATTTAACCTGGCTTGAATTTAAGTATATGAATAAACTGATGAAAAAGGACTTTCAAATGGCTACAAAATTATCAAACAACGCAAGATATATTGATGACATTGCTTGTGTAAATGTACAAAATTTCAATGAAATTGCTAAAGAAATTTACCCAAAAGATATCCCTTTGGAGGGTAACAATTCAGATGGTTTCAGAGATGTATTTTTGGACTTGGATATTCAGGTCACTAATGACAGGTTTTGTATTAAAGTCTATCACAAAATAGATGAGTTTAACTTTGAAGTAGTTAATTATCCTTTCCCGGACAGTAATATTTCCGATACTATTGGATATAATACATTTTTGTCACAAATTTTGAGATTTGGTCGTATTTGTTCTAAATTTCAGGACTTTGCATCAAGAACCAAATTTATTTACAATAAACTTGAGTCAAGAGGATTCAAAGGTGTACTTTTGATCAAATATTTCTACAAATTTTGCTGTAAATATCCCGAGATGGTTAGAAAGTTTGGCTTCAATAATTTTAGAGATTTTAGACTTGCCTGTTTTGCTACTTAATTTCATCTTTTGACACCATTATGTTTAAACGTTCACCTTTCGGACATTTTAGGCTAGCTTGTTTTCTGTTAGGTAAACCCCCAGGGGCTACAGGTAGCAAGAAGCGGCCTACGACAGTTACAAGCTTGCCTAATTGTACTTGATATCTGGTTAATATTTTCATTGCATTCTTTTGACATAAATACAAAAGACTTCCATTCTTTTCTGACTTGCCCTATAATTCTACTGTTAACATCCAAAGATTATTAGAAAGTCTGGCTGCAATAATCTACAGTTTTTAGACTTGTCTGTTTTGCTACTTAACTTTATCTTTTGGCATCTTTCTGTTTTAATATTCACTATCAGACATTTTAGGCTTACATGTTTTCTGTTAGGTAAACCCCCAGGGGCTACAGGTAGCAAGAAGTGGCCTACGACAGTTGCATGTTTGCCTAATTGTACTTAAAATCCTGTTAAGAAAAATTGTTTTGATAGCATGTTTTTGGCATAAATGCTAATGACTTCCATTCTTTTCTGACATGCCTAAATGCACGTTTACTCACTATTAAAAAATTACTCAAAATTGACAGTATTTTCTCAAGTGTCACAAACCTGACACATTAAGTTGACACATTGACTCAGGGTTGGCAGTTAAATAGAGCTTAATTGTTTGAGGAGTAGGTGTCATCATGGAGTTTGTTTTACATCTCTGGTACAGGATGTACATTGTTGCAGTCCTTGTTAGGATTTTCCTTGGTTTGTACAGGTGGTCAAGCTGCAACTGTTTATTTTACAATCACTGGGACTGAATATAATGCCCCAGCTTGTTTCCACTTCAGTTAAACATTGGCGGATGGTTTAACTAGGAAAAGCTGTCCAGCAAGAAAGGGTACATTTTGGTTCAGGGGTAAGTCAAATTGTTCTTATCTGAACCTGTACTATGAAAATTTGGTAATTATGGTTTGTTTGACAGGTATTCTTCTTTGATATGAAGCTCTGCATTTACAAGCAAAACTTCACATATTTAGCTAATTCATCAATTGCCACGTTCATATTTATTCATTATTATGTGGGTTGTCTTTGCTGAATATTTAGCTTAGGCAAGGAGCCGCTACTCAGAGAGACGTGTACGGGTAAAAGGCTCCGAAACACGTTGAGTAGTTACCCGCTGAAGACCCTTTAATTTAATTGGGCTGATACAGCCTATGTCAAAATTTTACAGAGGAATGTGTGCAATATAGACAATAGTAATTCCACATATATACAGGTTAGACAGGGACAGGTTAGCTTATGGAGAGTAAAGAGTTCGAACTGCGGAATAGGATATTGACTACTAGGAAGTGGTTCTGGGCAAAAAGACACAAATACAATTGACCATAATCTTTTGAACTGGAATTGCTCCTTCATCTTTAATAGCTTTAAAATGGAGAATATTATTTTTTTTATTTGCACTATTTCAAATTGTAAGACGTTCGTGTTCATTTCAATGGATACACCTGTGCCACTAAACAGTTGATGTTGTTATTGACTAGGCTTTGTACAAAGCACTTGAAGATATTCAGCACTTAAATTTTGGAAATATGCCTAATTGGCATCAATTCGATTCTTACATCTTTTACTTTCATTTGATTGAATGCACCTAATAGCATAAATCTAAAAAACCTGGAAGTTAGATTGACACTTGTATCTATAATAATAATAATAATAATAATTTTTTAAAAAACTGCCAGTATAAGCAAATAATATATATCTGTAAGACATTGCTGTTATTCATACATTGACTTCATTGAATACTGGAAGTATTTCGAGCTTTAAATCTTGAATATCTTCAAACCTATAACAGAGAGAAGTGTAATTCCAACTGCGACTGGAATATGCATATGATGCATGATCTGATAAAAGGATATACTAAACTGTAACATTTTAAAATCATGTTAATGAGAGATATTTCACATTTTGAAACTTGAATATCAACATATGAGTAAGAATAAAATTTACACACAATTCAAAGATTTACGTATAACAGTGAAACCATGGAGGAATAGTTTATTCCTCCATGGTGAAACCAGTCAACAGAGCCCTTCTCCCACCCCTTCATGACCCATGGAGGGGTGGGAGAAGGGCTAGCCTCTGTTGACTGGGACTGAAGAAGGGAGGTCCCCATTCCAGATCGAGTCAGTCCTTTAAAATATGTACATGTTAAAATAAACATTATTTGAACCTCCATATATAATGTATGCATATCATAATCCAAGGGAAAAATAACAAAATGTAAAACTTATGTAACTGTCTTTGTTCCTTATCACATGCCAAAAAAAAAAAAAGGGGGGGAAACAAATACACGAACTGATCAGATGCTGCAGTACCTGTGAAAAACAGGTTCGCCTGAAACCCCATTATACATTTAACAACTCCGTTTTGTACTGTTAAAGAATGCTGATACACATGCAGGCGTGCAAGCAAAATCTCACTAAACGATGTTTCAATATTTTCGCCTGATATTTTATCTCCGTGGCTTGGCCAGAAGTCGAGACACCGCATGGCCCATGGGCCACGCGCACACTGACCTCTTACGTCCATATAAAACATTACTGTGTCCGATCCAGCCTTCTTTCTTACCTTGTTGAAGTGTGTTTGTGCAACAAATTCAATAGGATATTTGAATATATGTTTGATGGTCACACTAACAACCATCCTCGTGTCATTTTTACGGGTCACGATCACAGTCAGTCGTTCTGCCAAGCGTGATTCAGTCTAAGTTACATAACACGAGCACGCTTGTGTAATAGAGAAGAAAATGGGAAAAATACGTGCTCATCTTAACGTGTTGTAGACTACGTGTTAAAACGACGATGCATCAGCTCTGAATGATCAAGCCAGTAAGGCAATGTATGTAGTATTAAATAGGAGCAGAAATCTCATGCTACCAGTTGATTTGCAACTACAACTGTTTGACAGTATTATGTTGCCAATTATCTTATATGGTTCTGAAGTTTGGGGTCCATCCCAAAGTGTAATTATTAATAGATTGCAGTTAAAATATTACAAATTAGTACTTGGGTTGATACGGAGAACTACAAGCTGCATGGTGTATGGTGAGTTAGGTAAATTACCAGTAGATGTTAATGTATGTAGTAGAGTACTTATATTTTGGGCCAAAATCTTAAATGAGAAAACACAAAAATTCTCAAATATTATTTATAGGTTATTATTTGTCTTGCATCAGAGGGGGGTGTATAGCTCCATATTGACATCAACTGTAGAAAAGTGGATAAATGAATTGGGCATGACAAATATTTGGTTAAAACAGAAGGTTAACATCAAATGGTTTAAAATGCTGTTAAACTAAGACTTGAAGACCAGTATTAGCAAAAATGTCTTTCAGGTGTATATGGACATGAAAGTTGTGTTAATTATAGAATGCACAAAGAATCTTTTGGTTTTGAAAATTATCTTATTGATCTTCCTAGGGCTTACGTTAGCGTGTTGTGTAAGTTCAGAACTAGTAATCATAAACTTCCAGTAGTTAAATTACAATATGAAGACATACCTCGAGAAAAAGAGAATCTGTAACCTATGTGATATTGAAGTAGGCGATGAATTTCATGTACTTTTTAATTGTCCGTTTTTTACTCATGATAGAAGGAAGTTAATGAATACAAGGTATAGAACTAGGCCAAACTGCTACAAATTCAAAAATCTCATGTGTTCAAATAACATTCCAGAGTTATCCAATCTCTGTAACTTCATTAGAATAATTAATATTTTTATGAGGTAATCTTATGTTATGTTGGTGTCATTACAACTATGTGTCGGATGCTTTCTTTCACTGAGCATCACTGTCTTTCTTTCAAATAATTGTATTGCCGTCTTATATACTGGATTGCATGTTTGTTTCCTTATGATTGTATTTGTACAATTTATGGTATGGAATAAACTTCATTGTCATTGTTATTGTCGGGATGTTTGTTTTGGAAATGCAGACATGGTGCCGCCAGTTTGCAGAATGACATGTCCGGGAATTAATGGCACCGAAACAAGTTTTGCGCTGGTTTCTTTCTTTCTTTCTTTCTTTCTTTCTTTCTTTCTTTCTTTCTTTCTTTCTTTCTTTCTTTCTTTCTTTCTTTCTTTCTTTCTTTCTCTCTCTCTCTCTCTCTCTCTCTCTCTCTCTCTCTCTCTCTCTCTCTCTCTTTCTTTCTTTCTTTCTTTCTTTCTTTCTTTCTTTCTTTCTTTCTTTCTTTCTTTCTTTCTTTCTTTCTTCATGTCTGGGTGCCATCCCAGACATATTGTTTTTCATCGCGTTCTTTGTCGTGCCTGGGAAGGCTGGGTGCAAACCCAGATATTTTGTTTTTCCAAGAATTCCTTTTTTTTTTTTTACTTCTTTCTTTATGTCTGGGTGCCAACCCATACATATTGTTTCTCCTCGCGTTCTTTAATTATTTCTTTCTTTCCATGGCACCCAAATTTGTCCGGAGTTATTCTTGGACACTATTATTCCGAAAACCACAAAACTGGCCATGATGACTGCCCTACAAATGAAATTTTGCACCTGGTTTGGAATAGTCATGATGTTTAAATTTTTAAAAGCTCCATATCTTCCAAACTATTGCAGATAGATAAAAAATTTCAATGCGCATGCTTAGGTTTGCAACACCTGCCAATACAATGGACAGTAAATCAAAGTTGTGGAATTTCAAGTTATGCTAATTAGGGGCATTCAAATAATTTAAAACGTTGAACATCTCCAAAACTATTATAGATAGAGTAGCCATTCCAACTTCATCTTATAGGTTTTTGGCAAAGGCTCATCCAATGAACTATGCATCAAAATTGTAGGATTTCAATTTATGCAGATTAGGTGAATATTCAAAATTAAAATCTTAAATAGCTTGAAAATATTATAGATAGCGGTGTCATTCGAACTTCAATTTAAAGGTTTGTAACACAGCCAAATCCAATGAACCATAAACCAAAGCTGTAAAATTTTAATTAATGCAAATAAGGTGAACACACAAAATTTATATATTTTGAATAACTTCAAAACTTTTATAGAAAGAGGTGCCATCCTAACTTCAATTTATAGCTTGGTAACATAGACGCATCTAATGAAAAAAAAGTAATATTTTAATTTATGCAAATTAGATGAATACGCAAAATTTAAATATATAAACATCTCCAAAACTATAGTGCATGGAGGTGCCATCTCAACTTCAATTTGTAGGTTTGGGACATAGCCGCACCTAATGAACTATGAACCAAAGTTGAAGAATTTTAATTTATGCAAATAAGGCGAATACACAAAATTTAAATCTTGAACAGCTTCAAAACTATTATAGAGGTGCCATTTCAACTTCACTCTATATGTTTGTGACATAGGTGCATCCACTATACAATGAACCAAAGTTGTATGATTTTAATTTATGAAAATAGGCAAATACACAAAATCTAAATCTCTAAATAACTTCAAAACTATTGTACATAAAGGTACCACTGCAACTTCAATTTGTAGGCTTGGGTCATAGGTGCATCCAATGAACCATGAAACAAAGTTGTAAGTTTTTAACTTATGCGAATTATGCAATACACAAAATTAAAATCTTGAATAGCTTCACGACTGCTGTAGATAGTGGTGTCATTCAAACTTCGGTTTATAAGTTTGTGACATAGCTACATCCAATAAACCAAGAACCAAAGTTGTAGCATTTTAATTTATACAAATTATGGCAATACACAAAATTTAGATTATGTTGAGCAACGGCAAAGTGTAGCATTTCAAACTGTTCTCATTTTAAAGGCACCCAGACAGATTTGCTGTGAAGCAAATTTTCTTTTCTAGTTCTTTACGTCTTTTTTTTTTTTTTTCTTTACGACCAAATTTGTCCGGAGGTTTTCTCGGACACTGTTGTTCCAAAAACCACCAAACATGCCATGTTGACTGAGCTACCAGTGCAGTTGTGCATCTGGTTTGGAATAGTCATGATGTTGAAAATTTTGCAAACAAGGGGCAATTAAAATTTTAAAAGCTTCATATCTTCCAAATTATTGGAGATTTTCAATGTGCGTATACAGGTTTGTTACACCTGCCAACATAATGGACAGTAAATGAAAGTAGCAGTATTTCAAATTATGCTAATTAGGGCATTAAAAAATTTAAAAGTTAAATATCTCCAAAACTATTATAGAATGCCTTCCCAACTTCAATTTATGGGTTTGTGGCAAAGCTGCATCCAATTAACCATGAACCAATGTTGTAGGATTTTAATTTATGCAACTTAGGTGAACGCACAAAATTTAAATCTTGAATAGCTTCAAAACTATAATATATATAGATACAGGTGCCATTCCAACTTCAATTTGTGGGTTTGTTACATAGCCACATCCAATGAACCAAAGTTGTAGAATTTTTATTTATGCAAATTGGGTGAACACACAGAATTTTATCTTGAATAGCTTCAAAACTGTTATAGACAGAGGTGCCATTTCAACTTTACTTTATAGGTTTGTGACATAGGTGCATCCAATGAACCATGAACCAAAGTTGTAGGGTTTTAATTTATGCATATAAGGCGAATACACAAAATCTAAATCTTACATAGCTTCAAAACTATTATACAGAGAAGTACCATTCCAACTTGTATTTGTAGGTTTGTGGCATAACCACATTCTATGAACCATGAACAAAAGTTGTAGGCTTTTTACTTGTCCAAATTAGGCAAATATACAAAGTTAAGATCTTTCAATAGCTTCCGAACTATTATAGATAGTGGTGTCATTCAAACTTCAGTTTATAAGTTTGTAACATGGCCACATCCAATTCGCCTAAAACCAAAGCTGTAGGATTTCAATTTATGTAAATATGGCTTAGACACAAAATTTAGACCATGTTGAACAATGGCAAAGTGTAACAGTTTAAACTGTTCTCATTTTGAAGGCACCCAGACAAATTTGCTGTGAAACAAATCTTCTTTTCTAATTTCTTTCTTTCTTTCCATGGCACCCAAATTTGTCCGCAATTTTTCTCGGACACTATTATTCCCTAAATCACCAAACTTGCCATGGTGACTGACCTACCAGTGAAATTGTGTACCTGGTGTGGAATAGTCATGACGTTTAAAATTATGCAAAAGAGGGGAAACCAAAATTTTAAAAGCTCCATATCTTCCAAAGTATTGCAGATAGACACAAAGTTCTAAAATTAAATTATACACGTAGGTTTGAGACATCTGGCAAATCCAATGGCAGGCAAACAAACGTTGGGGAATTTTAATGTATGCTAAACTAACTGAATTTCCCAACAACACACAAGTATCGAGGGCTTCTACTGCTTGTTGATAGCTGCATAGACCCCATTGGTGCCAGGCAACCATTTTTCATTCACAACAAATGAGCTTGAACCCACAGGCACTCGTAACGTTCAGTCAGTCAAGCATTCGTGCAAATATACGCGGGGGGGGGGGGGGGGGGGGGCTGGCAGAGAAGTTGAACTTGGAAAATTTGTACGTGTAATGCCCCACATAGACCTTATCTGCAATAAAGTATTGTGTATTCATCTGTGCAGTCAAGCATTTGTGCTAATAAGATGGGAGATGGTGGGCCTAAGGGAGCTACGTCGTCAGATGGAGCTCTTACAGAGAAAGGTTTGAAACGAAGCTCACATATGGACCACCATCCCGCTTCACGTTTGACATGATTTCTCCGTTTCTGTACATACCAACAAGCTGCAACTCACCAGTTAACTCCAAAACTATATTTTACAGGTATCTCACACTAATAACCCATTGAAATCCACATATACCCATAGTAACACGCTTATAATTGTCGAAAATGTCCCACAAAATCCATTTCGGGCAAAAAGTCCGACATTCCAGCGCCAAATTCAAACGGGTAACACATCCTGAATCAAGTTGGGTCCGTGGCATTAGCCGTATGACAACTGTTCTCAATTGTCAATCAAAGCGTATTCTTTGATCCACTGGCGTTTTTGTCGGTGTTCATTTCCACAAATTGTGCAAACTGACCAAACTTGATTCCGCCAGTGCTTCTCCTATTCGTCAAAGCTCTTTTGCGGCCATACTTTTGACTGGACACAGACTGGCAGCCCAGCTGCCGCCTGATTGGCTAGACAGGCATATACAGCATATACAAGAAATTGAAATTGAAATGTTGAATAGCTTCAAAACTATTATAGATATTGGTGTCATTCAGCTTTGGTTTATAAGTTTTTGACATGGCCACATCCAATGAAGCAGTAACAAAAATTTTAGCATTAAAATTTATGCAAATAAGGCTAATACACAAAATTTAGATTATGTTGAACAATGGCAGTGTGCAGAATTTCAAACTGTTCTCATTTTGAAGGCACCCAGACAGATTTTGCTGTGAAGCAATTCTTCTTTTCTAGTTCCGTTAATGGTTGTAATTTCCTTCAGTTATTTCCTATATGTCGTAAAAAGCAGGGCAAATTCTTCATTACACACAAAAACAAGGAAGGAAGGAGTATGTGTACAAAAGGGAGTGAGTGGGACATTATGATCTACATGCACATGTGCATCAAATAAAAACACTGTATTTTATTTGATTATTCCCTTGAATCCAATCAGCAGCTAATAACTAACAACTTGAATTGTGATTTTCTGGCACTTGTACAGGAACGTTTTAATAAAATTCAACATTTCCCTTATTAAAATATTGATAATATTGTATTTACCTTGTTTTAGCTACTAACGTGCGGTCGTAGAGGAGGACAACAAATCTTTCTATGGTAGCCATGCAGCCATCAGGGATGCAACCAGGGGATGCAGCAAGTTGGAGAAACGCAGCTGTTGCCTCACTGTAGAAGATTCAAACATCCCATGCTCTCTTTTGTAAACGCCTAAACGTCTCCTGGCATTTGCAAGCCATCGCATAATGTTAGACACAAAGACAGTTTCAGCATGCTCCATGAAAGTTTTGGTGCCCCAGGTTTCAGCATATGGACTGCAGTGGCACCATCCACAATTACTGCTGATGCCTCTGGCTGATCTGCTTTTGTCTCATGGAGTTTGTCAAAACATTGGAGAAGATCTGACTTGTAACCCTGTCTGAGCATACCGCAATCTGACATGGAAGGGGGGAATGCTTGGTTTTCATAAGAAAAGAGGTCTTGAAGGCTCGTACCCTGGTTTTGATACCCAATGTAGAACTGAGAAAACAAATTGCAGTCACTCTTGGCTGACCTCAGCTTCAGCTTTGCGTTTGAAAGAGGTGACCTTCTTGGGCGATCCTTGAACACTGGAAGTCTGTTTACAGGAATGGGCTTATTGAGTGCCTTGGTACGATCAGTAAGCACTCTTTCACAAATGTTTGGTGCTGCTCTTGCCCTACATCTTGGACTTGATAGACAGTATTTACAAAAGAATCATCAGCTACATCCTTTGAACTCAATGACACAGTCTCTATACCATCATAAGATAATGGGTTCCCCAGATCTTCATGGTTTCAACCAAAGAATTCATATGACGTTTAATTTCGACTAAAAACTAGCAGTTTGTTCATGGTGTTGGCAATGTTTAGATGATGAATCACTGGATGGCAGGGTGTCTTCAAACTCATTGTTAAGCCTTGCAATCTCAGGACCACCAGACATCCACCTACACGGTTAACAATTGGTTTTCAGTGAGCCCTATATGGCTCCACCATACCCTTATACCATCTGATTATTTTGTTCATGGTCCAGTGGCATTGCTGAGAATAATAGATTTGTTTTCTGGAATGTGAATTTCCCAGCCTCAAATTCTTCAGCTAGCTGTGGCTGTCTGATGTGCAGCTGCTGCATATCCAGGACATGGACTGAGAGCTGATGAGCAAAATATGCACGATCCACTGCAAAAACCATGGCATGAACTCAACCAGAGATTCCACACAATTTGGAAATTTAATGACCGCAAAGATCTGATGAAGATAAGAATGGTTAACAGTTGCAGAACAAGTGACCAGTACTTGAATGGGGTTGCTTCTTTGCCTTTTGTTGGCCCCATGCCTCAGAGGTCTGTTTAGTATCAGGATGGCCGATCTCATATTCATCATAAGCCCGACGTTGTGGCATATAGGGACAGGCTGCTATGACCTGATGTGAATACCTCGTGTGTCTTATTTGAGATGCATGAATAAGGGAGTCTGCCTTTCCTTTAGTGGCAACATCTGCTTGAGTCAGCACCTCTATCCAGCCACTGCCCCAAATCAGTTTCTCTGCTGCTTTGCATGCTGCTATCTCAATATGTAAGCCTCCTAATACAATGACAAGTTTGTCCTCACCAACCAGATCTGGCTTTCCCCACTAATTGCTTTTGGCAATTGCAGACAGTAGTTGGTCACTGGCCATAACTAGAATTTGACCTGGATTTAAATGGTTGACAGCATTTTGTACATATGTCATGGAATGTTGTATCAAAGAAATGGAATATGAGTTTTCAAACAGAGGTGTCAATACAGTGGAACACTTTGGTAAAGTTTCATTTGACTGAAGCTATGCAAAGAATGCTGACCAGGAGATGTTTTTCTCAACTAGATTATGCTTACAGACATTTTCTGACTTTTTCTAGCCATGCATATTCCCCTTTGATATGTACACTCGATGAGTGTCTATCTGGCTAAGTGACAACGGCTGCAGCTGGCACAGTTGGATATTGTGCTGGTGTAGTGACTGGCAGAACATTTGTGTAAAACTCTGGTAAAGGGTTTAAAAAATTTGAAGCACTTGGCTTAATGGGAATGCTATCTAACAGGAAAGGTCAGAATAAGCTCTGAAGTGTGTATTTGCCGCAATACACAACTAAATACACAAAAATTTGGAGGGCTAGAGCTGTGTATTCCCATTGGTTTGCATGTTAAAGTAACCTTGAATAAACTGGTGACATTAGTAGCTGTGATTATATAATTTTTGTGAGGTTTGCCTGTAGATTTACTATGCGAAATTTGGTGTCTCCATGTGCAGTTTTCAAGTTATTAAGTTGCAAATTACAATGTAAAGTAATGTGAATACACAATCCTAGCCCTCCAGTGACTGCAGTGCCCTCTTTTAGGCAGGGCTAGAACCTTCTGTTCTTGTCCTTGCCTATTTCACTCCCTGCCCATCAAAGTCTGGATGCTGGAACAACGATATTCCTGTCCCATGGAATGAGCCTATGGTTGTAGCTGAGGAGGGGTTATAATCTACATTGTCCACTGCCCCTGTAATGAAAACGCCTTTTTGTAACTGGCCTGGAACAAAGACTTGGGTTTCATTATACCACTCACATACAGCATTTGCAAGATCTGGAGAGAACTGTACTACTCTATCATATGATGTGCAAATCCCTAAGTCAAACATTTTGTCAATCAGCCCACGTTTTCTGCTATGGGCATGAAGCAACATATAACAATGGTAGTGGTGCCTCTTGGTTGTGGTTGTGACGAAAAAAGGCAGATGATCCACGCCGTTGGTGTTTAATGCTGTTGTAGCGAATAAGCTGTGCTATAGTACAAGCTTCAGGTCTTCCATGACTTTCTGTTTGGTTTGCAATGCTGAGGCCTTCCAGAAGCATGCATACCAGTTCCTTAAGTGCTGCAGGGACAGCTTTTTCCTGGCAGTCAGTCGGAAATGAACCTTCAAAGTTGAATAAACCAATATCTCTCTGAACTATTTCAGCTGCTTGTGCCAATCATATAGCATCACTGTCAGTATCTTTGCTAAAAGCTCCTGACAGTATTTTTCCAAAATATGAGTTACGGATCAGGAGGACACCTTCACTGTTGGTGTGAACCTGGAGGTCTCGGATGTATGCCATCTTTTTTTTTTTTTTGCTTCATTTGTGTTGAACGGATGCTCTCTCCTGTTTCATTACCTAACAGCTGTTTCACTCGTTGGTGAAACATTTCAACTAAATATGCTGGTTTCAATATTGGAGTTTTCACCTCATTCGGTTCTTCTATGTACATCACCAGCTTAGCAAAAGCTAAACTTTTACATATTTCATTTTGCTGGTCTTTTAGAGTGGATGGAGCACAGTTAATGGCTCGAGCACTGTTATACAATGTACTTCATATCAATGGCAACAGCATTCCATGCACTTTGTTTTGCCAATAATTTGGTGTCACCGACTTAAAGGGCAGCTATTCGAATTCTAAAGTCAATACCAAAGGTGCAAGCTAGATGGAGTTCATCAGCCTTTGCCCCTTTGCCATAGAAGAAGTATTTGTCTTCAATTGCTGCCTCCTGTTTAGAATCAGAAAAGGAAGACCTGCTTTGTTTTAGTATCCCGTCATCACTTCCTGCGTACCCGAGTCTCCAGATTTTCTTTTTCGGAGGCGAACTAACTTTATTTTGTTGTAATTGTCTTTACATGCCTTGTGCCACTTTGCCTTATGGTCAGCTAGCATAGCACCTATTCCACTCCCATCATGAGGCAGCCAAGAAGATATTTTGGTAGCTCTCCAAGTACATTAAATTTATTTAAATCACCTGCCAGTTTGGTGTATCCTGCAACAGTATCTTTTCCCTTGGACTCTGCTGAACAGACAGTATTCTCGGTGCTAGCTTCCTGGCAGAAAATGTCCAGTCTGTTGCTACAACATTTGACTTGCTTTGATCCATTGTAATATACATGTATTTAAGACTAGTGGCTACAACTACATTCTCTCTATGCAACTATGGTTAGTATCTACATGACTGTGCAACCCATGAAGCCATCAATTTGACCCTACTCCTTGATTTCATTTTGGTTTATGAAGGTGATAAAAAAATCGACCATTCAAAAAAATTCAACAATTTCAGAGTTTTAGATCTGGTGAAGTCATGATCAATTAATCTTCAGAAACCCTGACAAATCAGGGCAACATTCATTTGTAACAATATGTACTAGAGCCTTCTCTTTGACAAAGATCAGTTCTGAGTGGACGGATGACCATGTCGTGACATATGCAAACTCAGATTCTTCTTCCTTGTTACGTCTTGAAATGGAAATACATTGGATTCAACAGTTTACCTCCCTTGAGCTACTTTTTGTACTAATTTTCCCTGCAATATGTACCTAAATATTGATACATTTGTATACCCTCCCCCCCCCCCAATCATAAATATCTGTTCAACCCTGTGTTTGGGCTTTAACGTGAATAGCACATTTCCCATAACATGATAATCCATCATTCATGGGTTGATCCAGATTTATTATTTCCCATCAGTGGGAAATAAAATAATTTGTGTTTCCATTGTTAATAAGTCTTGTACACTATTTGCAATTTAACTGAATTACTTATTCAGCCATTTTATGAAGTAGTAGTTGCAAACAAGACAAATGGAACATACAAACTGCTGCGGCAGCTTGTTGCTTACATGATCTCCTCTTCCGATGCTATTGAAAGGTTCCACAAGTTAAACGCAAAGGCTGTTCCAGTTCTATTATTTAATCTTCTGGAAAGGCCAGTTGGGAATATGAACTTTTGAGACATCCTGAAGTTGTTTATACAGTATATAAAAAAGGGCATTTTGTTTGAAGTTCAACATGCATATTAAGCAACCGTGCTCCTGTATATCAGGCAAGAGTGGTCTACCAAATTTGGATATATGTAGGAGCCCCCCTTTCTGATAAAACCTGTGCATCCTCTGCATTCTTCATTGTATACATGGTCACTCCTGTACCTAGCCTAGTAGGATTGTCCTACTCGGGTCAGAGAGGAAGAACAGAGATAGTCTCTAGTGGATAAATATTTTATTCATATTTACTAATTCACAAATTTACAAAATACATTAAATCTAAGTAACATCTATATTAACATATAAGACAATTAGGCATTGGTAGAATAGCAAGATATACAGGAGCTTCTCAATGAAGTAGGAAAAGACACATCCTTATGTAAAATTGAATCTTAGCACAACAGATGCTTACAAGACTCGTACGTGTAGGCACTAGATGAAAGGCAAACTGATAGAACATCTCAGTAGATTATCTCTTTGTCTCAGAACTGTTAGACAAGATAACAGTTATGATATCCTACAAACAGCAGCAACATGGATTTACTCACATCGACGTACAGATGCAAACATTGACAAGGCCCAAACCTTGATAATTTCGTGTTAAATTCATTACTATCTACTTATATAAAGAGAAACTTAACAAACCCAAATCTGTAAGGCCAAGTACTGTTTGAACATGATCAAGTTGATATTCCAAGAGCCAAGTCCTATTCCGTACCATTCACTGAAGAACTGCATAGTTCAAATCATTGTAGACAATTAATTTGTGAAAGGAACAATTCATATTCATAAAAATTGAAATTCAGAAGAAAGTTTTACATCATTTTTTTTTTGTGACACAAAAGAGCTGACATTGGAACTGTGATGTACCAAATAATATTTTCAACCTTGCTACCTCACAACTTTGTGGCCATAATTTATTGAAGTATGTCTACTCATTACCTGATGTGGCCTTTAAATTATCACTGGGAATACTGCTGCCAGGAATGTTATGACCACAGACATCGCTACACCTCAAGTCTCAGCTCTGAAATACCTTCACATTCATTTCCCCTTGAAAAAAAAAAAAAAAGACATCTAAATTCCTGAGTACATGCAGCATGAATCCGGTGATACTGCCAATACTCAACTTGTCAGAGGCCTTTCAGTCTTAAATTGTCAGTTTCTCATGTCCCATCACATCGTAAATTTTGCTGTCAACCCAAGGATAAAACAAGCAATTTCTAGCAACCCAACTTTTCCTTTTCCCTATTATATATACACCCAGCAAATTCCTAAAATTCTGGGTGAGGGAGGAGGGTCTCCTGTTAAAATTACCTTTTCTTTTAACCAACTGACCAACTTTCTCCATCATCTAGGCATGAGATACAGACAATTTAAGTAAGGGACCCAACGAAAAAAAAAAAAAAAAAAAAAAAAAAGAATACAACTTAGTATCAAGGTTCGAAAGATTTCAATGTTGAACAGACTGTATTTCAGACCCTGAAACAACGTTATCGGATATATGGTTAAATACTGCAAGCATTGCAATGTTCATTGACAATACCACAAACATGGATTTCTGGGCTACTTGGCCTTCTTAATTTCTCATGGGTTCAGTGATGCACAAGGCTGACCAGCATGAGGTGCACAAAATTTTATTTCTGACATTATAATATATTCAATACAGGAACCGAACATACCGTGTACACAAACCTGAGTTACTCGTCAGTCAAAATGAAAAAAAGTTTGGGTTTTTTTTCGTTTTTTTTTTTTGGGGGGGGGGGGGGGGGTCCATGAATTACATTTGTACCACACAAAGAAAAGCCGTCCATTCTTGACAAACTGTGCTGTACATGTACTTTAGGGGTAAATTTATAATCAAATGAAACCTAAAAAAAACTATTTCCCATGTCATATGGAACTACATTGAAGACAAATATAGCAAATTCTAACACTCTCAGAATCAGATGATTGACCTGACTTTATATACAGAGTAAAGCTTTAAAATCCAGACAAAGATCAGTGTAACTACTCAGCATTCTTCCGATTAAGAATACCTAAATTGCCAATTATAGATAAAATAAAAAATACATTATAACACATGACAATAAACATAAATAAAAGATTAAATAAACATACCTGAGGGTACAAAACAAACATGTTCACTCAAAAATGTTGGGAAACAGAACTTAAACAACAAGCAAATGTAGTTTCAATTAAGTAGATTGGACTCTATGATAATTATTCATTATACGAATTAACAACATCTGCAATTGTTTTAAAACATAAACTTGCCAGTCAGTCAAGCCTTCCAGCAATGACTTGAATACAAAGCCAAGATGAGTCATCAAACATACAAAACTATGCTTTTGCCAGAGCAATCAAAAACATCTTTTTGGCACATCTTGTACACATACTGAAACAATGAAATAAGAGCTTGGTCAGTGACAAACGTAATTTAAGTAACCATCAGGACAGCCTTAATCAATGTAAATGTTAGTTTCCACACATTCTGAGTCAGGATGTTTCCGAGATGTTACACTGTACAAGTGTGTACAACTGTATAGAATGTTCACACAGAAACCAAGTGCTGTAAGTATGGTGTACTTTATATCACATTTTGCTTTGTTCACATACATATATCACATTTGGCTTGATTTTGATTAAGTACACCTTAAATACATTACAAAAATTTTTTCATCAGAATATAGTGCAATATATTTTTCACATTTGATATTCTGGCACTCATCTAGGTCTATGCAAGTTAAAATATACATGTTCCATGTTCTGAATGAATATCACCTTTCCTCCCATTTGCTCTTTAGTTTTCATTAAAATATCGACTGTTGAGAAATAAAAAACGTAACATTTATACCATCTGCAGACAGCACTAAAGATGAAATGTCTCTCTAAAATTCAGATCAACTCATTCCATGCCAGCAATGTTCATATAATATTTAGCTTCAACCAGAGGCCACTCCATTCTATAGCCACCACTGATCTGCGTATTTGTGCATGCATGACAGAACATGCATAGACCTATTGGTTTTTTAAAATTTATTATGTCTATACAACTTCTAGCCCTGCGGTCATGGCCCCATAATGGACTATTGCCAGTGATTTCATATAGTTACCCGAGAGAACTTCCATTCAACTACAAACATGTTGGATCTCAAGTTGCCATTTTTTTCATTCTCTCGCAATCCATGCCAAGCTGCCGTGGGGGCATTTGGAGGACGATTTTTCAGACTCTGCAAGTCACCCACCAATGGCATTTACAATATTAGTACACACAGAACTGTTTAAAACAGGTCCAAATCTTGACTTGCATGTACATTAATGCACTTTTTCTTTGGCAGGATGTTGGTAATTAATTTAATTAGATTTCACATACATAATTAAAGTGCACCCAGCAACTTTTACTAAAAAACAGACCTTTAGGTTTTTAACATTGTCTGCAGTATGTCTAGTAAAATACAACATTATTTATGTTACCTTAAGAATGGGCTTCAATGTAATTATAATCCACAATACACTAGTACAACTCTAAGTGGCTAATCTCTTGCCTAATGTATGCTGTATTGGACATCTTGAATAAAAAGATAAAAAGACTAGATCCTGGACAGTGAATATCACAGAATGACTGCATCTCATTTGTTGCACTTTGTTGACATTAAACTCTCTAAACCGTATTATTGTAGAGCTATATTTAATGTTTCAATCATGTACTTGGTGACATTTAATGCATTTTGATCTTCTTCAACTTGATAATTCTGGAATATTCAAATAATAACCAAGTCTATACTAATAACCATAAAATTACTTAGTGTTCTCCTTTAGATGAGACTCAACTGAATCACTCAAGAGAATATGACTTAGTTTCCCATAAAATATGACATTACTGAAAACTACACTATTTATTCAATAAAGCATCAACAAGTGAGACTTTAACATTTTTAATAAGTCCTGATGTTTGACTTAGTAACTTGCACTTGTATTGAAACATTAAATACATGTATGGCTCTACAACATCATTATTAATGAACTGCATGAACCTATATAGCTATGAGACTACTTCATATATTTTAAACATTAACAACTACAGAAAAAAGTGCCCTACATGTACATGTACAATCTGGGCCTATTCTTTATAACTTCAGTAAAATGTTTTAGCAGAAAATTTCACCAAAATATGCAGCTGCATATCTAAGTTTCTTGCTGATGTGCATGTCGGTACTTGAGCAATAAAGGTTCCTTTTATTTTGCATATGTTGACATAGATATGGCAATCAGCAGCTATATTGTATATAAGGCAAGTATCATCATGTGAGGATGTCCTCGTCATAACTGTTGGGGCGGTGGCGACGGTGACCCAAGTCTGGCAAGTCATCAGCCAAGTTCCATTTGGTATGATATGCTGAAAAAAGTAAGCAATAGAATAAAGGCTTCCCATTTGGATCCAAGGTTACCAAATATTTTAATTTCCCTTGCCATCAATACAAGCAAGATTTTACACCTGACCGTAACCCTGTAAATGCTATACCTTGCAGGGGCAGTACACATTCTTTAAACATCAAACTGTTAACAGGGCATGCAGATTTCAAAAACTACTAAACCCCCTGCCCCCAAAGACATTAAATCAAAAACAAGTCCTCAGCACCTAAATTAAGTGGTCCTTCAATAGTAAACATTCCCTCTTCCCCCAAAATATTTTTTTGAAATTTCATTGTGTTAGAATTATATGCTGGCAGACAAATCAGACTGTTGTCTTTTTTATGTTTTTCTTTCTTTTTGGAAGGGGGGGGGGGGAGGATTAAACTGGTCTTAATGTCAAAATTTTAGTTTCTTCCCTTAAGCTACCCTTCATGTTAAATCTCATATTTTGATGAAGTCGTTACACAGTTATTACTTTCCATTTGTAAAAGAGCCTTGAAATAGTTCAGTGTTTCCCTTCCTATGTCTGTAGGAATATACAAACTGTCTGCTAACTCTCTAGCACTAGAGATAGGAAAACCACAAAAAATATTCACTTCTGGGAACAAAGAACAATAAGTTTGCGCATGTAAATGTGCCTCAATATACATCAAAATTAACTTGTAATGTCACAAAAGATGTGATAAATGACTGATAATTCATAAATTTATAGATATCAAGGTGAAAAAGAGGTTTAAAGAAAATACCAACATGCACCTCCAACACAAGAGAGTACCGAACAATTTAACATTAGGGGGCGCATGTGTGTCATATGTTTGTAGGAATATATTGTAATTTGTATCTTCCTGTGCAGCCATCCATTTCTCTGTGATCAAAACTGCTCTACATATGTGACAGGGGCTAGTGCATATAATAGTTATAGCTAAATGTACCACATAGCATGAGGTTACCACATTTAAATGTTTCCCTACTGATATAGTTTTAAATTAATGAGTGCACAGTGATCCACAGGGTCTATGTCCCCTGTCACAATATACAGAAGAAAGCTATACAATGTATACAGCAAGTCTGGATGCACAAAAATTGATATGTTCTTGGGCCCTGTGACCTTGAAAGGTCAAGGCAATACATGGCGCACATGCCCTTGGTATGAAGCATATCTGGTATAAATTTCATTATTCTGTCTCTAAGGGTTCTAGAGATATGCTGCCAGACACACGGAAATGGATCTGTTCTTGGGCCCTGTTTTCAATGTCAAAAACAATACACAGTGCACATGTCTGTGGTATGATGCATCTCTGGTATAAATTTCATAATTGTATCTCTTAGGGTTCTAGAGATATGCTCCCGGATGGACCAACAGATGGACATGGCCCCTATCCCCACTAACTGTATGTCCCCCTATGTCACCTTCAGTGGTGGGGGACAAGTTGATGATACAAAATAATGAAAATTGATGTGCAGTTGCACATGTTAAATTTTTCTTTTTTTAAATCTGCACATCAAGTTGAAATTTAAGCTTCATATTTTGTTTTGTGCACAAAAAGTGAACAAGACATGGGCATGAGAGATGAGGTACAAGTACATGGGATGTCCTCTTGTAGTCATTTCATGTAACTATTTCACCTGAGCACACATATGAAATTAGCAATTATTTTTTGAAGTTTCTATCAGGATTTCAGAAATTACATTGCTCTGATTTGATCACTCATTGCTTGATTCCTTGACACATCAGAATTGTATGCACCTGCATTATATGCACAAGTTTTGAGGCCTTTTGAATGGGTTTCAGTGACTGGTTATCTCGTCAGCCTATCTCTAGGCCATGAGGCCTAACTGAGGCTTGTGTCCAAATTCTACCTTGCTGATTCCAGCAGAAACAGAATATTACAGGTAATGAACCATTTGGCACTTTTCCACACTATGCACAATGTTACCCTTTAGTTTGAAAGTCATGGGTAAATAGGCTCACTTGCAGAGTCTTAAATACTAACTATTATATCTTAGATTTCATTTGTTTTATAACTCCAACGAAAAAAAAAAACGTATTGCAATTGGTTTTTGGCTCATTGGACATCACAGCTACCCCTGACCCACGGTTGCTTGCCAATGCAAGCCAATGCAACTGAACAACATACTGATGTCACTCAGACTTGAAACACTGTTATTCTAATGGATTGTTGTCACCTTTGCACCTCCCTTGTCCACAAGTTCCACATCTTGCACACCAGCATTAATCCTAACAGGGTCACAGAATCTTTGTTTAACATAAACAAGAGGCTCATGGCCCTAATGCTTTGCTGACCACCATTATCAAAAAATCATTTCCTGAAACGTATTCCCCATATGACCATGAGAAATTTATCAAAATCATCTGTATTAAGCAATATCCAACTTCCACATGACACACATTTGTGGTACATTTGGCATCATCTGCCTTATTCTTTATCAAGATATTGAATTCTGTCCTTTTCTTATGTGCTTAATGACCTTGAAAAATAAGTAAAAGTGACCCCAAAAAGTACGCCACCAAAAGTGGGTGTTTTATATTCAATGTACTTAAGTGCTATAATTTTCCTCAGATGGCTCAATTCTCTTTGCCATTGACGTCCGAGCTACACTCTGCCATAACAAAATCACCTCTTCAAACTGAATGGGTCTGGTGACCTAACAAAAATTAGTCAAGGTCACTTATTTCATATTCAACATATTAGCATTGGATATGATTTTTTTATCCTGTAAATTTGGCACGAATACAGCAGCTGTAATAAACGCAGATTTACCTTTATGTCATTACTAATGTATATCTTTCTAAGAGAGGTCAGAGACCAATAAACTTAAATAGCCTTATTGTTATATTCAGGCCAAACTGATTAAAATGATAATTACAATTTCAGTCATTTTGAAGAATGGCCACAAAAGGAAAAAATTCCCCCAAATGCCAATAAGGCTCATCTAGATTTAACGATTTATTCTGGACAAGGAATGATCAATGATCACATTACTCACATTCTGTCTCATCCAGTGGCTCCAGTCTGGGGCTCCTAGAAGCCTTGACTCCAATCAGGCTCCTCTGGCCTGGGGGAGTACCCCATCCTCTAGGTGCTGGCAAAGGATCCCGGTCAAGTGATAAGGAACCATGATCATTCATTTCCACAGAATCGTCCTCATCTGGAGATGGTCCTGTCTTGTTGCGCCTAAACCTCTTTTTCTTTTTCTTCTTTTTCTTCTCACCCTCATCTGAAAATGATTGCAAAGCTATTATCATGATTATGACTGGTGGCAAATATAATGCTCAGCTGGCACATTTCACATCATTTTACAAAGGGAGAAATTCCATGTATTAAATGAGAGAGCAAATCAAGTTAATCTACATGTGGCATTCTTCTACAGCGTTTCCTCCTTGCAAGGCCCATCATTACATGGTGGATTCTGATATGACATTGTGGGCCCCTTAGCTCCCTCTAAAGCATTTTTCCTGTAAACTTCTATTCAAAATGCCCCCTCATTATGATAAGGTGGTTTTTTTTTTTTGTTTTTTTTTTATTTGGACAATCGCTTATCACTCTGCCCTCTGATCAGATAGCGGATCCCGATCAAGACAAATTGTTCCTGATAATGGAATTCAACCCGAGTCTCCCACCTCTGAAAAGGATCATAAGCGAAACTGGGGATTGCTCAAAGCCCCCAGACATACCCACCACCTGGGTGACACACGAGTCATCGTGGGCTATAGGAGAACTAAAAATATGAAGGATCTTCGAGTTTGTTCCAGATTGCGGCATCCTACAAACACCCAGGTGGCATCTATTTCAGGCGTCATACAGCAGAACCCCTGCAACACTTTGACATGTTGTCATTGTCCAGACTGGACTTATCTGGGAAAGTGGTGAGCACAGCAACAGGTCATTCCTACCACACACCAAAGGGTGGCAATAACCTGGTCTATTTTCTCACTTGCTTGCATTGCAACAAATAGTACATGGGACAAACAAAGCGCCCACCTATGGACAGGTTAAGAGAGCATTTCTATAACATCAAGAAAAAAGATGTAACACAACCTTTAGGCAGACATTTCCATTTACAGGACATGTCGCAATCAATCTAAAGATCTGGATTATGGAACATATATGCATTCCACCAGAATTGTCTAGGACAGAGACACTACATTTGGAGAGCAGGGCCAGAATTTTGCACAAATTTGCGAGAATCTATTTGAATTTTTGTCAATTAGTTTTCTTTTTAAAGAAAGGCAAGTTTAGGAGAATCTTTACAAGAATGGATTCTCAGATTCTCGCCGAAATTCTGGCTCTGGAGAGGGAAAATCATTGGATACACCAGTTACGCACTACTGAACCATTTGGCCTCACCGCCACAGGTCGATATGCACCCTTGCCTAATATTAGGCCAAATTTTTAGTTCTGTGCCTATCTACCTATTTCACATGACACTGAGCTACCCCCTACTGGGGAGCTCCAGAAATCACTGTGAACCCTTTAATTGAGTAAAGGCTATTAATCGGTAGAGTTCCATATACATTGATTTACAGCAGATATGCCTGAGGAGGATTAGTTTTCCACTTACAAACTGACTAGGGGCCAATGTCATTAGTCAATTTCTTTAAATGAGGCTTGGTGACACAGGATTACCAAACAACATGTTGCCAGTGAGGCATGCAGGATCTATTATGATGTGAGGAATCCATATTTTCACGTCATACTAACAAGTCAATTTGGCAGTTAGACTGGTAGATGAGCCTTACCACATGGACATTAATTTTTGTGTGACGCTGCTTAACGGTCTGTGGCAATGTTACTGCCTGCTATGTGAGCAGCGTAATCAATGGTGTTTTTATTTCCCTCTCTGATAAGCTCAGTATAGAGAGAGAAACCAGTATTTATCTTTGACAGTGATTTCAGTTTTGAATGCTACCGGCCTTGCTTAGTCTTATCTACTCATTACAAGGTGGTCTTGCTTTAACATGGTCCGTTTCATGGCCAGACCTCATCATCAGCATTATAGCGAGGGGTATGGTAAACTCAATCAAAAATGCACACATTGTACATTGTGAACTCTAGATTCATAAACACACACACAGAGGATACAATTACCAAACATGGACATTCTCAATACTGTTGGTAATGTCATACACAGAATTTTGGGCAGCACTACTGACATACAAAGTTGTATGTTATTTTTCAATTCTGTGTATGTATGTATGTATGTATGTATGTTGAATTCTGTAGTTTGCCACAGCAGGATCTCTGTCTGAAATCTCAGTTCTGAATTGCTGCACAGATGCTTGCAGGTAAGGTTTACCCCCTTACAATTTATTTCAACACTTGTTTAATTCAGTGGTATTTTTCAGCTACATGTATGAAAAAGTTTTCTCTGAATAGAACATCATTCTTGTCTCAAACACTTGTGACTGCCTTTGTGAAGTGATTTAACAAGTCAAACCACGTGTTGTGAAATGGCGTTGATAAAACATGGAATATTTCATGGTTACAGTGAACACAGAAGTGAAAAACCCAAGCTTACAATGCAGCACAACACAAGGAATACATCAAAGAAAGTCTTTGAAAATGCACATTTTCTGTGCTACATTTTTTTCAGATCTTAGAGCATCAATGTAACCAAAGCCAAAATTTACAACATATACACAATTTTTATCAATCTTACATAAAGGAATGTAAAAAAACTAAAAGAGAAATGAGCAACACACACTCACACTGAAATATGTTTTGGAATACTTCAGAAACAAATATTAAAAAAAAAAAGTAGTGTGAGCAACCAATTCACAAACAACATGTCAAAACTGCAGTGTCATATATTAAAAATTCTGGCCAGCAAATTAAAAATTTCTAATAAGACAGACAAATTTGTTCAGGTTTCGTCTCCATGCAGATTGTATTGTATTGGCTTGTAAACTTGTTTGCAACACTCACCAGACCCAGACAGTGGCTCTAAACCTAGAGGTGGAAGTGGTGCAAGTGCTGGCCTCAAAGACCTAGAAAATTCCCTATCATTGTCTTCCTCCTCCTCATCCTGATAGCTCTGGTACTTTTTCCGTCCAGATAAGTGCCCACTATGATGTGACTCTACCTCTTTACGTTTATATCTTGACTCATCCTCATCCTCCTCATCAGAGTCCTTGCCGTATGTGGACTTCTTGTAGCGGCGTTTAGTATCGTATAAATCATCTTCACTGTTACTATTCAATTGTCCTACATCTCGGACATGTGACTTTCTCCCAAATCTTGAAAATGTCTCCTCATCACTATCATTGGCATATTTCTGCTCAGAAAAGTTATGCTTTGGAGACATTCTTGGGCTGCCATGCCTTGGTGACAGAGACTTGTGATAGTTTGGGGATACTGGAGGCGGCGACGGAGATCTAGCTTTTTTCAAATACGGTTTAGACATAGATGAATGGGAGTATTTGCCATTGAAATTTCTGTACTTGTCTTCATCAGTATTATTGCCAGAGTCATCATTAGGTTCAGCTGGGGTCAATTCAGAGACATCATGAAGATTACTTATGCCCCGTTTCCAGGTAGGGCCATCATCACTGTCATGGTCGCTATCCTGCTTAAAACGACTCTTCAAGGTCTTCTTCGACTTAAACCTACCAGGTGAAGAGGGCCTGTGATTGTCTCTGGGCGTGTATTGGCGAAAGTTTCTACTAGAATCCATGGACAACTTGAGATTGCTTTGAGTGACAAGCATGTCTGAATCGCGGCTATACAGACCTTCATCCGAAAGTGACCTGTGGTTACGAGTAAGAGGCATGCCTGAAGACCTAAGGGCTCTTGGAATCCCATCCTCTTCATCTGTCCCTGAGAACCTTTTGGCAAGTCTTGAAGATCGGAATGGGGATCGATTTTCTGTGTCCTCTTCATCATCGCTGAGTTGCCTGCCTTTCTTTTTCTTCTTTTTCTTGGCTTCTTTTTCCTTTAGTTCCTGCACAATAAATGTTAAAATATAAAAATAATTGTTTTTTTTCCCTAAAAAATAATGACACCAAATAAATTACAAATATGTGCACATATACTCACCTCAGAAAAAAAGTGCTGAAGGTTGTTTAGTGGCAAACAAGGTGGACAACAAAGTATAGTGATATTGTAAAGAGAAAAGATGAACAGCTATGGTGAAGCAAAGAGAGAAATGATGTGAAGCTGAGAAGTGAAGCCAAAAGAAGCCTTATGATAGCTGCAACATAAGGAAAAAGTGGCCGAGAGTTACGATGACAAAGCAGACAGGAAGACATGGGAAAGAGTATCTCTTGTGCGATGACTGGTGCATCAAATTTTCACAAAACTGCATAATTTTCCTAAACCAAATGATACATTAGATATGGATAGATCTACAATAACAACAACTCCATCTTGCACTTGACTTCATCAATACTAACTATACATGCATGGTACCAATGTGATGGTTTCAGTTGTACTGACAAGATTATATGTTCCTGAGCACAGTGAACTTTTACTTCTTAGTCTGACGTGGAAAATAAATGAAATTTAATTTGTTCAGCAGGCAACAAGATTACTAGAAGAAGAAAAATGTAATAGATCACTATAGGCAAACATGATGCTCACAAACAGCAATGTGGATCTTTACTGGAGAAGATTCAATACATTCAGAAATTAAATCACAGTCAACATACATATAACTGGTCCCTTTGCATGGGTAAAACATAACTGGTCCTTTTAGACTGGAAAAACTATTGTGAACATGTTATCCTTCATTTGAACTGCAACCCATTCCTGGTACAAGGACAATAATTTGTATCTTCAGCCACACACTGATGTTTGTTAAGCTTCGATAAGAATATCTGTAAGCGTTTGTGAATGTCTAAAATATTCTAACAGTAAAAATGAACTACTGAAGCTTGCAATAAAATTTGTTAATTTGTTTCCACGTCTCAATTTGACTGACGATTTTATGCTCAACTAAAGTCCTTGTGAAAAGGTATCTATACAAAAGTCTCAAAGAATTATTGTTTCAATCAAAATTCTTTTCCCACTTGCTTGCCTATAGATAGATTGTTCCATTAATGTTTACTGGAGTGCAGATTTTGAGAGTGCTGCAAAGATGTGCCTGAGGGTCACTTTGCTGGCAATCCACCTCCATGGCCAGGGTAAAGTAAGATGTGATTGTTGTGTACCTTTTGTCGCAGCTCCTCAATGTCAACACGCTTAAACGGATCTCCTCGATCCTCACCCTCACTTTCTCCTGCAGACCCACGGTCCTGCTCCTCTTTTTTCCATCTGAAAATAATCAAAATATAAACATACAAAAGATTTAAATATTTAAGATTCACAAAAAGAAAGAAAAAAAGGGGTGCCTTTTCTCCTCAATGTGTGGACCACTTTTTTTTCTAAACCAAATTATGCATACAAAATGATATCCCTTGCCCTAAAGGAAGGTTCTCTAACTTATAACCAGACATGTGTTCAAAGGATATGGATACCCCCACCTATCACTGCCCCCATCAGTATTGGAAAGAATACCATGTAATTAGTGTAAGACTTCAAAAATATTGTCAAATCTTATCAGGGATAATAATAATACACACACACCTTTTCATATCTTGATTGATATTCCCGTCAAATTTAATGGCAAAACCTGAAATACTTTATGAGCAACAAATGCACAAGTTTGACAAGAACCAATATTTATTTTCCTGGAATTGTCATTTTCACTAAGTTAATTAATGAGAATCAACAGAGGATAATTATCCCAAGGGACAAACAAAACACCAAAGGCAGGGCTTCACATACTGATTAATGTTACTACCAAGTTTCATAGCTGTTGCTCAAACACTTTGAAATACGCATGACAAGTTGTGAAATACATGACACACGCTTGACATGAGCCAACATTTTCACTGAATAGACATTTTCATTAGGTAAAATAATGAAAAATGAATAGAGATTTTATTAACCAAAGAGCCAACAAAGCCCCAGGTGTACATCTTCTTATACTGATTAATGTTCCAACCAAGTTTCATAGGTGTACCACAAATACTTTTTCGCATACATGTGACACAAATCTGACAAGTCTGATGTTGAATCAACATTTTCAGTAATTAATGATTCATTATCAGAGGATAATTAATCCAAGAGACAAATAAAACCCTAGGTGCATATTTTCATATATTGATTGATGTTTCCACCAATTACATAAGTGTACCTTAAAATACTTTTTAGGATACATGCGACACAAATCTGACAAGTCGAATCTCAAATCAACATTTCCCCTTAGTTAATTATTTACTAACAAGACATGTTTGTAAAACATACATGTAGATGCCCCCCTACCATCATGTTTGCCCTCACTACATTGTTGATAGTACTAAATGGGGCACTCATGGCCTTGAAAAGTGGATGCAGAAGCGAAATTCACTGAAGTGGCCTTGTGACCTTGGAAATTAGGTCAACCTGACACTTCTTTGAAGCTGACCAAGCCCTAATAATAGAAAGACTATAAACATATACAAAATAAAAGCTTTGCTCAAAAAATTCTGCAGTTAATAAACAGAAACCAAATTCAGTACTGTGATTCTGTGACCTTGGGAATTGACTAAGCCATTTCAGAACTTAACTCTTCAGAAGGCTATATTCCTGTGCAATATGAAAGCCCTAGGTACAATAGATCTCTGGTTATGCAGAAACCGAGTTCATCAATGCCACTCTAGGTGGTGACCTTGGGAATTTGATCAGGGTCATCCATCTTCTAAGCTGACAAAGACTTAATTGGGGACTATTACCATTTGCAATATTATAGTCTTAACTTAAATTCTGAGTTACACTGCAGAAACCAAGTTTACTAAAGTGACCTTTGAATTCAGGTCAAGGCCACCCATTTTCAAACTTGACCTAGCCCCAGTTAAGGACTATAATCCTGAACAATATAAGGTCCTATCATAAAAACTTTTCTATAGTGTATAATTTCAGTAGAGAGTTCAGATATACAAGCAAAAAGTATTCATATTCAACACGTCATGTATTTTAAAAAATAACTGAATTTTGTGAAACAAATTTTGGTATTGTGCCCTCCATTCTGCTGGGCAAGACTTCATGCCTCAAATCTCCTCCTATGCACCTTTAGCTGCTCACTCTGATGAACAAATCCCTAAAACCTGTTGAAGTGGATTTTTAGATTTCAGTACACCCAGAACTGCAGTTTTGATGGTAAAATATGCAACAATTGGATTATACGCAAAAAATTAATGCACAAAGTTAAGTTAAGCACAAAGGTTATCACAATGCACTAATTCAACATAAATTGTGAAATGTTGCAGTGGGGTGGGGATGCATCATTAACTTAATGAAGCTGGATTCTTCACTTGTTATGAAGTACATTTTGGGTTACATTCAGCCCTTTGGGCTACTGTCTTCACATCAGAAGTCTGCATGTTGCCAACACATTGACACACACAGCAAGTCTCACTTTGACCAAAAAGCCTATTAAATAGACAGAAGTTATACCTGGCTGGTAGCTGTCCTTAGTATCAATTTTACGTAATGCAATGTTTGTACATTTAATAACTTTATCCTATGCTGCTTTCATGACCAAAACAGACCTGCACACTATGCAGTGTCTGGTCTGCACACTATGCAATATCTGGTCTGCCCACTATGCAGTGTCTGGCCTTCACACTAGTTATGCAGTGTCTGGTCTGCCCACTATGCAGTGTCTGGTCAGCCCACTATGCAGTCGCTGGCCTGCACACTATGCAGTCTCTGGCCTGCACACTATGCAGTGCCTGGCCTGGACACTATGAAGTGTCTGGTCTGCCCACAGCACAGTATGTCAAGTCATTAATGTTAACCCGTAAAGTGCTGATTTCAGATTGAGTCAACAGCTTTCCTTGGGACACTTTGCGGGCAAAGTGTCCCAAGGAAAGCTGTTGACTAAGACTACTTTTTGCTGTAGACATGGCTTGCTGGTATTTGAATGAAAGGTATCTTCATCAGGAATTTGAATTTTTTAACCATTGTATGTTTTACAGTGATAAGAAAGCAACTATAGCAGTGATTAGCACCTTAAGGGTTAATAAACGTTTTTATTGGCCAGACTTCATTGTCAAGCAGGAAAATCTTAGATATGGTGGACAGTACTATGCTTGGATGATATGGTAATTCAGAAAGAGGCGAAACATAACTGCTGTTTCAGGAGCATGATGGAATACTCACATGTTATGCCTGCCTGCCTTCTACCATACACATTTTCAATACAACCATAGCAAAACTGGAACAGTCAAATAGATATACTAGGTGTTTTTGTCAACTGTGCAGACTGTTATTAAAGGAACCCATAACATAAAGCTGTGCACTTTTGAGAGCTTCTTATTCTAGATTAATCTTACCGTGCCTCCCGTTCCATCTTCTTTCTTAATTTCTCTTTTTCGTTTTTCTCCTTCTGTTCAGCCATATCTTTCTCCACACGCTCATGAAGCTTGGCAAAGTTGTTAGAAATTGTGTCAACAAGCCACTGCATGCCTTGTTGAATGGACTTGTCCAGCTTCTTCCCTTGGCCACTGATTGCAGAACAAGTTTCCTGAAAGAAAAAATAGTCAACTATGTCAGAATTTGCACTTCTTCAATCTAGAGATTACATTTACATCTACTATGATTATCTATTTTTTTCTCAAAAATTACATCATCATGGCAATGCTACAGTTAAGCCCACGTTAAACTTAACAGTCACCAAACGCATCAACCTTTTTCCAACCATTTGAGTGAAAGGCAAACCTTTTTCAAACACTTTCCAAACCATTACAAAACCATTTCCTCTGATTGCATTTAAACACTTTTAAACCTTTCTCTAATGGTTAACAGCCATTTCACACACTTTCTCAATCTTATTGATGAAAATGTTGAATTGGTTTGAAATGGTTTGCAACCATTTGAACCATTTGAAGCCCTTTGTCAACCTTTTCCAAACCTTTTACAACCTTTACAAACCCCACCACAACACTTTGCAACACAAAAAATGCATTTGGCTGTTAAGTTTTAGATGGGCTTAACTGTATATCAACTGTAGAGACAACAAAAACATTACAGACACTACAATGTCAGTGACAGAAGAGTTCCCTGCTTAAAGTGCTCTAAGCAATATTCTTTGATCTGGCACCATGTTCATTCTTACAGAAACCAGCACACATGAAACACAATCTGTCACAGATGCGACACAATCTGTCACATGAACAATATGAGGTAAGTGTTTGCCTCATGTTTTGGAATGCAAAGTTTTACATATCGGTGCTTATACAAAACGCTACTTATATGTATGTACCCTAGACAAAAATGTTTTTTTTTACATGTATTTTACTGCTTCAGAATCTTCTTTATTCCACTATCACTTTCACCTGACAAAATGAAATTATCCAATTTCTTTTGGTTTGCATTAGTTATTGCATGACTTGATTCCTCTTGTACAGATTTAAATCTACAAATACCTAATCAACAAAAGCCAGGTATCTTATGTCCTCTATATATAGAGGGAAAAGTCAACACACTAGAACAAATATGTACCAGCTATGTAATGAATAAATAATCAACACAAAGCTGATTATATCTGTGTATCTTACCACTCTACAAGGACACTTGTTCATATTGACAGTTTCTTCCAGGTTTAGCTGCTCACAAATGTCTATCTCATCCATGGCCCCATCTTTGTCCTGTTTGTTTGCCAAGCTGTGAAATATGCACAAAATTCAAGGCTTTCTTTTTTTGCCTGGTACAAACAAATAAATGCTACACAATGACATGAATCTTAATCTATGTTCTTTATCCCAGGTAGCATGTCAATAGCTATTCACCTAAAAAATGATGTATAGAGCATCAACTATGATGTCAAGAAACAAATTAATTACTGTAAATTGCTTTAATTTTGCTGTATTCTTATTTTCGCTTATTTCGCTGATTCCACAAAACCGTGAAAATAAAAACACAGTGAAATAGTACCTTAACATTGTTTGCATGGGAATTATGTTCAAAACAGTAAAATAAAATTGCGGTTAAATGTCAAAAATACAATAACCGTGAAAATTTGTACACGCGAAAATAAAGAAATTTACAGTAATGGGAGTTTTTATGATATACACTGTATACATGTAATCACATAATGTCTGCAATAAATGAGTACACATAATTAACCCCCTGCTGATGAAAATATGATAGAGCAAATCTGATATGTTAAATGTGTTAATCTTTACCACAATGCTTTCCTGAACCATCAGCTGACCACAGTTAACCCAAGCCCACCAATATGTTTGTGAGATCAAGCAACCTACAGCTATTATATTCTTTTGTGATACATTGTGCAAACAACCCATGAATGACTGTCAAAAAGTAAATATACAGATTTCCATCTCTCAGTACAAGTGTACATTCTGTTTTTATGGCATAGCTTGACAAATTTCATGCTGGGACCCCTGCAGTTACCAAACAATCTTGCTGGGCTACCACTTTGTTCAATATCATCACCATGTATACATGTATAGGGGTGGTAGCCCCTGGAAAGTTTTGGGCTACCAGGTTCTTTAAATATTTGTCAAGCCCTGTACAGGCTTACGGTTCAATATATTACAGATCCCTAAAGACTATTTACCTGCATAATGCTCCCCTTTGTACAGAAATTGTTACAAGCAGAAAGTATTTGCACCCACTGAGATTGTAATTTTAAATACAGTATATCTAAATGTGTAATTTTAAAAACAATATCTCAAAATGTGTTGCATCCAAAAACAGGAGCTCCCTAAATAAAAGAAATTCCCATGTTATACTTTCTTACTAAAACTTTTTTTCAAAGATTTTCCACCAAAAAAAATCATAAAAAATCCAAAAAATCACTGGAGCATGACCATTCAAACAAACTTGGTAGAGACCCACTCAAGATACTTTGCCACCAAGTTTGTAGTCAATCTGACTGACAGTTTCTTCCAAGAAGTATAAAACATGAATTAGCATTAGAATGCCTATTGATAGGAAAGGTACATTTATCAAAAAGTACCCAAATTGAAAAAAAAAATCTTTAAAAATCAGGAATCCACAGCAGTGCCACTTAGTAAACAACTTTATTTGACCCTGCCACAAAGAACATATCCACCAAGTTTCAGCTTAATCTGAGAGTCAGTTCTGGAGCAGAAGTCAAAAATAGTGAGACACACAAAAAATCATTAAAAAAAAAAAAAAAATGAAAAAAAAAAAATGAAAAAAACATTGCAGTGCCATCTGGTAACCAAGTTAAGAACTAAGAGTCTATAGGAGAGTCCCTGTGTGATATCAAAGGCAATTGGCTGAGCGGTTTTTAAGAAATTCTTTCAAAGATTTGCCCCCAAAAAGAACCCCAAAAAATCATGAAAAATCCAAAAATCACTGGAGTGTCACCATTTGAACAAACCTGGTAGAGGCTAACCCAAGGTACATGTATGTTGCCACCACGTTTCAAGTCAATCTGGATGATAGTTTGGGAGAAGAAGTCAAAAATGTGAATTACCATTAGAATGCCCATTGACTTTAATAGTAATCAATGGGAGAGGCGCATTTATCGATAAGTACCTGAATTGAAAGAAAAAAAAATTGTTAAAAATTAGGAATCCAGAGCAGTGACACATACATGTAGCTAACAACTATGTTTGACCCTTTCACAAGGAACATATCCACCCAGTGTCAGCTCAATCTGAGTGACGGTTCTAGAGAAGTTGAAAATAGCAAAAACACACAAAAAATCATAAAAAATTACAAAAAAATTGCAGCGCCACCTGGTGAACAAATTAAGAACCACTGCTCCGTAGGAATGATCCTATGTGATATCAAAGCAGTCGGGTGAGTAGTTTCAGAGAAGATTTTTTAGTAATTGACAAGTCAGCTAAGCTAAAAACTAGACATACCTGCAACGCAAAGTGCTGTTTGAATGGTCCACCATTTGCCCAAATTAGGTCATAGTGACACCAAAATCTAATTAGTTCATCATGGCAGGGAAGATAAGCATATTGCCAAACTTGAGCAAAATACATGGAGGCAATCTGTAGATATCATAGTACTGAAAATGTACACATCCAGACAGACGGACAACCCAAAAACATAAAGGGTTCCACCATCGGGTGGACCCTTAAAAAAGAGTGCTTCAATGTCACTTTTCACCCAACTCAGTGTCTTTGTTTACTTACACCAGTATTGGCTTGCCAGCCACCTGGGCATGACTTAGCACCTGCTCCAGGATAAACTTGCACTCAGCTATTCGGTCTGGCTCACTGGAGTCAATAACATAGACGAGGCCGTACACTTCCCCATAATAATTTTTCCAGATATCTCGAATTTTCTTGCCACCACCCAGGTCGAACAAGGTGATATTGAACTTCTTGAATTTGAACTTGGCATTGGAAAATCCAATCGTAGGAGCAACATCTTCCAGTCCCGCTGCAAGTAAACACCAACACCAAATATCTAATAAAACATATCAGATTGAGACATTTCATCCCTTTGATACCAGACTCAAAATGAAAATATATTGATTTACAGATGCTTCAGCAAATGACAAAAGAGGGTCGAGTTGCACAAAATGTAATCAAGCCCAAAAAGCTTGAAATGGTTAGAAGTACAATTTTTCTTTTGTATTTTAAGATTTCCTTTTAACATTATACTTTCTAAAACACTGAGCCCCATGTTCATATATGTATAAACCTCTAACATAAACAATTACAGGCTTAAATCATTCAAGTGTGTAAACACTGTGTTTATCCAGGACATACTGATGCAATTTAGTTTGCTCACTACCTTGGAGACTCCTTTCATCAAGTCAATTTCACATTGAACAGTTATATACCCAAAACAGGAATGCTACATGTAACTTATAAATGCTCTGTGGAAGAATAATAACTGTAACCTAATGTTCCTTTATAATTCTCTGAATTTAAAACTACCTCCTGATACAAATATAGATAACGTATTTTCAGGTAAATGTGGTGGCCAGACTTTGAAAGATATAAATAAAATGTTGGTTAAATCAGCATTGATATGCATCAAATTTACACTGTTACACTCAGTCTGTTCCTTTCTTCCTATCAAATTTGTACAAGCTGTCATTACTAAAAACAATAACTAAAAAGTCTATGGACAGTGGTAAACACCTAAAAATATACACCACATGCAGTGTGCAAAATTAACTTTTCAGTGACCACAGACAATGGGTCTCTCATAAATCGATTTCTCATTGACCTCTTATTTTCTTGTGGACACTAGCCTTTGTGTGTATGGTTATACTTAGTACTCATTATCAACTATGAACATTTCATTTAAGATATTGATGATTATGAGCTGTGAAAAGAATACATTGTAGTAGTGTAAAGAAACCTTGAAGCAGAATGTAAACTTTGAGCAGATTTTTAAGACAGCTAAAATAGATAAATATGGATTTATTCGCTGTAGACCTGGCCAAATTTTCATAGCATTTGATTATTGGTCTACTGCCAATTTTGGACACTGCGTATCAACAAATTATGAATCTCTGAAGTATTTAAACTCAGCCTAAAACAACCAAGACTACCTGACCATGATGCTCAGGAACACATTCTTCAGAAAAGAGGATTTAATCACAAATATGATAAAAATTTGCAACAGGTATCTCACCTCCTTGCAGGCCCTTTGTAGTGACTGTTTTGCCCGCATTATCAAGGCCCAAAATGGCGAGAGTCAGTGACCTGGGAAAGAAAATACAGCTTACCAGACAACCATACATGTAGTTAGATCCTGCACAAACAAACTTATGGACATACACACATAAACATACATGTATCAAACCCTCAAATAAAGGTTACACAATAAAGATAACTGACTTGACAACAGACAATAAGTAAAAGTATAGTCCAGATGTGTGCATATAGGCATATTTGAAAGGCTATTTTCATGTTTATTTACGCATGCCATGTGTATAGGTCAAATAATTATCTACATGTATACGATGTCCAGGAACATTCACAACCACTGATATTTGTATGCTGCAGGATGAAACATACCCTGTCTGGTCTGGTACCATATAAAATCCACCTATTTAAGATGTTAGGCAACAACTGCCTGAATTTTGTTTCTCAAAAAATGAGCTTCAGACATTTAGTTAATTGCAAGTTTCATAACAGTTTTTCAGTCTCAGGACAAGATAAATTTTCAAAAATCCACATGTTACTGGATACGGAAAATCACTAGCCCTTTTGGAAGACAACTTATGCCCCCAATTATTGGCCAATTAATATTAATGTGTTAACATTAACAAACTGGGGGGACACCTATTTTTTTCTTTAGTCTTCAGGACACATTTTCCTGATATTTTGGTTCCTCCTTCATTTCCTCCTTGTTCTGTCTCGTGTGTTTATCCACCTGACCATAATTCTTATTTGTTAAACCAAATTTTGTGGTTGCCTCAGGCCAACTGCTCCAAAATTTTTTACTTGCCCTGATTGTGATATCACTTGCCCTTGGCTAAGAGGCATGCAAACCTGGGGTGGACCAATAAAAAGTATCCAGTCAGCACACAGTATCTATTGACATAAATTTTCTGATCAGCAGACTGACATAAAGTGACAATGTCTGGACTGTGGCTTCTCTGAAACTGTACATCTAATACATTCAGGGATTAATAATATTCCACAGGAGCAGATCTGAATTCAGATTTCATTCCCCTAAAGTTGGTCCTTCCTGTTTAACCAAATAGAACATTACTGCAGCTCATTTTTCTTCCGAACCTGTACATGTGGAGTCAAATAAGGTAATTATTTAGGTGTGCATCACCTATGACACAAGTGCCACAAAAGCGCCTAGCATGCAGCATCTTACAGCTGAAAATTTTCCAAATGGGGGCATTTTCCCAACCTTTCAGTACTCATCACAATAAATGATAAAACAATATTTCCGCAAGAAATTAATCTGCATGCCTAATATTGCTCTAGGTTACTTGAAAATTTTGCTATCAGAGTTCCAGCTGGTAGAGAATTGACTGTACATAATGGTGCTATCTGACAATTTTCACCCACCCTGTAGTACTTTCCTCATATACATACAGTGATGTAAGCATACGTTTATCAGAATTTTAATCTGCCTGGGGTGTAATTTGACCGTTGGTTTAAACTGTAATTTAACCATTGGTTTAAACTGCAGGATTTGCAGTCACATTGATACAGTGCTGTGATCAGCAAATTATTTAATCAGTCCAAGCAACATGTTCTTTAGCATTAACATCTTGGATTCCTATTCATGTTGTTGTATTTGATACTTCAAGGTTTTCTTGCAATTTCCCACTCACAGAAAGTTATTAAACCAAGTAATATTATTTGGTAATTTCCTGTCACTGCTGTACAAGTTTAAATTCATCATGGGCTGTTTGGCATGCTCTTCCCCAGATTAAAGGTATGGTAGGCATTTTTTTTTTGCAGGGCCGTAGCTACCAGGTCTGATTGACCTGATCGATCGGACAAACTTTTTTGGGGAAAAAAAGTCATGATTGCTTCGAGCTGAAAGTTTTATCACACTGTGTATCTATTGCAAATAGTTCCTGGTTGAAAATGCAGTATCATAAGTACATTAACCTGTGTTCTTGATATATTTTCATACATATAATAATTGCATCTTGACACAGATGACTTTGTCTGGAATATGCAACATGTACATAATAGCTAACATGTTTAAAGAATGATTGACATACAAAATGGTTTATTGGAAGAAGCAATATCATTCACATAAAAGTGCAGTCACATCTCTTCATGGGATGCAGAATGTATCTTGAAAGTGCAACTATACATCATGTGTTTTCACATTTTTTACATTAACCTGTTGCTTTTCATGTCAAAAGTTACAATGATTGACTCTTTGCGTGAAAGCTTAATGTATATTGAAGGTGCAACATCTTTTTCCTGGTGCTGTGAGTGTCACAAATGCACATAATCATGATTATAATTGAAAAATAAATCTCATGCAAATTATGACTTTAAATGTTTAAATGCAATATTCATATTAACCTGGTGCTATTAATGTCACAAATTACCAATATATGTACATGTACGTACTTACAGGTGAAAAAGGAACATAGTTTAACTTTTGATGAATAACGTAAAGAGGATACAGTATCAAAGATGCAATATATTTTCTTTCTCTATCTTGGGTAGATTTATGATGTGTATAAACATGTGCCTAAAATAATGTTTTTGAGGGTCTCAATTTCTAGGGGAAATCTGTAGTGATTATTAGTTTTTACAAATGATGTGTTTTGTATGGGTCATTTTAAATACTTTAAGGAATTCATCAAAGTCTTAGCTAGTGCTAGTCATTTTAAACTGGAACAAACTGCAAAAGTTGTACTGTTATACTTCTCTTTGTGCTGTGATAAATCATCTTCGATACACAATACACTGTAATATTTTTAGAAAAATTGTAAATTTTAGTGATGATGATTTTCCCAGAGTTATCACTTGATTACGATATCTGAGCTGGTGTCATTGACTGAATATGCATAGGTGCCATTACATGTAACTTTGTCATGTAGATTAATAATCAATATATATTACATATAATACTTTTTTAGTACTTTTCAGTGATGATGATTTTCCCATTTAATCATAACACCTGAGCTGGTACCATATCACTGAATAATCAAAGGTGCAATTTTTACCATGTCAGTTTAAAATATATGTAGGCATAGTCATTAGTGCTTTTTCTTGTAGATTAATCATCCTGGGTAATTCAGGGATGATGATATTATATTTCCCATACATAATATCATTTGATCATTATGTCTGAGGTGGTCTTATATGGCTGAATATTATAGGTGCAATTATTTACCTTGTTTGAATTAAGTATTCAATACAAAGAGAAACTTAACAAACCTAATTCTGTAAGCCCATGTACCATTTGAACACTATCAAGTCCGATATTCTAAGAGCAAAGTCCTATTCCGTACCATTCACTGAAAAACTGTATTGTTCTAAATCATAATAGCAAATTAATTTATGAAAGGAACAAATCATATTCATAAAATTTGAAATTTAGAAGAAATCATGTATAGTATGTGTAATTAGTATGTGTAGTACATTTTTCTTGTATATATTTTATTCAGGCAATCCAGTCCACAGGCCCACTGTGCCTGTCCAAGATAAAACATAGTTGAGTGTGACATTTGGCTGCAACCAAATGTCCAGTTGTGAAATCAAGAACTCACTTTCCTTACTTATTACCTTTTTTTCTTGTAGCTCAATCATCAATAATCAATTTGTGACATTTAAAACTTGTCAAATGTCCTGTCCCAGTACAATGTAGTACATGGAGTGGCATTTTGCTACCAGTGACTTATTGACACAAGGGGTACGTCTGCATGTGGTGTTCCTATCAATATTCCTGGAGAAATTCCGGGGGGGGGGGGGGGAGGGCTCTGCCCCCCCCCCCCCTGGGCCCCTACCAGGACGCTGCCCCTGGATCTTGGCAGGGGCCTAGGTGACCCCATACCCACAGCTTTAACATCGCCTGACCAACTTTGAAGCGGTAGCTACAGCCCTGCTTTGTTATTGACAATTGTTATATACACTATTTGCCTCCTAAGCATCCCCCACACTCGCTATTGCTTTCTTATGAGCCCTCCAACGAGCACCCACATAAGAAAGCAATAGCCAGTCTGGGGGATGCTTAGGAGGCAAATACACTATGAATCCACAGACAACAGAGAAGATCAAAAATGAAGTTTTCCTCCATTCCCCCTGTTGATGGCACTTCAGTTAGGAGTGCTAGAGTTGTGTATTCCCATTACTTTCTATCTGTATTTTGCAACTTGAAAACCTCAAAGCAATTACATATATAAACACTATTTTGTTGATCCTAAAATAAGGCAACTTAAATGATCCTCAAACTTTTATTTGTTGGTATCAAAAGTAACCAGTTTATTCAATCACCTTAACCATACAGTGGCAGCTCTATACAAAATGCAATGGGAATACACATCTTGTCTACGAGGATTTTGCGAATTGTGCTGAAGCTACAACATTCACTGACCACCCCAAGTTTTGCATCATGCATGTAGTATCAGGGAAGTGCAAATTTGCTCGTAGTAGGTACACGTTCCCAATCGAAACTGGTATTCTTCAATCAATCCCGCCCATCAATCCCCCCATTATGGCCCTGCCATGGGGCTTCATTGTAATGCAAACAGAGCTTCCAATTTTCTTTGCAGAATCACCAGGCCTGCTTATCATATGCCTGGAGCAAGTTCATTTTGTTGAATACTTTATAATTTTATGACATTCATGCCAATTTTCTTTTGAAACTGAAATTACTCATTTTATCTGCAGTCATTTGTGGTCTTTATTGCCATGAATCCCATGATCTTATTTTGCGCCTGTCTGTGTGGCATGATGATTCATGTGTTGAATGTCCATGAAAGCATCTTGAATCTTGTGTCTCCTGCTGGCTTGCCTGCTAAACAGACTTTCTGGAGGGCGATGGAGTGATGGCCCCCGGCGAAAGTCTGCCCTAACGTACTCTACAAGCTTCGTCGGGGACCAGAGAAAGTCTGCTGAAGTCTAAGAGGCAACCTGCTGGCTAATTTGTATTAAACCAGAATTATGGGTTAATAGTCCACTAGATCACTGTTTCTTGGTCGTAAAGTAATAAAGCAAACCACGTGTGACCGACTATGACACTCAGATGTCACCTTTAATTTTGAGACATGCAGGCATCGACATGCAGTCAATCGGCGTGTGACAAAAGCAAAGCTTCAGGTAAACTTACTTGCCGGACTCTCGCCGGTTTTTCACGCACGACATACACTTCCCCATCAGGCTAATCATTCCACATCTTGCTTCAAGAGGTTGACGTTGACCATGTATGACAGAAATTCGTCAAAGAATAGGAGAGGGTCCTACTCTGATGCCCGTATCATCAAGAGGACCAGGTGGACACAGTTCGTTGTCAGTCGAAGCACACTCACCGTTAACTGCTTGGAGTCACCAAGTAAAGACAACAAAACAGACAGAACGAGTGCCTCTCTTGTTATTCTTAAGCAATTACGTCTCAAATTTTAAGATCTAAAATACTAAATGTTTATCTGATTCTATTGGATACCACCAGGACATTCTTGAACCAACGGAAGCGTGCAGAAATTGCTCTCCAGAGTTGAACCTCAGAAATCTACCCTTTCCCCTGCCGCCATGCTGGTTGCTGTGTTTATTCCAGTTTACCGTAGCTGTGACGTATGTACCATGTGACACTTAGTTACGCGATGCTTGGAAACCATATCGACCATATTTTGAAAGAAAACTTCGATCCATGAGTCTATGTTCATTTAAATATGCATCATTTGATGCTGCCCTTTTTGTGCATGAGCAATTCTACAATTCCATCTTGTATAGCACATAAACTCGTTGAAAATGAATACATTCTACTTCGAAAAGACTGATTGTGAATATAAATACCTCAAATTCCACTTATTTATTCTTGCAAAGTACGGTGGCCGAGTGGTTAAGGCGTTGGACTTAAGATCCAATGGACGTTCAGTCCGCGTGGGTTCAAACCCCACCCGTACTAACGTTTTATCTTTCTTCCTATGAATCATTATCGACCTATCAGCGAGAGGCCCATGGAAGCATCATGGCTCTGTCAATCAGTTGTCAACCTGGACCTGATCATTGGCCATTAAATTCCACAACAAGCTTAGTTGAACCCAACGATAACTGGATTACAGAAAATCATTTCGCCTAAATAAGGATCACAAAGTATGATTTGTGAAAAACAAAAGAAAACAAACAAAACAAAAAAATAAGACACCCTCCCCCCCCCATTTCCAAGTGGCTATTGATGTTGGCTACATACTGTGCCCACAATCTAATTAAAAATATTGGGTAAATCAATATGTGTATTAGTTCATGTATACACTTGAGGACTACATGTATATAATCAATCTAATTACAATGATTGGAAGGAAATGATATAAATCAATATCAAGCAACTGGCTGTAATGGAGGCAGAACTAACTGAAACCATGAACGTATCTTGTTTGTGGGGTCTATGCTGCTAACAAAATAAGTAAACCATAGGAGAAAAATAAGAAAAAAAAACCAAAAGAACAAAAACTAGAGGGCTGTGTGAACCGCCCATGCTTAGCTGATCTAAGCTTTGTCACAAAATTAAAGTTGCAACTGAATAGACCTGTCTTGAGCTTTAGCTTAGTGCATATGAAATTTAGAAGTATTTCAAAGATTTGCCCTAAGTAAAATTCATTAAAAATGTATTTTACTGGAGCATGAGATATTGAAGAAGATTTAAAGAGAACTTTAAAAAGAACATTTCTTGGTGGAGACAATACATTATATTGAGCATTACAATGCTGATTGACAGTCATAGAAATCAGTGGGGAAGGTGCATTCACCGATAAGTACCCAAATTGAAAAAAAATCATTAAAATCAGGAATCTACAGCAGTGCCACCTAATGAACAACTATGTTTGACCCTTTTACAAGGAACATATCCACCATGTTTCAGCTTAATCAGAGTGATGGTTCAGGAGAAGTCTAAAATAGAAAATACATGAAAAATCATTAAAAAAAAAAAAAAAAAAAATAGAGAAAATTGTTGGATAAACTGGCGAACAAATTAAGAACCAGGGGTTCCAAGTAGTATTCCTGTGTGATGTCAAAGCAATTGGGTGAGCAGTTTTAGAGATAATTTTTTGAGATTTGCAAAAAAAAAAAAAAAAAAAAAAAAATGCAAAATTCACCGAAGCATGACCATTTGAATAAACATGGCCACATTGCAATCTAGTTTGAAGTCAATCTGGTTGTAAGTTTCTGAGCAGAAGTCGAAAATGGGAATTAACATTAAAATGCCCATTGACTTTACAGTAATAAACAGGAAAGGTGCATTTCCCGATAAGTACCCGAATTGAAAAAATCATTAAAATTAAAAAAAAACTAGGAACCCCTACGAATGTTCCTGTGTGATATCAAAGCAATCAGGTTAGTGATTTCAGAGGAGATTTTTTGAGATTTGCCCCCCCCCCCCCCCGAAGAAAACTATAAAAAATTAAAAAGTTAATGGTGCATGATCATTTGAAGAACTCACTGTGCTAGCTACCCACAGAAGGTACTTTGTCACCAAGTTTGAAGACTGATGGTTTCAGAGAAGTCAAAATGTGAATTAGCATTAGAATACCCATTGACTTACATAGTAATCAATAGGAAAGGTGCATTTACCGGTAAGTACCTGAATTAAAAAATTGTTAAAAATCAGGAATCCCCAGCATTGCCTCCTAGTGGACAGCTTTGTTTGACCCTTTCACAAGGAACATATTCACCAAGTTTCAGCTTAATCTGAGAGACGGTTCTGGAGAAGAAGTCAAAAATGGCAATAACACAAATCATAAAAAATTAGAAAAATATTGCAGCATCACCTGGGGAACAAATTCAGAACGAAGAGTCCCTAGGAGTGTTCCTGTGTGACATCAAAGCAATCAGGTGAGCGGTTTCAGAGATTTTTTTTAAGATTTGCCTAAAAAAGAAAAAAAAATCACTGGAGCATGACCATTTGAACAAACTTGGTAGAGACCCACCCAAGGTACTTTGCCACTGAGTCTGAAGTGAATCTGGCTGACGGTTTTGGAGAAGTTAATTGTTGAGAGGGTAAGGGACGAAATACCATAAAATAAGCTCAGCTATTGAAAAGTCAGCTGAGCTAAAAAAAAATTGTTTCCCCCAGTGTTAGGTGGTATGCAGTAAATGTGGTTGATTATACTGTGGACGGTTTTCCTAGCATTTGTGCCATCTGCATGCATATAAATGCAGGTATTCCAGGGAAGAAACTGCACAATTCACACATTATTTCACAATGGAAGGCCAAGTATAAACTGGTGTGCATGGAGTACACTTTGGAGAGCCAAGCAATGCTAATTTTCTCAAGAACATGGTGGGAACAGGAGGAATCTGACTGATTGATATTGCTAAAACAAGAGGCCAATGTGCATGGTGCTCTGCTGCATATATAACAAATGACAAATAATAGAATAATTGGTGAGTGAGAAGGAGACAAGGAGAGATATTTTTAATATGCTTTATTACGTAAATTTATATGGGAAGCTGTATTTTATACAAGCTTCAATACAGGTTGACTCAAAATTTCCATACAACTGTAGGTGGCGCTACCAGTATCACCCTTGATCGAGGGTTTGACCTCCCCACCATCCAATCAAATTTTTTTTTAGATCCATAAAAATTAAAGACGTTTGAACACTTAGAAGAGTTTCACATTTTGACCCCTGTATTACATGATATTATAGGTGGTGCCACCAGTATCATACTCGACATATTTTTTTATCTGCTTTTAGTTCTGAAAGCTATAAGTGTCTATATTGAAAATTGTAGGAGTGGTTGTATTTACAACTCATTTTTATGTACATGCAAGTGTTGCCCTGTGATCTTGAAAAAATAGGTCAAGGTCATTCATATTACAACAAATTATGAGTTTTGACCAAAGATATCTTTCCTGTAAATACTGTAATGTAAAAATAAGGCATTGTGACAATAATGAATTTAATGTGCTTACCATCTATTTGGCAAATTCTACATAAAATATAACAGATGGCACCACCAGTAGTTCACACACAATAGGGATTTGTCTCTGTAATAAACATGTAACGTTTTATTCATATCATAACTGCAATTAAATGTACAAGGCCCACCACTAGCAACTCATCTTTTTCCAACTTGATGGTCCCCGTGACCTTGAACAAGTACATCAACGTCATCCATAATGTATAACATTCAAGTTTTAGCCATGATACATATATCCTATAAATTTAGTAAGACTGGCTGTATTCTTTGCTGAAACACTGAATTTGTATAAGCTTGAACACATTTTGACGTCTAAGTTCTGTTAAACTATAGGTGGCACCACTAGTATCAACCTTAATCAAGATTTTTACCTTCTCTATAATCCCACCACATTTCATGAAGTTCCACCCATAATTAAAGATACTAGAACAATCACAAGATTTTCACATTTCAACCCAAATATATTAAAATAGAGCGTAGCTTCTGTGTTGAATGATAAAGTGTATTAGACATCCAAGAAGAAAATGTTTTGCTGAAGCTGCTCATTGCTGAAGGCGATTACTTTGGGAAAACATTTTTGATGAGGATGGCTAATAAACTTTATCGTTCTACACAGAAGCTATGTTCTATTTTCATTCCCATGTGCCCTGTAATTTGTTGTGGAAAGTCACCAAAGTGCTAGAAAAGGCTAATTCACAAATCAACTTGGTCAAATGTGCCACACACGCAGTAGCGCTTATGAATATCTAATCCTACTTTACAGTTATTCTGTCCTTAACAATGAGGTAAACAAACTAGTAAATTTAATGTTGCAACTAGTGGCAGCAACATTCTAATAATTTCCCACATGTTTATCTTAATCTTAAACAAAATAGCGAGATATAAATTCCAGATTGTCATGTCATGCTGCCTAACAAATGATGAGAAAAACGTCCGCTGAATATGGCTCAAAGATGAGACATATGAGTGATGCAGTGAAGTAGTACCTACATATGCTGTATGATCACAAGGTAAGTATAGTTCAAGTGGGTATAATACATAATACTCTACGTGACACCAACAATATCGAACTGATCTAGATTTTCATACACCCTATGAGGCCTGCAAGTTAAACAGGGTTAACTTGAAAACTGTGGACGGTATTGTGCTAATGAGCAAAAGTTTATGGATGGACAGATATGAGTGGCCGCATAAGCTCTGTGACCTTAGGTCAACAGAACTAAAAAAGAATGGTAGATACAGCTAATCAACTACTGTCTTTGTGAAGTTTGACAATGATGCATACATGTACTTGCACTTCCAGTTGTGGTTAAGTTGTGTAGAACTCAAACTACAATGAGTAGTGAAAGTAACAAGAAAATATCGTTCAAAGAACGCAGTACCCTTCAGCCACCTTCAATCTCTTTTGCTGTAAGTGAATAGTAATAGTGTCCCATAGTATCAGCATAAAACTGACTTTAAAACTTTCTTACCTACACAAATACTACTATTGTACACTTTATCTTTGACCTCAAAAACATTAGGTCAAATATAGAGGTATAACCTTGACTTTAAATAGCCTTCTAGATCACCCGATGTTGCTTATTTTGTTTCAAGTTTTAGATTTCTAGATGCACAATGTCACTCAGCAAACTTGTGACCCATGTGTGACCTTGAAAATTAGGTCAAGGTCAATTATGCTTGCACACAAAGCAAGCCTTATAGTGGTGTACTATCATATGCAATTTGAAAGTCCTGTCTCAAAAGCTTCTGAAGTTATAGTGGTCAACAAAATTTCAATGTATAGTTCACTGTGACCCAGATACTTGACCTAGTGACCTACTTCTGATTCATGACACATTTTTGGTTATGATACATGTGTGTATAATATTTCATGTAACTGACTTAAAAACTTCCTTACTTATACCAATAACGCCATTGTGCACTTGACCTTTGACCTCAAAAAGTACGTCAAACATAAAGCTATGACCTCGATTTCCAATTGGCTTCTAGATCACTATATGAAGCTTCTTGTGTGTAAAATTTAGATTGCTAGATGCAGGCTTTCGATAGTTAGAACAGGAACGTTGCTTAGCATATCTGACCACTGTGTGACCTTGAGAATTAAGTCAAGGTCAACTACGCTTGCACACAAAGTAGGGCAAATAGGAGTGTGTTATCATGTGCAATTTGAAAGTCCTGTCTCAAAAATTTCTGAAGTTATGGTGGTGAAACCATGGGACAGACGGACAGACGGCACAGGGTAAGACAATACCCGTCGGCCTCATAAGGCCGAAGGGTAAAAAGTAAGAGAAACTTGACCTAATATTCTCATCGATTCTTGTCATCATGTTGTTTGAAGAAATTTCCATCCATTAAGAAAAACTTAATCGTTCAAATTCATAGAAAATGGCCATCAACTACTGCACATAAATGAAGTTACCAGACCTGGATTCCTTTCAATTGCTTGACATATCAATTCTTTGTGTTTCTGTTCATCAGGACACTTAAACAGGCTATTGTGTCCAGCTGGCAGAGTCTTTGCCAAAGGCATTCGATGGCACCACCCACTTGAAGTTCCTTGTCTCATTTACAGGCCTCAAACACTTGACGGCACCACTCACCAGATGTTCCTGTTCTCAATTACATATTAGAGGCAGCACACTTCATCATGGCCCCATTTGATAAATTAAATATCACCTTTTGTTACTCATCGTCTCTGTGTGACAAGTGTCCTGTAACTGTCAGTAAATTGAGCTAGTATTAGACCTTCTGGCCCACAAGAACCAACATTTCAGCTTCCAACCAAAATGCTTGAATAACTAATTGTGAATGTTCAAAGGGTTAAGCGTGTTTTGTATGCAATGATCCTGTTACTTCTGGATTGACCTCATGGCTCTACTCGTCTCCATGCACTGGAACACGGAAGAAGGTATCTTCAGGGAGACGACCCACACATCACTGATGTTTTACTACAACATGAAACAAGGCAACAGTAACCATTAATCTAGTGATGAACTGTAAATATAGAATACAAGACAGTGCTAAACTGCTTCTACATTTGTTTTCCAACACTTTACCTAATTAAAAATGAGGAAGTAATAAGAGGCCCATGAAGACTTTTTTTTTGCCTATTGTCCCAAAGTTAAGTTAACTCAGGCCACAACTTGTCATGGCAAGCATCAAAGCCATGTTAGGGGGGTATGGAGGTATGCTACCCCCCGCCCCCCCCCCCCCCCCCCCCCTAATTGAAACTTTGTTGCAATGTGAGAACAACTGAGGTCTCTTTTTTCAGTGTCACAAATTCACTACACTTGGGCTAATGCAACTTTTTACTGATCCATGCACATGAAAATTTTTAAATTTCAATTTCTTTTTTCCAGCTGTGACTCCGATAATGTTAGTCAACAATACACACGTCTGTAATACATTTTAGCTTGTGCCAACAACTGGGTAAGCTCTATTTCAAATGTTTATTTTTTCGTCACCACAATGTAACAATAGGTCACTACGGCCCATTAAAATTACAGACAGAAAAAATTGGTGTCCTAAAAATACTGTTATAAAAGAAAGAGGGTTTTTGTTCATGCAGTTAGTTACAAGTCGAGTTTAAGTAAGCTTTATTACATGTTGCTAGTGAAGTACATTGGATATTTGCTCTGGTGAGCTATTTTTGTGACAAATGGCTGAAGATAAATAGTATAATATATAAGCATGATCTAAAAATTAAAGTATACACTAACTTGAATGCATGCACCAACTCCATTGTGTCCAGTGGCTTGACCTCAGGCGCTTGCAGCTTTCTGCAGGGTTGTGGACCAGCTTTCCAGATGAGGTCTGTTCTCAGGCAGTCTACCTTAGTGCTAACTTTTCCATCCACATAAACTTGTGTATTCTTATTGATTAAACAAAGTCTTGGTAGTGCGGTTGTATTTGTTTCACACTGTTAAAACGATGTGCCAGTACCAACATTTCCAGGCCTGCTTTCAGGATGTACATTTAGCAGTGCTGCCACCTGTTGGAAAAAGATTGGACTGAACAATATCTGGAGAGAGAGAGAGAGAGAGAGAGAGAGAGAGAGAGAGAGAGAGAGAGAGAGAGAGAGAGAGAGAGAGAGAGAGAGAGAGAGAGAGAGAGAGAGCATGTTAGTTTTTCTTGCTGTGGGGTGAACATGCTGCACCTTAAAATGTAAAATGTATCACCGTCACTAAAATGTGTAACATGTACCTATGTATGTCACTTCATGAGCTGCAATCAACATGGTGGAAAAGCTGAACCAACTGCATGTTTGAACACACATTGCATTCCAAAACTATACCCATGTCAACACAGACAGGCAGACAAACAGATAGATAGATACATAAATCACACAAACATGATATTACTATGAAATGAATAAATATTTTGTCCTTAATCATATATCCAGATGATACAAAATTAGTATCTGCGCAGAATTCTGAATAGGCCAAAGGATCTACCTTTCTACTTTCCACAGTATACTTACTCTCTAAACTCATTTATTCTTTACACTAACATATTCATCATGGCTTTTCACAAGCATCAAATGTGTCCAGCTTATTTACACAGTAATATGTATGTCAAGTGTAACACACCTGTTTAAATTTTCCTCTGATCTTTTCTAGGTCCTCTGTCCATGTTTCATGGTTGACCTGTGTCATGGGGAATGCATTCAGCATGTCTTCCAAGGCTTTCAATGCCTTCAACTTTCTGTAAAAAAAAAAAAAATGTAAAATGAATATGATTCTCAAGTATCTTCTTTTCCCCTATTTAGCTGCCTACATGGCACTTTTTTATAGCTGATTTCAAAATTTAATTGCGGATCTGTTACTCTGGAATGATAGCATTCACTCTTGCGAAGAAATTTGATATGAAAGAGATTACTTTGTTTATTTACAAGGGAAAATTAAATATATTTTGACATAAAATTCTTCTTATGAAAGAATATTAAAAACATGTATGCAGCACCAAATAAAGAAGAGTTTCCATGTTATAAAAAAGAAGAAAATTTCAATGAAATATGTTATGTCCAAGATTGAATATTCAGTAGTTTTGGAAGATAGCTCACAAACATTACATCTGAATGCTTTTTTTTTTTGGCATGGGGCTTCTTTTATTTGCTTTTGTTTGTTAGTTGGCACACTTTTATTTGCTAACTTTAAAGTTTATAAATATAATATGCATTACATTAAACAACTCCTTTTTTGCACAAATTAATTATTACTTTTGATTGTAATTTGCACCTCAATAACTTGGAAACCCATGCATTTAGAGACACCAAATCTCTCATGGTTTGTGTTTAGCTGAAATACTACTGTACATTTTAACACCTCAGCTGCAAAATTTACCAAATTACTGAACGTTTCTTTATCACTGGATACCAGGGGAATACACACCTAGCAAGAATTTTGTGTCTTGGGCAGTTGGGTTGTGCAGTCAACCAAATACACACATATTTACTGATTGTGACCAATCCCATTGCAACAAAACTATTATGGTCAGGAAACTTATCTCAATACACTAGTAACTTGTTTCGGCGTTAGTGGATGCATTTCGGCGTTTCAGCGAGGTTCCAGGCGTTACGTAGCGTTTGCCAGCGTGAGACAGCAGTGCTAGAAATAAGGAAAAATTTTCGCTTGTCCGCCAACCAATTGGAGTCTTATTCTAATTGAACTGTATGTAAGTTTTGGACAAGTGCATCGGCAACTTTACTTGTCCGTCACAAGTTTCACTTAGTACGGACAAGCGGATAAGCCCTATTTCTAGCCCTGGACAGTGTTACAAACGCTGGGAAACGCCAAAGTCCAGTTAGGCCTTTTGGGGCTCAGCGTTAGTAGGCATTTCCCAGCGCTTGTAACGCTGTCTCACACTGGCAAACGCTGTGTAATGCCGGGAACCACCCTGAAACGCCGAAACGCACCCACCAACGCCGAAACAAGTTACTAGTGATACATACATGTAATTTTTGTATAACTTGCCCCGAACAAGGCTCAGAGATTTAGCAGTATCCATCACTAGTCAAACCTTTCGGCGGCAGATGGTACAATTTCAGCAGCAGGCTTGGGCAATCGGTGGTGGCCAGCAGCAGCCAACGGCATTCAGCAGGGGCCACTGCTGTTTTTTTGGACAAAGCTTGTATATACATGGAAACATTTGATGTACAGCGTTCCCCTTTTTATAAGGAGGTTAGGCCCCCCCTCAAGAGAGACCACACCCACTACAAAGAATACCTCTCCATGCAGCAATTATGGTATTTACATTATACTTTACCCCTCAGGAAAGGCTACCCCTCTCATAAGGTCACATTTCTAGTGCATTTAGGGTGGCCTTGTAAGAGGGGGACCACTGTAGTACACTTTAGTTACTTGTCCGGTTCTTTATTTTACATGCAACAGTAGCCAGCATTCAAAGACTTGTGGCAGAGAGCAACAGATGGTGGCAAACAGCGGCACAGAGTGGCAGAAATGAAATTAAGAAGGGCCTACTGCCGAGTGCCGCTGTCTGCTGCTGAGCATTGCCAACTGCCGCTGAAAGGTTTTACTAGTGCGTGCAAACATAAAAAATTGTATTTTTCTTCAAAAAATACGATCTACAGATTTTAAATTTTACAAAAAAATCTACTTTGTGAGCTAATTCTTAGATAAATATTTAAATTTGTGACATGGTTGTGGAATAGTTGACACCTACCTGAATGCAGGTTTAATATAACATCAAATATTTTGCAAAGCTATGTGGCCAGCAAGTTTACATCACTGGGAATTTTATATACATATAAATATATATATATATATATATATAAAAATATATATATATATATATATATATATATATATATATATATATATATATATATATATATATATATATATATATATATATATATATATATAT